>JAEAOA010001600.1:1172500-1580000 GCA_016746295.1 Potamilus streckersoni | reverse complement strand
TGTATGTATGTATGTATGTATGTATGTATGTATGTATGTATGTATGTATGTATGTATGTATGTATGTATGTATGTATGTATGTATGTATGTATGTATGTATGTATGTATGTATGTATGTATGTATGTATGTATGTATGTATGTATGTGTGTGTCCGCAACAATGATGGATTATACGTGCATTACTGAAATAACCATAAATGCGGCACCTTAAAATAAATATTATTTTTTTACAATTTGTTTATATGTAACTGAGTACAACAGCATTGAAATTACGCCCTCTCCAAAATATTTGTGTCAATCAATACCTGCACAGTTGTTTCCTTTTCCCCTCGATATTTTTGAGTGAGTGTGGGTGTACACTTTGAGTAGGTCCCAAATCGGATTGGCAGAGATTATTAGTTAGCTTAAACGAAACTATCTAGTTGTATTATTGATGACATGTTCTTATCTTAAAACTAATTCCAAATATAATACTCCAGCTTGTACAAACCCATTATATGACACTGCATTTTATTACACTGCATTTTATTACACTGCATTATATTACACTGCATTTTATTACACTGCATTTTATTACACTGCATTATATTACACTGCATTTTATTACACTGCATTATATTGCAATGCATTATATTACACTGCATTATATTACACTGCATTATATTACACTGCATTATATTACACTGCATTATATTACAATGCATTATATTACATTGAATTTTATTACACTGCATTTTATTACACTGCATTATATTGCAACGCATTTTATTACACTGCATTATATTCCACTGCATTATATTACACTGCATTATATTACACTGCATTTTATTACGCTGCATTATATTACACTGCATTATATTACATTGAATTTTATTACACTGCATTTTATTACACTGCATTATATTGCAACGCATTTTATTACACTGCATTATATTCCACTGCATTTTATTACACTGCATTTTATTACACTGCATTATATTACACTGCATTTTATTACACTGAATTTTATTACACTGCATTATATTGCAATGCATTATTTTACACTGCATTTTTATTGCACTGCATTTTATTACACTGCATTTTATTACACTGCATTATATTTCACTGCATTTTATTACACTGCATTATATTGCACTTCATTTTATTACACTGCATTATATTGCAATGCATTTTATTACACTGCATTATATTACATTGCATTATATTACACTGCATTTTATTACACTGCATTATATTTCACTGCATTATATTACACTGCATTTTATTACACTGCATTATATTACACTGCATTTTATTATACTGCATTATATTACACTGCATTTTATTACACTGCATTTTATTAAACTGCATTATTTTACACTGTATTATATTGCAATGCATTTTATTACACTGCATTATATTACACTTATATTTATTACACTGCATTATATTACACTGCATTTTATTACACTGCATTATATTGCAATGCATTTTATTACACTGCATTATATTACACTGCTTTTTATTACACTGCATTATATTACACTGCATTATATTTCACTGCATTTTATTACACTGCATTTTATTGCAATGCATTATATTACACTGCATTATATTATACTGCATTATATTGCAATGCATTATATTACACTGCATTATATTGCACTGCATTTTATTACACTGCATTATATTGCACTGCATTTTATTACACTGCATTATATTGCAATGCATTTTATTACACTGCATTATATTGCACTGCATTATATTACACTGCATTTTATAACACTGCATTATATTACACTGCATTATATTGCAATGCACTATATTACACTGCATTTTATAACACTGCATTATATTACACTGCATTTTATTACACTGTATTTTATTACACTGCATTATATTGCAATGCATTATATTACACTGCATTATATTACACTGCATTTTATTACACTGCATTTTATTACACTGCATTATATTACACTGCATATGAAATCATCTTAAGGACATTTTCATTGCCTTAAAGACTCAAAATCTCTTTAGTAACGTTGAGTCATCTTTGCAGGTGTGAACTTCTATTATTGACTAAGTTATAAATTCTATATGACAGTAAAATATTCTGAAAATAGAGAGACAGTCGAGTTGTTTGAATGAATAAACCTTCAGTCTTTGAGAAATACTTTGTAAATATGCAAAAGTAAATTAGTGAAGTCATTATTTTGGCATCATGTCATGAACGATAACGCAATGGTATGGCAGCTGTTCTCAGTCCACTGACGGGAACTTTTTCTCTTTTCACAAGGCTTCGAAATGTAAAGATCATTTCACGCCAAAATTGGTTTGTATGTTTACGAGTTCGTGTTTAGCGTAAAAAATGGTAATAAAACTGCATATATATATATATATATATATATATATATATATATATATATATATATATATATATATATATATATATATATATATATATATATATATATGAAAAATCATGAAAGATCATGTCAAGCATTACACAAATCTTCACAACCGCACTTCTTATCCAACGAAAGCCTGCTATTGCGTAACAAAGATTCGTTTGAACCTTGATTTCCACACTTCCCCAAGAAAAAGACCGCGTTAAATTTGTTCAAGGAACATATGCCATCATTATTGACCATAAGTACTTGTGTACAAAACAGGGTTAGTTTCCAATATGTACACCCTCGTGTTTTATTATAGGACATGCTTGTTTATCGTACTATAATTTATACATTCCACATACTTAATTTCGAAATTGAATGTTTGCATGATTGAGAAAGATTGTTTTGCTGGGGCATGAGAGATCCCAAGAACAGATGTCTTCCATCTTATCTAAATGGTTCTCAAGGACGTGTTTGAATATTATGCATTTTCTACTGTACTAAATTTTTCGCCTGCATGCGAAATTGTCCGGCCTCTCAGATCAGGTTGTTATCATTACTCATCAAACCTATTTCGAGACGGGTTACTCTATAAATCATAACGAGCGGTATGTCGATTTATAAGGTAAAATCACCTCACTCGGCCAAGCCCTGTGGGGATCTATAAATACCGTGGGCAGTTGAGCGAGTGGTATTAAAAGTATTTCTGCACGAAGCTTCTGTTCTGATGTTTGTACTAGTCGGAATTCTGTTGGATGGTTTGAGGTATGCTCTATTTCTTACATACTGAGACTTCATTGACTCTCTACCTGTGCATTGACTATAAGTAAAGTTGACAAAATATGTATATACATACATTAACTATTAAGTGAAATCTTTGTTCATAGTGAAATACAGTGATTGGGCACTTACTCGTTTTAATTAGGCTTTGTCTCTAATTTATTTGACATTGTGGTCATCATCGTTCGGTCACCCCCATTATTCAGACACAAATAATAACTTATTATGATGTAGGTGATACGATTGTGATAAAAAAAATAGTATATCGTTTCTTTGCTTACCTTGTTTTAAAATTGACAAAATTAAAACACAAATTGTTTTTTTTTTCTCCGAAGAAAATTCATTGATGCCTTTTCACACAAGATGTGCTTATTAAAATGTACAAAAGTTTTGTTTTCTTCTATCTCCACTTTGCTTAAGTATTAGTATTGCTTGTTTGTTTTCTACAATTCCACTCTTTTCCCTCCCCTTTCATATGGGAAGCTTGGCATTAACACCACTTTTACATTAACTGCTAGGGCCCAGAGTGGTCGAGTGCTTTAAAGCGTTCTCCATTTCGGATCACTGCCATCTATTTTAATTTGTGCGTGGGTTTGAGTCTGGGATTGAGCCAATGTGGGTATGTGACAGTTGTTACCGGGGTTTTCCAGGGAAAATCCTCCACAATTAATACTGACAGCCATGTCGTGTGCTGAAAAATGGCGTAAAACCCATCAACAACAACATTTACTGCTTAAAGAGTGGACGCATTCGATGCATTATTATTATTATTATTATTATTATTATTATATATATATATATATATATATATATATATATATATACACACACACATACACAGTCGTTCCATATTTCTATGAAAGAAATCAAGGTATATAGGATTTTTATAATGCAAAGAATTATAAATATTTACCAGACTGAACACTGGTATATATATATATATATATATATATATATATATATATATATATATATATATATATACAAATATATATATATATATACATACATATATATATACATACATATATATATACATATATAGATATATACATACATACATACATACATACATACATACATACATACATACATACATACATACATACATACTCTTATGCACGCTTGAAAAAAAAAAGATAACATTCTTGGTTAAGTCATTGTATAGTATAAAAGCACTTAAAAGTCCTCTTCATGCCTCTCCCCCATCGAAACTTCAAAGTGTGTGATGGTTTGTGTGTGTGTGTGTGTGTGTGTGTGTGTGTGTGTGTGTGTGAGAGAGAGAGAGAGAGAGAGAGAGAGAGAGAGAGAGAGAGAGAGAGAGAGAGAGAGAGAGAGAGAGAGAGAGATTTGGATGTTTAACGTTGCATGAGCATTATTTCAGTCAATTCGCTGCGTGGTTTGCAGTGTGGCAGTTTACAGTGATTCCTTGCACTGGGGCATCATGCCGCAGGCAAGCAGCATCATATCCCACCCGGTCATATTATACTGACACCAGTCCGACCAGTCCTAACACTAACCTCTTAATGCTGAACTCAAATTGAGCTAGCGGTTAGTACCATTTTATATAAATCTTTGGAATGACCTGGCCTGGGTTCGAATCATTTTTCGAGGAGGGCGCTATAGCCACTTAAGCCACCGGAGCGATCACTTGAAAATGAGACGTTTTGCTATGTTGGCATAATAAATAAAATAATACACGCTCCTTTTTTTCAGGTTCCATGATAGCAAACGAGTAACACGTTCTCCTCAAATCAAGTTCTTCATTTAAATACTAACTTCGAAACCCACAAATGATGTACCGCCATAAAAGTAACAGGACTAAGGAGTTGTACGGAACTCCTATCAAACGGTCAGAATATGAAGACAGTATAATGAGAAGTAACCATAGAGAAGGGAACAGGTTAGGCAGGGAAATGCAACTTGTTAATCGAGCCCAAAAAGTCATAATGAAGGATCTCGGGAAGGAAACCTTTTTTTTGAAAAATAAATTGGAGAGCGACAGAAGGACTATGCCCCTTAGTTTGTATGGCTCCAGAATAGGAAGTGTTTCCCCTAGACGTCAAACATATGCGCCTTCAATGATTGACCAACAATACAAAAATACATGGAAAACCCAGTATCCGTTCACGGGTCCAAATGGAATTAAGGTGGAAAAGACAAAGATTTCGGCAGGAACAATTGTTTCTTTTGATAGGGACATTGCTGTGGTAGCCTCAAAAAATGACGTAAACAATAACGCTGATGGAGAGGATATGAGTTCCTCACAAAGTGTTCCATTGCGGATAAAAACAACGTCTATGCGCTTGCAGACTCCAACGTCTTTTTTACAACCGAGTACACGCCATTTTGCGACACCGGAAGATGTTACAAGGAAAGGAGATGATCCACTTCAAATAACAGTGGAAATAAAAACAAAAGATCACGAGAGTGAGAAATCAATTACAACGGAGATGAAACCTGCGAAGATGAAAAAGTCATCGAAATCGACCAGAAGGAGTGCGAGATTGAACGCCCTCTCTCTAGCTCCAACAAATCTATTTCCGGGATAAAAAGTGGTTAGGTTACTGTGTGGCAACAATTTTGAATCCCAACCAAGTATTACCGATAATTAAGGTTTCGCTTATTCATCGGTGTGGCACGTTTAGTAACACCTAGTTGTGTCGGAATTTAGAGTCCGATCACAACACTTTTCTGTTCAAATGGTATGCATATGTTTACAGTTGCATTTAACAAATTCACGCCTCTGAACTTTACCACAGGCGAATTTAGGAATATATTAAATATTCATGCATATGTCTCAAGAAGAGGGATACATATTATTTAAAGTTGTAATTATCTTCTAATTCCATCGAGAAAAAAAAAAATGAAAGATAAATATTGGGAACATCCCATGCTCTTACACTTAACGTCATCGTAGATTTTTGTCACTTATTTTGTTGACTTTGTCTTTTTTAAAATTTATTTTGCTTTTTTTAATCACTTTAAAATCTTTTTGCCACTATATTTAGAAAATATTAACAGAAACAATTGTATATTTCATTTTTTTTTTGTTCTGAATAAAAATAAACAAGTAAATGAAACTTTCCGATAAAATATTCCCTAAGAAAGTGGTTGCCATTGCCCAGGTCTTGACACATATCAGGGTCGCAAATTCAATTCTGTAAGGTAGTTAGAATTTATTTTTGAGGGTGGCAAAACTTGTCAAAATGTGTAAACTGGTTGGTGAGGCTCAGAAAAACTATTTTTAGGGTCTCCACCATATCAAGTTGGGAACCACTGCTTTATGGCAGATAAACGAACTCGACAAGTATTCTTGCTTTCACCAAAAATTGTTTTTCCAACAAAGCAGATATTCCAATACAATACAAGCATTACCATTTTCTTTAAAATATTTGAATACGACGTTATGCATGTGCAGTCAAATTTAATAATTAATCACTTTTTATTATACAAACTAGTATCCCATTCTTCGGATTTTTATTGTGTCGTGTAATATTTTCACTGTTAGTGTATTATTGTTGTTATCGTTATTATTATTATTATTATTATTATTATTATTATTATTATTATTATTATTATTATTATTATTATTATTAATATTATTACCGTTGTTGTTTGCGGTGGTGTATTTAATTGTTGGAGGATAAAATATTCAAAAATGGCAAATTCTGGTTCACTTGTATGTATGTATATATATATATATATATATATATATATATATATATATATATATATATATATATATATATATATATATATATATATATATGTATGTATGTATGTATGTATGTATGTATGTATGTATGTGTGTGTGTGTGTGTGTGTGTGTGTGTGTGTGTGTGTGTGTGTGTGTGTGTGTGTGTGTGTGTGTGTGTGTGTCCAGCGGCCAGTTTGTACTACACACAGGTCAATTTATGACATCTGCGGCTTGAAACTGTGTTATTAACCTAACTGAAAAGGATCTACCAGTAATTATCGACACGTGGGGTCAAATAAGTAACCTCCTACGCACCCATGGGGGTTTTGTTTCTAATAGCCAAGGAAGGTAACACTTCATTTTTATGACAAGAAACGAATTTGATGACTCACATACTTTTCTAATGTTAAAAAGTCGGCATTTACTATGATGACGAAGTTACGGTGTGTGCGTAGGAAGCCAAGTCGCAAAAATAGAATCCGCACATATCAAAGCTACTAATTACCATGTGTTAGATATATAGAAATCAGGACGCCTTTATATTCGTTATTATTTACTTATTTAGTATGAAATTAATCGCACTATTTCTCACCTGACCTCTGCGTTAGTATATAAAGTGGTAGCGACTTTTAAATGACCAAGGTATTTCAGATCCTTGATTGACAAAACTTCTCACCGTGATCACATTTCCTAACTCAAATATTAGCTTGTATTTGAAATGCATTATTTAGTTTATTTCACTTATTTTACGGTAACCGAAACAGAATGAACATGAGCTGTGCACAGAAACTCTTAAACCGTCACATTAAAATATCTAATTAATATGAAAATTATGAATGGAATATCATGTTGACTTTGAAGTATTAAGAAATACATTCTTAGGGATTCTTGTTGGTTTTTTTTTTCTCAAAAAGCATGATTTTTTTTTCCGGTGGGTAAATAAAGAATTGATTGACAGCTTAATCTAGTCTTTGTTTTGAAATAGTCCTTGTCTTTCGTATTTTTATCTGGGGTAAAATTGGTTAAATTTATAATTTTTATATAAAAATGGTCACTAATTCAGACTATAATCAGTAGAAGCCTAGTTCCCACCAATGTCAAAACGTTTTCAAATTTCCTGATATTTTTAATGGGGCATATGTTGCCTCAACTGAAAATAAGATCCGGGTATGATCCATAGCTTTAGAGACATTGCGTCGTAACGTCTGAACAGTGGTCAAGACAGGTTTTTTTTTTTTTTTAAATTCAAGAAGAGGTTTCTGTCAACCTGTTAATATGCTGTTGGAAAACAAGTATATCTTTCTGTTACCCTGTGAATACGCTATTGAGAAGCAGCTACAGCTTTCTGTCAGTTGCAATGTTTTCAGTTAAAAGTAGCTGTACTACATTTCAGCTCGTGTCGTCTCCACATCTTCATGAATCCATCGCGTATTTTAAAGGTTACATCATACCAATAGACGTCAATTTCCAGGACTAGTTCTGCCAATTGGAAAGGGATAATTATAATACGTAAATACGATTCCCTGTTTCTGAAGATATACATACAGTATTGTCATGCATGATTCGAGAAGAAAACTTTATATTTTACAGGATTTTTGAAGACATAGAAAGTGGAAGTCAAGTACACACTACATTAACCAAGCAGCAACCAGAACCGTTGATACTTAGCTTGGAATTAACTTTAAGCTTCGTGACTACAAGAATCCTTTAAAAGTTTATGTTCAGTTCTTATAAAAGCAAATAGATTTATAAAGAGCCACGAATGAACGGAACGTTGAATAGATACATAGTTTTTCTTTTCCCCTTTTGTTAGTAATTGATACTTTATAGTTTTCTGCATCACATGACACAGTTTCAACCAATCTAAATGCTTGGTACAAAGGCTTGTTAGAAGTGCGTAGTTATAATTGGCTGTTGTAATATTATTACTTCACCTTCAGACAGTTCAGAAAGAAAATTTTGTTGCGATTTAACTCGGTGGTTATTCTGCTATACATGTTTTTACTTAAAATATTGTTTGTAAAAATTACTTCAATTCTGATATGACAGTTGTGGCTTTCTACGTTTAAGCTTGATTCTATTGAAGAAAGTTGGATCCTCTAACGAATTATTAACATTGAATGAACATTGGAAGCAAGAAAGAGCTTGGTATAAAAACTTTCAAATTAGATTTTGCATGGCCTACTGGTTAGCAGAACGCAGCAAGGTTTGAGAGGACAAATATTTGAGTTACACTGTCGTCAATGTCACCGTGCCTTCGATAAACACATTACACTTATGATAGGTTCTCGGCGATTGACTTCTGACGCACTGTAAAGATGAGTTTAACTTCACTAAGCAAGTAAGAAGCGATGAAACATAAACAGCAGGTAATAAACTCTAATGTATACGTAGACAATTAATGTTTTATTAGACTGTGTACTTTAATCGTTTTGTAATGACTTGTGACTTATAAATAATCCCTACTAAAAGCACAGAGTGGTACGTTCTAAGTTTGCCTTTATTTTGCCGGACAATTTGAAGAAGAAAAAAAATACAGACGAACTAAAAAGCTACGTTTTTCTCTTTCAACAAAAGCGTTCAATCTAATTTGGATGAAAACAGTATATAAATGTAAAATCTATTTGATTCAATCAGAGGCAAACCTGTAGAACTGTATAATCTCCATATGAAAACACATTACTCAATTCTTTGATTTCTTTTGTTGTATGTATGTATGTATGTATGTATGTATGTATGTATGTATGTATGTATGTATGTATGTATGTATGTATGTATGTATGTATGTATGTATGTATGTATGTATGTATGTATGTATGTATGTATGTATGTATGTGCGTGCGTGCGTGTTCGCGCATGCATGCATGCATGCATGCATGTATGTATGTATGTATGTATGTATGTATGTATGTATGTATGTATGTATGTATGTATGTAGGTATGTAGGTAGGTATGTATGTAGGTATATATGTAGGCATATATGTAGGTATGTATGTATGCATGCCTGTGTGTATGTATGTATGTATGTATGTATGTATGTATGTATGTATGTATGTATGTATGTATGTGGGTGGGTGGGTGGGTGGGTGGGTGGGTGGGTAGGTAGGTAGGTAGGTAGGCAGGCAGGCAGGCAGGCATGGATGGATGGATGGATGGATGGATGGATGGATGGATGGATGGATGGATGGATGGATGGATGGATGGATGGATGTATGTATGTATGTATGTATGTATGTATGTATGTATGTATGTATGTATGTATGTATGTATGTATGTATGTATGTATGTATGTATGCACGTAGGTAGCTGGGTTGGTAGGTATGTGTGTGTAAGTGTATGTATGTAGGTAGGTAGGTAGGTAGGTAGGTAGGTAGGTAGGTAGGTAGGTAGGTAGGTAGGTAGGTAGGTATGTATGTATGTATGTATGTATGTATGTATGTATGTATGTATGTATGTATGTATGTATGTATGTATGTATGTATGTATGTATGTATGTATTATAGATCCTTATGCTACATTATCAGAGAAAGCTTTAGTGGCGAGGTAGTGTGATCAATCCGACTCTCACCTACCTTCATCATGCATTCAAGGTGTGAAACTATATTTATTTCATACCATTAACTTTGTCTACACTTAAGTTTGAGAATGACGGGAGACTGACGTAATAGGTAGCGGAAACCGGAATATCTGGAAAAACTACTGTACCAATAGAAGGAAGACTGACACTTAAGGCGTTGTTCCTCCGCGACGTGTCCTGGGCTCGAACCAGAGATATTATTCTGCGGCCTAACGCAATTCACACTTCAATGTCTCGTATAAGAATTGCAGGATACAAATCAGCACTTAAAACCAACAAAAGTCATCTAACACTTCACTTATCGGTGACGCATCAGCCTATAGGCTAAATTACCTAAAATTCGATAGATACTTTCTCTTTTATTTCCAAAGATATTATTTTTCTTAATTTCGTCTAAATACGGTATTACTCTGTACATACTATCTTTTGGTACGATAGCATAGTTTACGTCAATAACGCTATCAATGTGGTTTCATCTTTGATCCAATATTTGCGTGTAGAAAAGATACATTGAGAACATTGACGATCGAGTTGTCCAAAAGTTGTGGGTCGGTAACGCTGGGAAATTGGTGGTGGTGATGTTTGAAGGATTTGATGCAATATAATTTTAGAGCATTTTCATCCCACTCCATTGTAAGACATGAACAATGTTCCTGAGATATTGTTTGTTTAATTGTACTTCTTAGCACTACTACTACTATTACCATTATTAGTACTACTGCTGCTAACATCGCATTATTTTTTTTGCACGTTGACCTTTAGCTCCTCATTATTGGTTCGCGCATGGGCTAAAGACATAGAAATTGGTAGGTGGGTTTTTCTTGGCGGTTGGTGGTGGTATACCCACCATAACAAATGTGAATCAAGTCTGTTAGTGTGTTAATTACTAGAAATATTCTGTGTGCTGATTTGCTACTTTATGTCTGTTTCGTTTAAGTTATGTAATGCGATGCAAATATTTTCATATCTACGAGGACTTGTTTTGGACTTCGTTCTAAAGATTATATGCTTAAAAAGCTGTGGTATCCCAAAAATTTAAACAAACTCAGTAATTATTTCCTAAAAATGATTCTTTGCGATACAAACTGTGATATTCTAAGTCTCTGTGAGGACTTTCTACAAAGTCCCATCTTTTTATGCTGGAAATATTGTTTATTCAACGGCGAAAGTTTATTTAACGGCGAAAAATACTTACACCCTGAGATCTGCTTTGTTATAACAGCAGAATGTTGCATAAAACGCGTTGTGTATTTACTCATTCTTAGTCATATATTGCATCCTAAACCGGGCATCATTCTCCCCTCTCTTCTTTGGCTTAGTGACTTTGAAAGACGGCTGTACACATCCATAATATCCAAAAAGTTTATAGAGCTAAAACGTCCGACCAGAAACCAAAATGGAGCTTGTTGTAGGTCATATCACCGCAAGAACACACCTGAACTACATGATGACGAGGGATCCCGGGTGGCCGATTGGTCTACGGCGCTCATCTTTACATATTACCTTTGTCGGCGTGGGAGCGAGTCTAGGCGGGTATGTGAGAAAAGTTACTAGGAGCTTCGTATTAATTGGTAAGTCCTTTGAAGGAGTTTTACAGGTCTCTTCCTACACCAAACACACTGGCTGTACGTAAAGCCTATCCTGTGCTGCAATATATTTACCCCACCAACCCTGCCTTCCCCAAAATAGAAAACCAAAACAACATTTTGTCGAGTCTCTGAATTGTAGTCAAACATGTAAACGCCGGATAACATGGGATTCGATATATACCGATGTGTGGTCTAATCTGAGTTCACAATCCCGAGGTCGCAGATCGATTTCCACCATATTTATTGCTGCCGTGCCCGTGAATAGAGCTCCAAACCGCCGATATTTCATTCAACCTAACCAAAAACTGACAACACCATTAGCCGAGAGGTTAACCTACGATGGACTGATACCCTGTTTATAGGAGACCCTTAAAGTCGTTTAGCACCATGATCAAATAGTACGATCCCTGGGTCATTAAGAAAGGAAAGACTTTTAATATTCAATGAACGTTTTATTTTTATTACACAGTTGGCAAAGTGGTGCATAAAAAACATGATATCGCTTGCATAAGTAACGTGTTCTAAGACAAACTATATAAATCCATACTTCTAACTGCAAAGTATAACAGTATACCAATCCAAAGCTTTTTATTGTACGAAATTTAATCTCGGATGTAATTTTGACCTTTGAACCGATTAAAACGACATGCTCTAAGTTTTTCTGCCCTTTTAATATCTGAGATAAAAGAACATACATATTCTACTTGGAAAGAAAACTCGAGCCCAAATTGCCTCCCCATTTAACTCATCACACCACGCCTCAATAAATAAGTGATCATTCACAGGAGGGTTAATAAGGCATTTGCTAATGTCTTTCTTACTATAGTTTTTTTTATTTATATTAATTTGCTTTTATACACGAGACGGAGAACGAAATGATTGAACGGGAAGGGAAGTAACTCTTTTCAGTTGCATGCATGCACAAAACTCAAATTTACCTAATATGGAAAACTCATGTTATATTCTTTACAATTTCAAACGTTTTGTATCAAGATAATTTTCTTTCCTATCTCATTTCCATTCACTATCCTTTACACACAATAAAATGCGAATTCAGTTAATGCTAGCTCACATCTGTCTTACCATAAATAGCAACAAAAAAATTAAACTGTTATTTAAGAGACGACGTTTTAAGTTTATTCTTGGTCTGGGGTGAAAGAAACAAAATACATGTATTTAAATTATAAAGACAATTTTACTTTTCTCCTCTGTCATGACCGTCAAGATTTAAGAACCAGATTTTTTGTTGTCCCAAAATTCCAGCTCCAGTAAACAATAGAAATGGTCAGTCCCTTCACTATTGCTTGAATGAGAGAGAGAGAGAGAGAGAGAGAGAGAGAGAGAGAGAGAGAGAGAGAGAGAGAGAGAGAGAGAGAGAGAGAGAGAGAGAGAGAGAGAGAGAGAGAGAGAGGCAGGGAACAAGTCAAATGTGTTTATATGCTTATGATTCCTAGGACTATTGATATGCTAGCTTTATGCCATTTAATTTGATTTTTCAATTACCGATACGGATTGCATGTAAATATTTATTGTGTAGAATTTCATAGGGATTTTATGAATTCACCCTATTTTACAAATGTGTCATAGTTATATTTCTTGGGATATACGAATTGATTCTCTGTGTAGGATGATATTTGCTCTTGCGAGTTAATGACAAGTATATTTATATATGATTTCGCAATCTTTAAATGATCATGCAAATTACTTCAGTGTAGCAAAATCTAGAGGATATTATGCCATAAGTAAAGGAGCATTATATTTTATTCAACCGGGTTGTCTGTAAATAAGACGTGTAGTAATGCATGCTATTATATATGGCCGCTTTCGTCGGAGAACGCAATTCATTATTAATTGACCGCGGAGTGATATGAACTTCAAGCTAAGGTCATTTGGACTAAAGTAACAGTATTGTACTGAACATCTATATACATATATTCGTGAAGATAACATTATGTAAGAATTTATGCAGAGCGATTCCATTGATTCCATTATCTGATGCGAACCGATATAGTTTATCTATATATGTAGAAGTGTATATGAATTTGTCTAGCATTGGTTGGCATACTATATTAAGGAAGCAGCTTCAAAATGAGAGAGAGAGAGAGAGAGAGAGAGAGAGAGAGAGAGAGAGAGAGAGAGAGAGAGAGAGAGAGAGAGAGAGAGAGAGAGAGAGAGAGAGAGAGAGAGAGAGAGAGAGAGAGAGAGTCAAAGAACCTGATGACTGTAAATTCAACCCTTGTAAGATGATGAAAAGTGGAGCGTGACTAAATTCTGTCACTGTATATCAGTTGTCTAGAAAAGTGAAATTTGGTTAATACATTAATTATTGTAAAGTAAATTTGGTTAGGTACTAATTTGGTACATTTAATTTAGTAAATCTGTTGAACAAAATTATGTTCTTTTGATTATATATTAATTGATTAAAAGTTATATTTTAAGTTATTGAAAGAGGACTCGTTCTTATTTTTTTTCTTTTGATAATTTGCTCAGCTATCTGTAACATTCCATCTTTCCATCCACACTGGGGAAATTAATTAATTGAAATTAAAAATTTGCCAAATTAATTGAGGGGTTTAATGTAGCAGCAGGGGGGTTGAACCCTACAAATTTTTGCGACAAAATCGATTAAAGCCTCAGAATGCCAAATGGAGCCTTCCTACGAATCTCATATTTTAACCAAAAAAAAAATAAAATAAAGACCCCATTTTACAAATGGAGCCTTAGCGATTTTGTCGTAAATACATTGTCATAACCACCCTCAAAATTGCTGCCAATAATTGCTATCATTGTTGTCATAACCCTCCCTGCTGCTGATTAATACAAATTATTTAACCAAATATTTGATCAAGTCCAATACGATATCGTAACCGAGGGTCGTGTAAATTTATTGTTATAAATCCATATGGGACTGACTGAGCATGACTAAAGTAATTTTTAAATCCATTGAAGTCCATATCGGAACACCATGTCTGCCAAATATTTCGTAGCGTATGTGTATCAACGCCATTGAATAAAGCAAGAATATTGCAGTTATTGCGAATAACTTTTGGAATTTGAGTGTAGCGTTGAGTGACATATATCACGTCAGTGTTTTTATGCCTACCTCGTGAAAATATTCTAGCAGGGTTCTTTTGATTATCTAACATTACATCATCGTACACTACAAGATTGCTTATGTCTCCGTCGAGATCTTCTATTGATGGTGCATCATTAATATCAATAATAAAGTCGATTACACTTTCACCTTTAATTTCTGATTCTTTTTCATTATAATCTTTTAGCACTTTATAGCACCGTTGATCATCTACGGATGGGGCAACTAAATATAATGTATCCCACTTCATAAATCGCATTATCAAATTAAGCAGCAATTGTGTTTTACCCGATCCAGATGGTCCGATTATAATGGCACGGATAGAATTCGGAAGCGCTGCGTGGTGTTTTACCGATTCTCTTCTTTTAGTCGCTGAAAAATCAATTATATTCATAACTCTATATATAAATGATGGATTTATATTGTGTTAAATATAAACAGCGTACTGATACAACCGATCAGACAACCATTACAACTAAAAACAATAGACTAGCGCTTACTGGTAAGTGTGTAACATGTGGTACAAAAAAAATTATATTTAAAAAAAAAATGCAACTCGGAGGTGATATTGCCGCAAAACTTGGAAAACTCCCCGGAACCCCATAGGCAAAATACCCCGGAGAAAAACACCTTCCAGGATATAGCTACTGTGGTCCTGGAACGAGATTAGATAACAGACTTGATGATCAAAATCAGCCCCGGCCTGGTGAGTATCCGATAAATGCTATTGATAAGGCATGTCATGCTCATGATGTTGCATATAAAAGCAATAATTTGCAACAAAGACATCTTGCGGATGTAAAATTAATTCATGCGTTAAATGCCATTCCCGATAAATCCTTCAAAGAAAAATTGGCTTCATGGTTGGTCAAATCAGCTATGAAAGGCAAATTAGTGTTAGGTGCTGGTAATTAAAAACACCAGTGTTTTTATAGTATGGAATCTATTTATTATTCTCCGAAAGGATACTGGAAGGGGTAAAGCAGCAATCAGTAAACTCGCTAACGCTGCAAAAGTGAAAAAGTCCACTGCGGAAGATTGGTTATCCAAACAAGCTATATGGCAAATTTATCTACCACCGCCTAAACAAATTAATTATTCTCATTTTGATGTTACCGTACCCAATGAAGTTCATCAGGCTGATTTATTGTTTTTACCACATGACCATGGTTACAAATACGCGCTAACTGTAGTTGATATTGCGAGTCGATTTAAACAAGCAGAACCATTGAAAACAAAGTCAGCTTCTGAAGTCGCTTCTGCATTTGAAAGGATTTATCGACGAGGTCTTCTAAGATGGCCGAATCTATTACAAGTTGATCCTGGCAAAGAGTTTCAAGGTGCTGTTCTATCAACAATGAAAACTCATAATGTTACAATACGACGGGGACATACTGCGTTACATCGTGATCAGGCAATTGTAGAACGATTTAATCGAACTCTTGCAGAACGGTTATTTGGATATCAATATGCAAAAGAATTCATCCAAGAAAAACGATCTCGTGAATCGGTCCAAAGGTTACCGAGTGTAGTTGCAGCGTTAAATAACGAGATTACTCGAACTATTAATATGAAACCAAATATTGCAATAAAAAAAAATATACCCGAACAACCACAGCGGGTTAGCACTCAGCTACTTCTCGGTGATGTTACTGTGAGATATTTATATGAACCAGGAGAACTTGAAGGTGGTAAAAGAAGAGCTACTGATCCTATATGGAGTGTTACTACGCATTAAATTTCAACCATAACGCGATCAAGTGGTAGACCTCCAATCTACAGATTGGATTCAACTGCACCTCAGCGTGGTTTTACACGCGAACAACTACAAGTCATTCCGGACGATACTCAATTACCGCCACCTGGTCTTAACTAGCTCCGTTACGTCTATTACACTCAAGACAGGTCAACATCACATTGTTTCTGACATGACCAAGACTGTTATTTTTTTCTGTCTACGGTGAATTGTCGAGGGTCTTTATCCGAATACTGCCAGTGCATTATACAATTGCAACTGGCGCAGTGATTATTCTGTTGTTCTTTTAATGCGATTATTACTTCAGCATCAATATCAAATTCTCGTTGGTTTTTTTTGACCTGCTGTTTGTAACCAGAGAGTTTTTTTTTATTAATGATGCTAATATCAGTGTTATCATCGTTTGCATTAAAATCATCATCGAAAACAATCCTTCGTAGTTGATTTATTCATCGTACTCTGGACACTGCGAGATAGACTAAATTTGACCATTCAATGCGATTATCAACTATCCAAACAATTGTATCCGTGATGGTCAATCCTTGTGACGAGTGTATTGTTGTTACATAACCAAGCGTCCATGGTGATTTATCAGCGCATAATGCATCTTCTATAGTATTGTTATCAACTAGCACAATATCATTTAACACTAGAATCTGTTTCTCCGTCTGGCCTGGAATTTCAACTTCAATATTCTGCTTTCGTGTATCCAATGGTCTATAACACAACGGTACTGGAAACGTTGGAAATTTGTTCTTGTGTAGCTCAAACAACTTTTTCTGAAGTGCGTCTCTGACTATCTTTCTACTTGCTACTACAAAATCATTTGGTTTCCATGTTTCCCAAAAATCATTCAAAGGTGTTTCAGAAATTATTTCACGCGCTACTTCACATTGAATTCTATCGGGTTGTAATCTAATTAGTTTTTTAAACTCACGTAACTGCTCATCGAGTGCTCTATAGTCAGTATCAATTTCTTCGTAATAATCAACAAATCCTTTTAACCAATTATGTGGACTTCTACCAACAAATGGTGGTGGTTGACCATGATCGCCGCACAATATAACTTTTGTATTATTTTGCAATAACCAATCAAGAAACATTTTTAATACATCTTCTGAAACAGTACATGCTTCATCCCAAATAATAACCGCTGGAATAAATTTCTCACCCATTCGCTCAGGAGTCCAAGTATCACCCTTGTATCGAAAAAAACTATGATACGTGTAAGCTTCAACGGAAAATCCTTTGGATTTTTGGCGTTGTTTTATCTCTCTCGCTAGTCTATGAGTTGGTGTGAGTACAATCATGGACGTTCTCTCTCGATATAATTCTATCACACGTGTTTTCTTTCCAGATCCACCACAACCGTTTAAATAAACTGTTTTATATCTACAAATTGGATCTGATATCGGTGGTGCTTTAGACATAGAAAATCCTTCGGATTTTTCACTGATAGAATTATCATTTTTCAGGTAACTGATTTTAATCTCAAGGTCTGCTGATTCAGAATAATCGCATTGTATTTCACGTTTAATTCGTCATGTTCCCCAAGTCTCTTCGCTATTAGTAAATTTAGTTACCTCTTTGATATATTTTTTATCGACATACATTGAATCAATTGCAACTCTAACTGCTATACTAGGAAATATATTTATCATTGCAAATAAATTGATAGATGCATAACCCAGCATAGAAGCCCTCAAATGTAGATATGCAGAGCTTTCTCCATCACTGCAAGTAACAATTCTACCTAACTTTGTTTTGTTGGGCAAGAAGGCTTTTTTTACAATTTGCGTATCTATTTTTCTCTACTGCATCTTTAATAACGAAGTCGTATTCGGCATCATCTATAATCAATCGTGAGGATTGTCTTTTAAAGTTGAATTTTTTCCACCTTGTGTAAATTTACCGATTATTCTTCGGCCGAGATCCTTTGCTTCACTATTTCGTTGATTAAATATCTCTTTTGACCATTCAATGATATACTCCTCGTCAGCATCAATATGTTTTCTAGACTTATCGATTATACTATCAAGACATTCTGGTTCTGGTAACCAGACATTGGTTTGTTTTTGATATGAGATAATCGCTTCGCTGACAATCAACGAAACTAACATTTTACAATCAATCATATATCGCAATAACACTATTGGTAACCACATCCTTTCAGCCATGTGTCTACCAATCCAAACATAACAACACGGATGAAGTCCTTCAGCGAATTCAAATGATACTACGCAAGCAAAACCGGTCAAATCAAAATCAGGCAGTGGTCCATTAATAGCAACGCGAGTCATTTCATGTGTGGTATGTCCAAACCGTTTAAAATACTCACCAGCGAATCCATATCCTAGAAAACTTCCTGGATAACAGGCAACGATATCAACTGATATCATACTTTCACGATTGTACTTAACGTTCCATAGACCGCCATGATAATATTCCAGACAGCTGGATTGAACATCCTGTAAAAACTCTTTTCGTGTTGGTTTCCAATTATTTTTCTTTCTTGCAAAATGAGCTGCAACTGATGGAATTGTAAAACAATTTGTAAGTAACTGTTCGTAATCGTCGGATTTTCCATTAAAAACGCTAGCGTTTTCACTGAGACTTATTGCTAGATTTTTCATCCTATTATGTAGACTTTCAGTACGATATAATTCACCGTTAGGTCTCACAAATTGATTGAATTGACATTCTTTATCTTCAAAACTATGAAGTAGCCATACTGATACAGGGTCGTTTTTACACAAACTAGCAATAGCATCGAATAATCTTTCTTCAGTGAGAATGCCATCCTTGGTGAATTCTTCTGGGATATATTTCACTGTTCTGTCTCGCGGGAATATTGTAACTGCGGATGTCCATGCGTGTTTGTTATGATCAATAATTTTGATTGGAGCTCCGTTTTTATTGTATTTCGATTCGTATAATACTTCGCCAGTTATCGTTGAAACAGTTATCGGAAATCTCAACGACTTTTCCAATCTAGCTATATCGGAAATAGTTGCTCCGTTCTCTTTCACTGTTAGCTCCCATTGACTTATTTGTTTACGTCTTAGATCGGTTAATTTATTCCCACGGAGTGCATTTGTAAAGTGTTCTATGACACGTTGTGCCACACAATTGAGTGGTTTTTCTACTGACGTTGACTGTTCCATTGGTGCTAGTTTTCCAATGTCAGGTTTCTTATTTAACGGATACATCCCATAAACAATTGCTGTTTCTGGATACGCTTTTTCATAGTATGGTTTATCAATTCCAGTTAACAGCCCTGGTCTGGAATCACGGCTAACAATGACTGTTGTCCTATCTTTGAGAATTGGAACAAATTTGTCTCTTATAACCCAATCGTCCGATTCTAAATTGATAATGAATTGCACTCTGAGAAAATACCGTTTATTGTCAAGTTGTGATAGTATCATAGCTGCTGTTTCATCATTTATTCTAGCATCAACAACACCATCGATTTTAAATGTTGACCGGGTGTGTGATGCACCGTCCTGTTTAAACTCATTAACACAATCTCGTATTTTTCTAATCAGACTTCTATTATTTATTCTCTCTTTTGGTACATCTTCGAGAGTTCTATCAAGATTGAATTTAATATTTTTCCAAGGCTTGATTGCCGATAATCTCTTGAATTCTTCATTCATATAAATAAGACAAGTATTTAAATAGAAAATTTTGTTTATATATAATGAATCACTGCAAATGGCTTATGATGGGATCAGTAACTCCATGTAATAAATCGTGTAGAGGTGAATTCTGTGGACATCACTTACAGAGTGTCAGAAATAATTCGACAGGCCCTGCACCATGCATAAATTGTGTGTGTGGGGGGTGTGAGAGGAAAATCACAATTATGTATCAATTGTGGGGGTAAGCGGTTTAGAGAATTGAAACGTTATTATGATAAACGAATAAAAAACGCTATCATTGACCCTAAACATGACTCTGTCAAAGACAAAATCATAAAAACCCCTCAAGACTACATTAATAGATTTATAATTAAAGCAAATAATGAATTAGACAAATAATATTATTATATATAAATGGAGCAAGAATTCATACCACATCCAATACTTGTTAATTATGAAATATATGCTGATGGTGATGTTAGAAACCGCAGACTGAAAAAGCTAATTGGTTTTGGTAATAATCAAGGATACTTGCAATTTGCTGCTGGAAGAAAGAACTATTTCGTTCACAGAATTGTATATGAAGCATTTTATGGATTGATTAAAGATGGTAATGTTATTGATCATATTGACTCTAATCCTTTAAACAACGCGATTTTCAATTTACAATGCATTTCTCAAAGAGAGAATACAAAAAGAGGAAAGACAGGGAAATACTCAAAACGACGCAGTGGAGTTAAATCATTTGATACAACGACGAATGAAGAAAGAGTTTTTCTATCAATGAATGCTGCGGGAAAATATTTTGGAATGTATTCCTTCAGTACAAAAAGTTGCTGAAGGAATTTATCAAACAGCTATCTCAAAGAAAAATGGACATAGAATAAAGTTTTCCTATTTACAAGATAACTCTCAATAGTGAGTTATGCTATTTTAGTCATTTTTGCATGATTTTACAATTCAGATCAAATACCATAGGGCAAAGTAGTCGATTTTCAATAGGAAAAACACTAAACGTGTTTCGTGCGTTAATATCATTATGTACATATATTTTGTTTTCAATATTTATTCGCAATATCCACGTATATATGTATTAAAAAAAGTAAATGACAGTAGCTGGAACAGCCGGAACAGCCACATAAACAAATAGTAAATATGGTTATTGTACCGAAACGCGCGCGTGTAACACAAGACACTGGGTCAAGGTTCTATTAATAGATTTTTTAAAAATCCCAATTACGTACGTTAACAGCGCTGTTTAGATTTTGTATGAAAATGAAATTACTTTGTAATTACAAATAAAATAGATTGTATGTGAGGTCAAAATAGTAAAGCACATTACATGTAATTTAGTTTTTTTAGTGTGGTATGTAATAAAATTATCCAATGACACAGAAAAATATCATTCTCGAACCATTCAAGAAATAGCAGGTCCTGAATTGACAGGGATCCCCCATGACAGAGTTAATTCGTCATGTAAATCCATTATTATTACGATTATTTAATCGTAATATTATAGAAATTAATAAAAAAAATTGCTATTATTTAAGAGTTGTATTTCTTGTTTGAATGTTTTATTTAAATATTTAGTTTCCATTGAAATTACTACACAATTTTCACTATGAAATGCTAGGGAAATAAATACATACTTGCTTATCGATACTGGTCTTATTATCACCTTATATATAATAAGAGCCGTAATAAGTTTGGGGCTTTAAACGAAGCCCAAATTTGCCAATTAAAACTCCCACGCCATTGACATGGTGTGGTTGAATTTTTTCAACTGCAACCATGGTTAATTTCTTGGGTTGCTTTTGATTGGTAGATTGGGTGTAGTAAGTCCGCCCCGTCGTTTCATGTTTGTATCGTCCTGTACTGTCCCTATCATACCATCCTATCATCTCATTGTATATATAACCATGCTATATAATCGCATTGTATATATATATATATATATATATATATATATATATATATATATATATATATATATATATATATATATATATATATATATATATATATATATATAATCCTATATGTAATGTACTGTCCCTAGTATATATAATATCATCCTATATAATCGCATTGTATATATACCATCCTATCATCTCATTGTATATATATCATCCTATAAAATCGCATTGTATATATACTATCCTATCATCTCATTGTATATATATCATCCTATATAATCGCATTGTATATATACCATCCTATCATCTCATTGTATATATATCATCCTATATAATCGCATTGTATATATACCATCCTATCATCTCATTGTATATATATATATATATATATATATATATATATATATATATATATATATATATATATATATATATATCATCCTATATAATCGCATTGCATATATATCATCCTATATAATCGCATTGTATATATAATCATCCTATATAATCGCATTGTATATATAATCATCCTATATGTAATGTACTGTCCCCCCAACAACATATCTTCCGGAAGACCTAATATAGCATTTGTTACGTTAGAGCTTCCAATTGGGAGGTCTATGTTTGTGGCCCCTTGGGCTTATTTAATGCGAAGGCACTCAATGAGTTACAAGAATGTGCTATCCCCCCTCTGGGCCTCTTTGACGTCGTTTGGAGTTAAAGAGGTTTCCAAATGAGGCTTCATGTTATATGTTCAATGTTTGTAAAGAAATCACTTGGATTTCACGTCTAATGCCCATATAACCCGCCCTTGAACTCGATTGGGGGGTTAGGGTATTGTATAAGTCTTTAATGTATGCCTTTCTTGCCTCGGAACTCGAATGAGGAAGGGACAGGCATTGTATGTTTTTGTTTTTTTTTGTATATGAATATCTTCGATAAAAATATTTTAAAGATAAGAAAATACATTAGTAATAATATTCAATAAATGGAATTTCAAGATATTACATCTATCATCACAGAAATATCAAATTTAAGAAATCAAGGAATGGTACTTTCTGAATTTTTGAATGAAGACAGACTTTTGAATGAATTTGAACAAATTGATATACAATTGAAACATGGAAGATATGTCCTACCTAAAATGTATTCACTGATAAAAAGAATCCAAAAAGCGGTTAATGTTTCTTTGTATAACAATGATATTAATTTATTCATTCGGCTATTTAGTATAGTTGAAGCAAAAAAATAGAAAGAAACTCGGGGAACAGTACCAAGTTCGGTTAGAGATTGCTTTGAAAGTGAAATCTATAAGACGTTTGATTGATGAGTCTGAAAATGCAAGCATTGAAACCCACAATTGAAAAAACGTTAGCATTTCCAATAATGACATCAGAAGCATTAACTACCAGACTAGCCCGCGAGAGGTTAGCATCACTGAAAAAGTTTATACCAATTCGAGATAACGTGCGAGATAAACTACAACTTAGACAGCAAGCGCAGACTGACTTTTCTATTGGGAGTGAACAGCTTTTTGCCCCTGTAACTAAAGCCACTAAAGATATGAAACTTGCAACAGAACGTGCTACATAAGGCAACATCCCTAAAGAGGGAGCAGTACCTATTATTGATGTATTAGGAAAGATTGCTACAGAAACTGAAAAAACCAAGGAGGAAAAAAAACAAATTTCAGATGAGTTACAATCTCAGCGAGAAATACAACAAATGGATAATATTGATACTGATGATCCCGTTAAAAAAGATGTTCCTTTTAACGAGAAATTAACTGATGAAGCTATAGAAGAAATCAAACAATTTCAATTGCTGAAAACTGAAGACTATGTGCCATTTGGTAAATTCGCTGTCGAACGTTATTATAACAGAGGGGAATTCTTAAAAGACGAATATAAAAAAAACACAATAAAACGAGATCAATGGGTGGATTTGTTATTTAAAATTAATCCAGAAATCACCGGCTATTGAAATAAGGGTGACTTGAATTACCTAGCTTTTAAAATGGGAGTTAATAAGTATGGTTTAGATCAACAACAACGAAAAGAACAACTAAAAGAACAACAACAAAGTCGAGGTCGAGGTCGAGGTCGAGGTCAAGGTCAAGGTCGACAATCTCCAGAAATTCAAAACGTTTCCGAACCAGCTCCAGAAACTCAAAACGTTTCCGAATCAGAAAGTTTTTTAGGAGAGGGTTATGGAAGTTTTCATCATGATTCTCATATATGACCTAGTAATATCATTAATGATATATCACGACTTGAGGTTCTTATGGGAGGTAAGCGAGCTGGGAATAACTCAGTCGAAATAACTAATGAAGCATTTGATATTTGCAGACGATTATTCCAAGGTGGGATAATTGATATTCATACGTATCGAGAACTCTTGGATGAATTAATGGACGGAATTCCAGGGGAATTTAGTGGTTATTATAGCGATTGAAATTTCTAAATGCTTGCATTTAGAAATTACAAAGTCATTTCAAATAAGATGATAGTACAATATAATCACAATAAACCAACAAACGTGTATGTGGTAAACTCAAGATTACCCGTTTATAAGGCATACTATGGAGACGGCCTTGGAAATACCATAGCGGGTTTATTCACAAGAATAGCCCCAAAAGTAGCACCAATTGCTAAACAATTATCGATGAAAGCCATTGATGTTATTCGTAATAAGGGAATTAACGCTGTTGGAGATCTTGCAGGAACGGCCTTTTCTACCGCAAAGAATAGAATAACGTCATTGGTGAAATCTAGATTCGGACGAAAACCACCACAAATAGTTTCAACACCGCTACCTTCAACAACAATGATGCCTGGAAATGTCAGTAAAGTGATAAATAACGCAGTGGAACAAAAACTAGCATCATTAGCAATGACTTCACCAGATAGTAGTAATATTGCAAGTATGATAGCGGGAAGCGGTCTTGGAGGAAATCGTAAAAATGTCAGGCGAAAAAGAAAATGATAGCATTACTACATTTAGAAAAACGATAACCTTTTAGTATAAATGGCATTTAAAAAAATTGCTGATCCAGCGTTTGATATGGCAGCACCAGTGAATAAAGATGATTCTAAAATTAACTATCAGTATTATGCCTATCCTTCAAGAGAGCATAATCAACGGGGGGGGGAGTTGAACTTCAAGTTCAAGATACAAGTAGATACTTTTTGCCGTGTGAGGCGTTTATTGAAGTAGAAGGAGAGCTTGTAACAGATGTTGCAGCTGATACAACATATGGGGATAACCCAAATATCCGAGTTGGTTTCGTAAATAATGGCATTATGGCGCTATTTAACAGTGCAAGATATATCATTGATGGAAAAGAAATTGAATCAATAGAACAAGATGTTGATATTGCAACAACAATAATCGGACTTGCGAAATATTCTGATGATTATACAAGGTCGGCTGGTCCGTCTATGATGTTTGCTAAGGATACTTCTGATCATCCGAACCATTATCAATTTGTTAAAGTACGAACTGCGGCAGCTACTGCAGAAGCTGATCAACAAATCGCAGCTAATCCAGACCGTGAAGGTTCAGCTAATCCATTCGAAATTTTAAAAAGAACCAATGATGATTTTAATCTAGGATTTGCAACACGAAAAGGAGCATTAAAAGGAGAGAATCGACGGTTTTCATGTGTCATTCCGTTACATCACATATTCGGATTTTGTAGAAATGTCAGAAAAGTCATCTATGGAGCAAAGCATACGGTTGTGTTAGTGCGAAAAGAAAATGACAATGATGCAATCTGGCGTGCTAATGGTGTTGATGATGGGAAAGTCATGTTAAATAAATTGGTTCTATGGATGCCCGTCTTGACACCAGCAGTTACAATAGAGCAACAATTACTATCGTTTATGGACACAGGTGGAAAATCATTGCTAAGTTGGCTAACAACAACGACTGATACGAAGCAGGATAATGTAGATGGCAAATTTACATGGCACTTAGCATCAAAACAAGGTCTTTCAGCTCCACGTCATATCTTTATAGCGTTACAGGATGCAAATCGAGTGGGTCGTCAATTATCTAGTCATATGATATTTGATAAATTAGGAGTAAGTGAAGTTTCGTTGAGAATAAACGGACAAGAGCCAGTAGAGATTGTACAACTTGATTATGATAACAACAACGTAGCACGTGTATATCATAGAATATTGTCGTATATGGGTCGTGATCAAAATGTTGATACTGGTTTGCAAATATCGCAAATTGATTTTGAAAAACACTCCGATTTATTACTTTTCATTGGAACATCTTGACATGATGAGACAATCTGTTCTTGATATATACTTCCAAGATCGAGTACAACGCCCTGCTGGTATAGCAGATTATAGAGCAGTTGCTGTCATTCTCAGTGATAAATCAATGTTGTTAGAAGGAATTGGCGGACGAATGAGACTTATTGATGCACCAGTAGAAAACATGTAGTTAGGATTTTCACAATAAGATCAATTAAAAGTGTAAATTACGTTTTAGAATAGAATAACATATAGTATTGTTAATGTCCAGTTGACTGATGGTCAGGTCAAGAAATTGAAATCAAAGTCTGCTAAAGAATGTGGAACCACAATAACGCTGAAACCCACTCAAATGTCCAGTGGTGCATATAAATTATCATTGACAGATCGTCAAATAAAATATTTCAATGATGCGCTAAAGAACAAACGAGGAGTTCAAATTGATTTTTCGAAAGCAGCAATCGCCAGTATGATAAAATCAGGTGGTATATTCCCGCTGTTAGCTGCTATTCCAGCATTGATTGCAGCGGCTGCCCCAGCGGTTGCGAAGGCGGCAGCGTTAGGAGCCGTTGGTACTGCTGCATGAATGGCCCTGAAAAAAGCTACTGGGAAAGGTTATAAAAAAAAGGAAAGGGTCTAAGACTACCAGGAACTCCACACAATTGGTACAAGGGCATGGATCTAAGAATACCAGGAACGGCTTATTAGTGGAAAAATCCCTAGGATTTTCACCAATGTCCAATTTTGATTTAATTGATGCTGTAAAATCATTATCAATAAAAAAACTTTAGAGTTTTCATGAGAGATCAATTACCGTCAAAACCAATGAAAAATGAAACGGGTATTATCAATCTTGATAACAGCAGCGGAAAAGGAACTCATTGGGTCGCATATGCAATTGATCCACGTGGAATTGTCTATTTTGATTCATATGGATTAGCTCCACCAAAAGAATTCATGCGATATGTATCCACAATAACAAAGTCATCTCCAATTTTTTATTCCACGCTACCAACACAACGGTTAAATGATCCACCGATATGCGGTCGTGAAGTATTAAACGTCCTTGCAGAGATATCTAGATTTCCAAGGAAACCACCACAAGTTGTTGTTAATGAATATACTAGCAGGCAATGGCAAAAACGATAGCGTTATGATTTAGAAAAACGTTAGTGTTTTCGTATAATGATTGATATTTGGGGACGACCTTTATCAGAGTCAAAAAAACAGAAACCGATAGTAAATTCGCTGTCGAAAATGTAAAAAAAATAATCGAAGATGAAATCGCAGAGACATTAAACCTATCAAGTGTAGATCCTGGGGAAATAGTTGTATTTCAAGATCGCCAGGGCAAATTGAAATCTAGTAATGTTTCATTGGATGATGTCTTAATACGAAGACGTGACGTCGTTGAAGATACAATAGCGTTATATTCAAATGATGGAAAACTCAAACCAGGCGTATTTGTTTCTACAATCACAGATGCATTAAAAAATTTAAATGAAGAACTTGAAAAACATATAACAACGTATACTTCCCTTCGTAGAAATATTATCAATAAATTTTTTGGAACACCAGCGGTAACCTCTCCATCTCTCGCTGAAATTAAATCCAATTTTGATGAAATTAACAGGATTAATAGATTTTTTGGAACACCAGCGGTAACCTCTCCATCTCTCGCTGAAATTAAATCCAATTTTGATGAAATTAAATCTTATATTAAAAATATTAATGATGCTGGATTTAATATTATTAGAGATAGCATTAGTAATATTAAAAAATCTATCGAGGATATTACAAAATTTAAAACAGACAATCTTCCGCTACTTGAGAAAATAAAGATTCCTCATGAGAGGAATATCATAAAAATGGTATACACAATTTTCTCTGGATCATTAGATTGAGAACCTAAAAAGAATACAATAACTCTCACTGTGTCAAAGGTATTTATCGATTAACAATAGTGTCACTGAATCAGTTTAATATATCATCATCGACTTCATATGGATACAACAACGTGATTTCAACGACTATTGACGTGGGTGAATACAAACGGTTTACAATAACAAGCACTGATCCTAATTTAAATAAGACATCATTTGTATGGTACATGGAGTTTGTAGCTGATCTGAATTAGAATTTTTAACAATTAGAAACCACTTGAGATTTTAAAATAATATGATTCCATCATCGCAATATCGCTATGATACCGTCAAAGAGTTTTTAACGAAACTCAAAACACTCATTGATGAGTATGAAATAAAAATTAAAAAGTATCGCAGGAGAATTACCGCAATTGATGTTACAGTATACTCGGTATCTGGTATAATGGCCGGTGCTGGTATTATACTATCTTCAGTAACAATGGTAGCTCCGATTGCTGTCCCAATTGCTATTTCCGCGGTGACAACATTTGCTGGAATTGCAAATGCTATTACTAAAAAAATATCGTGTTCTCAAGAAAAACTTAACGACTATATAGTAAAACATCAAGCAGTATCTATCGGTTACTCACAATTATCCTCGCTGACGTCATCATCGATTGATAATACGATAATTACCGAAGACGAATTCTCCGCGATGATACGTATTTATGATACTACGATTAAAAACGCTAGCGTTTTTTCATCTATTGCAAAATTAGACATTGTAAATAATAATAATAATAATGTCGCAAGAGATTCAACTACTTCAGCGGATAGCAGAAAATACCACTCCGCGGAAAACAAGCATGATATCAATATCGTCAACAAACCCTAAATTCAGTGTGAATTTTCCTTCCCCTGTTTCAGTAAAGGAAATCGCGTTGGCAAAATTACGAGTGTATCATAGTTGGCCTAATATTAGATCGGTTCCATTTGGTGGTCAGAGACCTAATAATTCTTTGGTATTTGCATATAGGAATAAAAAAGATGACACTCCAGATTGGAACGTTGTTTCAATACCAACTGGGTCCTATCAAATTGAGCAAATTAATAATGAATTACAACGTAGAATAAAATCCATTACTAGAAGAGAATCAAAAATTGCGATAACAGTTCATGAACCAACACTATCATCTACAATTGAAATAGGCTCCCCTGGGTATGTTGTAGATATTTATAACAGTTCAATAAGAACAGTATTAGGATGGCCCGAAGATTCACCTAGAAGTGCTGGTAATTCCACGCCCGAGCCTGTAAAACCTGATTACGTCACTGATGAAATAGGACCTGAAAATCCATCAAAAACTTATAAAAAAATCGAGGATATAAACTTCACAAAAAGATATCGATATAAGGATCAATATGATGAGGATGCACGGATAATTCCACTTTTTAATGATTATATTATACGAGAGGACGAAATTTTGGAAATGCATGATACAAGTCCAACATTTGTAGATATTAAAAATCACATCCTTGATAGAATGAATAATGAATTTTTGTTGTTATTACCCTCGTTAAGATCTGGCCTTCTTACACAAGCTGAGTTTACTAGTGTAGTCGCTGCGGGTAATAAAATCATCGATGACATGGAAATATTTAATTCGAGGATTACTAATCTCTTCACTGATGAAAATTCCCCGATTACAAGAACTAGTTCAGCCCAAGATTATAAAAAAAATATAAATGAAAATCCAAATTATAAACTTCCAGGATATAACGCACCTGAACTAAAAGATCAACTCAGAACTGCCATCAACGAAGGATTTAATAAAATTCATCAATCATGTAAAGATAGCCAGCCGAAGCCTATTATCCTCACTCATAATAATTCTCCCGACGGCGACGGTAGACATATCGCACCGAACAATGTGGATATTTCATCAGTGATCGCGCTTAATTTAACGTGTGATGTAATCGAAGGAAGTTATCAAATTAATATGGAACAATCAAATCAAGCCCGACAAGGTTACATTCTTTATTCATTTGCACCAACAGCCCCCCCCCCGGATTTTTAATTGTTGAGAATCCGACTAATCCAGTCTATATGCAATGTCAAAATGATTCGCTAACTAGAATTAATTTTACACTCACCGATCAGTCAAATAATTTAATTGATTTACGTGGTGAAGTATTATCGATTAGTCTGTTTGTGAAAAGCTAACAAATAATTGGTTAAATAATTTGTATTAACCCTGAAATCCTTTTAGCAGCGGGGGGAGGGTTATGACAACAATGATAGCAATTATTGGCAGCTCTTCTGCTACTAATGTAATGATCTAAATGCCCCCCATTACACCGCCACTCCCTAATATTTTGCAGCATTGCTGTCTATCCCTGTTTTTCTTAGTTAATTTAAACACCCCCAGCCCGTTTCAGTATCTAAGTCAATATACCCATCCATTAAATAAGGATCATAAATTTTACATAAAACTTACCAATGACCAGCTTGCAAAGCCTTGATTTGTCTCAATGTTCCAATCTTTCTTATCATGCATGTAATGTTTTATAACCAATTAAACTTTCTCAATTTATAATAAGTTTAAGTGACTGCACTGGAATATGAAAGAAAAGTAGGTCACTATAAGCAATATGACTATATGACCAATACACACAAGTCTCAGGACTGTACATATATGAGTGGTGGCTCCTGAGTGATCAAAGATCAATGCCTTTACAGTTCATTGACTTCCCACTTCTGTCCCTGTGGGTTTTGAAACTCAACTCAGCCAATATGATTATGTAAGATAACTTGCTGTTAGCTTCCAGTGGGTTAGTGGTTTTTCCTCCACTAAATATACTAGTCGCCATGTACTGTATTCATGAGCTGAAAAAATGGCATTAAATCCATAAAACCAAGCCAAACATACAAAAGTGTGAGAAAAATCGATTTAAATGCAACAGGTTAACATAGATATTGAAGCCCGGAAAAATAGCTAAACTCGAAAAATTAATATCTTTGTCTTATTCTCACAGACAAAACCTTCAATATAATGAAAAGAGATCAACATCAGAGGTGCATCAAGTTTTATTAAATTCTTGAGAAAAATTAAACTTCAACTTTATTATGTTAAAATATTAATTGTTAAAACATTAGCTTTGCAAAAGTATTTGAATCAATTTCTAATGATTTTTCTATAACCTACAATTTTTTTTGTATGCACAATAAATATTTTTGAACAGTTGAGCTCATGTACAGAAACATTAAAAGACATCTAAGAAATCACTAAAAAATGAAAGGACAAAGAAACAATGTAAAATATACCCATAGGCTAACCATTATAATTCTAACTACCACTTAATCTTATTAATTTAAAATACCCAATTTCCTAACTTGAACATATTTTCATAATTCCCTCCATTAAAATTTGTTTGGTCTGAAACAAGCAATTTGCATTATTGATGCAACAAATAAAAGCATGAACACAATTTGTTTACATCTGTATATGTTCTGGTTATGAAACAAAATTATAACAGTACAACATATCACAATGTACCAAACTTCATTAAATTTTCTTTCCCCAAGGAAAACTGAACTGACAAAAACATTCCTGCATCTTAAAAGTATTAGTCGAGAATCTTAAAAGTATTAGTCGAGAATCTTCAAATACAAAATGGTACTTAGTTAATCCTATCCTACATAACATTAACGAGTGACAGAAAATGCCAATTTGTGCATGTAAAGCACATATACCTCTGCTGCAGTCCAGAAAGTCAGAATCCAAAAAGATGAAAAACAAAACTGAGTCATTTATTTACGCAAAATGCCAACCAAATTTTTATTTGTCTACATTAAGCTAGCTAGGATTTTGTCAAAAAGGTTTCCAATTTTTTTTGCTTCATAAAAATTAAAAATAACTGCTAATATGGTCTGAAAATCATATCAGATAATCTACAAATGAATATAAATGTGCCAGCCAGCTTTCACATGTGTGGAGTACGTTTTCTGCAATCTTGCTAACCAACTCCTATATTGTGAATGCAGGACAGGAACAGCACCAAATCACGATGGCCCCATTGCAAGCAGTGGCCGCAAAAGATGAATACCCTTTTAATTATTACAGAACTAATTTTGATCGGTTCATCCTAGTATACTGTTGGTTAATGATATCCTAGTATACTATTAACTAATTACACAACAATATGTACAACAGCATGAATTTGCTTGTATCCTGCTTCTTATTCACTGACCTAAGTGGCCTTGAACACCTGCCGAGTTTGACAAAAAACTTATCACAAGTTTTTTCCTTCAAAATTAGGTAAAACTTAAAGCATTTTCTCAATATTGTTGTCAAATTGTTACATTTTCCCATCATGATAGTAATTTGCTAGAAGCTAATAAGCTGGTAAGAAACAGAATACAAAACAGGCATGCCAAACCAAAACAAACACTGGCCAAAAGACTGGCTTGAATCTGTACCATGCTGACTAGTGTTGTGAAACAATACACCTGCACCACATATTAATACAATTTATCATACAAAGCCTGCAATATGATACATTATCGATACACATATTTACTGAATAGTCTTTACATCCTTCAAAGGTCTATCACTAGCAGGATGGTGCCATTTTATATGTACTGAAATCTTGGTTGTATTTCCAGCATGTAGATAACAGACAGATATAGACATGTCAGCTTCTTCATTTGCTTTTCTCATCTTTGTCAATATAAAAAGAAACCAAACAGACAACCGGTTAGTCAAGAGTTAGTTTAATTCAACCTCTTAGGTCTGTCAGGCTGCTCAATTAAATCAGATCTATTCTCTGCAACCACACCCTGGACCCTTTGTCTTGCAATGCACAAAATATTTAAAAACATTTTTTTTAACTTTAGTTTGGAAGCCAAAATGGAGTGATCTTCAAACAGAATAAACAGTGCTATTTCATTATGCAAGAAAAATCTCATCTAGAACAAGTCTGAGTATGGGAACAGAAATTATTAGCAACCATATCCAACATACTGTACTTTGCTTTTGTTTCTGTAAGTGAAAAAAGGATATTATTGACAGCACCCACTCTCATTCTATAATTCATATTGTTTGGAATTTGCTCTTTCAACAATTCAATGCCATCTCACACATACACACGTCTATACATACATACATACATACATACACACACACACTCCAAACTTGTTCCATACATATGACTTGAGTACTTTACAGATAAAGTAATTGCCACTTTGCAAGAAGTATATTTGTTGCTTTTTATGGTATGGATCTTGTTCTAATGCAATACTACAAGTATTCATGCAGTGAGTAAGCTAAAAATGGTTCTGATTGGTGGTTATTAATAACCACCAATCAGAACTGATTGAAATGTTATGATGCATGATACAATGAATGTGTAGCTTTCAAATTTAACCCAAATATACAAGATATGAAGCAATAGATATGCTTTACATAAAACTGGTTACTAAATGATCAGTAATGTATTTATATTATACAACTAATAATTATTCACAACTGCTGAAGATGAAGTACATTGTATACTGCATTGTCTGGCATTGATCCGTCACCTCTTGTACCAATATGGAAAAGGTATTAACGCAATGAAAGTTTGATTGTTTCACCACCTATTGGTCACAAAATTATGTTTTGTGCCATGTCTTCTAATGTTGTCAATACTGTCCAATTTAGCAGTATGTTTTTATGTGATATGTTTTATTGCTGTGAATCCTGGCTTCTATAATGGCTTGTTTCTACACTACAAAGACTAGTGTCTGTGTATCCTGGCCACATTAATAGCTTGGTTCTGTACCAAGTTTAATGGTGTTATGAGCCTTTGCTTCGGGAATCTGTTTTAGTTTCAACACAACTGATCAATCACTGATTTTAAAAAACTGGAGACATTTTCCTTTTTTTCCAGCAATGTCATTTTCACATCCTTGGAAATGTTTATCTGCATTGTTGAATACACAGAATAATCACTTAAACAAGAGCATTGTTGTTGTTTTGGGTTTTATGTTATTTCTCAATACAAGACAGACAATGTATGGTAGTCAGTTTGACTGACTGAGAATGAACTTGGGGAAAACCCTGATATGTACCACCAACTCATGGGAAGCTAGTAAAAAGCTTGCTCATATACCGAAATTAGGTTGAGTCCTAGACTCGAACTCATGCTTTAGACCACACAGATGAAAAATCAAAGCTTTATTCATATATTAAACTAGATATATAAGAAACTGATTTTAATTTTGACCACACAACTATACTGTATCAACATGTGTTCAATTTTCAACCAAAGTTTTGTAACCAAGACAACTGTTGATACACTTTTGTGTGTAGTTTATAGTTTGAACAGCATTAAATTAATATGGATAGTTTTCTGTGAATCCATTTGATTTCAGTGCAACACAGTAGAGGAGAATTGAAATATTAATGAAACTTTTTTTCTAAGTAGCAATGATCAGTATATATCAAAGAAACAGCTGAACTAAGACCTTTTGCATATCATTAGCTGTCAGTTCTAGCACTAATTTATACAATTCTGATGTACATAAATATTGTCTAAGTCAGTTTTACATAGACCATGGTCTCTTGTGCAGTTCAGAGTATTTTTCATTTAAAACTTCTTGTCTTGATTTCCGTATGATTTTTTGTTTATTCCAAAGAAAATAAAACTTTCCTAATGGTGAAGTTACCATTGTGCAAGGGAGGTAACCTGATTAACATGAGAAGTGTGCAGTTAGTTTCAATTATGCTATGTCAATCAAACACAACTCAATACAATTATAATCAAAGTTTTTAATGTAATGTCTTCTTAGATCAATCATATAATTTTTACTGTGTAACTGCTATGTTGCCATTTTATATTCAGCTTAATAACAGATAAACTGCATCCTGTGGTGTCTGCACATTAACTGGCATACAACTGATAAGCATAAGCTTTTTAATGCAATTAACAAAAGTCATTGGTAAAGACTCAGTCACCTGCAGTATAGCATCATCTGTTAAAAGCAGATCAGTGACATTGTAAAATGTTGCAATGAGCATTTTTCCATTGTTATTATGCTTAACAGCAGACAATTATTTACCCCAACAAATTTACCTTATTCAGAAAGAGCAATTAAAAATATATGATTTGATAGCAATTTTAATAAGCAGAGAATAAGTAAGTGTTCTTCATTATTTTCATGTCAGATACCACATCAGACTATAGTGGCCACAGGTGAACATGTGGTCTAAAATGATCTCCTTTACCAACCACAGCTATATCATATCTGTCCATTAGGGTTCTTGTCTAAGGGATTAAACACGTGTGTGTATGTGAGAAAGCTTGCCAGTAGCATCCCATGGGTTGGTGTTTCTTACTGCACAGGAAATTGTTGATAAACCCAAAACAACAACAGCATGAAACTAAACTAAATGCATACATGTATCAGAGCTTGCTACAGAATAAATTATCTTCATGGAAGATATACTTAATGTATACTTATAAAATGACCACCAACTGTCTTCACAATGTTTGCATGAATTAAAATACTATTCCAATACTGCCTTTTATTTTTTGTCAAACAATCCAGGATGGTTATATCAGCAAAGCATATTTATCTCTGCCAAGCTGGATTATACATGTGCAAATGTATTCCAATTATTATTGGATGACCTGGGATTATCTTTGGTTCTAACAACTGATCAGTGCTTACAGTAACACTGTAACACTTCAGAATCGATTGACCATTTCTAAACCTTTCAGTATCATCAAGACTCACTTGTAATTCTAATGGATAAGGCAACAGCAGATCAGGGTCTCAGCTACGATGCCATAGCGGATGAGGTAACGATGTGATCCTATACCTTGCAATAAAGCAAATAAAATTACCCCTAAAGACAAAAACATGACTAGTTAAAGTCCACTATTTAAGTAGAGTTATGTTTTTCTGTAAGTTTGGCTAAGGATCAAGTTATCAAAATTTCTTACAGATAGCTGAAGAAGTGCTGGGTGTGAATCACCCCTGGCTGCTCCAATGATGCATATAATCTCATAATACTACTCTGTATGATGTAGTGGCACTAATATTAGTACAAATCAGGATCTATGTTGTTTTTTTTTTTTTCAAATAAACACTCAGGAAACTGCACTGAACCAGATCTATTATTACATCACATGATGGAAGATCTGGGTCTGTGCAGTTTACAGTTGGACTAAACTTATAAGCAAGTACAAATGGTAACTGACATAAACTCTCTCTAAATCATTCAGTTATGGGTCTGGGAATATGTTCCTCAATCATTTTGGTAATGAAATTTTAGAAAACATTTATGCAATTATTTACTAATTCTTTCAAAATATATCCTCTGAAATCCAGGTAAGTACATTACACATCTACTGTTTTTCAATTCTTCTAAAGATATCCAGTAAAAACAAAATTTTATCTTCAAGTCTATAAGTAGATCCATACCATTTGGGTATATTCTTTTTCCTGGATCTGTAATTCATATGTACATACATTATACTGTAGTACATGCTGCAAATGGAATTAAACACAAGGAGTTACATAATCTTCAATCTTTTGCCAGACATAAAAGGCAAAATGAATAATATTTTCATCATGTTTCACATATTGAATGGGATTCAGTACATATATATATATATATATATATATCCCATGAGGAAATCATTTGATTGATTCATTAAACCACAACATTTGAAAATCATCTGGATGTCTTTGTGTATTATGCACAAAAGGATGTCATGATGATATTCCAAATGTTACTCTCTGAAAATTACATTACGACTTTATGGAGCCTAATATCAACTGCATCTTACAACATACTCCATCTCTATATTTAACACGATTCACCCCTTCAATCTGACTGTAAGCCAACATTTCTTCTCCAAATGAAAATCCAACTGTCTTTTTCTTTAAATTTTCCTTTTCTTTGATCTCCCATTTTCATCATCCTGAACAAATAGCTTCCTTCATTCTTCATTTGGCATATCCTGAAATTTCCACCTTTACCCAATCCACAAAGCCTGAAGAGGTCTTTTTCTTTTCTATTGCCTCACGCTTCATTATCCTGAACGAATAACATTTCATTTTTGCCAAGGCCACACTCTGCAAATGAAGGGGGATCTGGTTTGTCTGGTTCTGGTTGGCATGGCAACACTTTTCGAGGAAAGTTTGTCACTATGTGAAAATCATCAGGACAAACGTCGTGACAAAATGCGTAATAATACAGATACTGAAAAATAGGAAATATAAAAATATTCTTACAAAGGAACTAAGAAGAAAGAAAATAGAACTCTCAAGTATCGAAATAATACAAGAGGAGAATTTTTTAGCTGGTTTAGGACTGTATAATCCACATTACTGTTGGATTATCTTGATTCCTTCCCACAGTTTGCTCTAAGTGAAGGATACAGTACACTTATAAAAATCTTGCATTTCAAACTACAAGAAAAAACATTTTGAAAAATGTTTCTTTTAAGTCAATAACAAATGGATACAATACAGTTCAAACAACCTTATTAAAAATGTAAAGAAAAAAGTCAAACTGGCAATTACAAAGACAAGTTTTGATGAATGTTATGAGAAAATCACACCGTACCTGGGTCTTTGTCATGCTAAACCTTACATAATATCTGGTTTTAATTCATAATATCCTTTACGAGTTACTGAGATGAAACAAACTACAGTCTGAATAAATGAATCAAACTGGGCAAACTACACTTTCAACTTGTTTTCAAAATGAGCGTGAATGAGTCAGACATGATACAGCGTTGACAAAATAATTCATGCAATGGACACAAAACTGAGTTACAATTTAGATCTTTTGATTTAGACAGTTACGCTTATCAAAGAATCATATAAGGACACAAAGACATAATTAATAAAAAAAATTGTCAAGTTATTATTCATTGACATGAGTCAAATGTAAGCAATTATTTTATTACATTATTTTATTACATTATTTCTCTCTCTGCCTCTACAAGTTTTTGTCTGTATTTCTAACTTACTTTAGTTGACTGTGATCGTAGAAACCGCCTTTCAAGACGGGTTCCATCAGGGACTTTCAGGACAATGCGAATTGCATCTGCATCAGTTGCTGGTGGCTCATCTGGAATTTCATTACGAAGTTCTTCTTTCCTTTTTTTCTTTTCCTGATAAAACATTTAAATGTTTCATTAAATAAAACATGAATTCCTTAAAATATACTTTTTATCTTATTGTTTTACTGGTGTTGGGATATTATGTATTGGGCACGCCCAAATTTTCCAACAGTAACTTCAATTTTCCAGCCAACTTTTCCCAGACAATGACTTTTATAAAAATATATGGATCTCCGTTTTCATAAAACAATATTCCTTTAATCTTTGTAACAGATATTTGAAATAGAAGTTCTTTAACAGTTTAAATATTTTTTTTACAAAGAGGGTAATGTTTCATGGTGGCACAGCTTAAACTTAAGATATGTGCATGTCTAACATTACTTGGACCATTTTAAATGTTTGAATGAGAGTGTAATCTACAAATAAAAGTTGTGGAAGATAACGAGGAAACAGCAAAAAAGTTTTAGAAAAGGAACACGTTTCTGAGTTCTTGTCAGACAATAAAATGTTTATATGAATAATTAAAAAGGGGGCACCTGTAATTATGTCTTATTTGTAGTCAGAAAGAAAAATTCATATAAATGGTTCAATAGCTTATCAGCATAATAAAAATCTAAGATCTCAAATCCATTCCCTCTCTAATCAATTTGTGTTCAATTTTAAATCTTGGCATTACAAGTTTAGTCACTGATAGAATTTATTGAAAATACCCCCAAAAATGCACATTTTCAAAAAAAAAAAGCTTTTCAACAATGCAAGAATTATGGAATTTATATTGGTTAGGATAGCAGCTTGGAAGATATTCCACTTTACTTGGATGCAAAAACTGATACATGCTCATATAAACTAATCGGTTTACCTGCTTTAAACGGAGCTCTTCTTGTATTGCTTCCTGTTTCCTTCTTTCTTCCATTTCTGCTTGTTCCTTTTGTTCTTGGCGTCTTCTTTCCTAAAAAGTACACACAAAAGAAAAATCTCTCCAGATGAAAACCCATAAAATTAAATCTGAGATATCGAAGAAAAGTAATGGATAGAAATAAATTCTTCAAAGAAATAAGTTTCATTCTTAGATAAAGTAATGAAGTTTACAAAGGCATTAGAAATGTTGATATATTTAAGAAACCCAATAAGTAACATGTATAGTAGTCCAATATGTAGATGCCATTCAAATTTGTTGTAACAGAGTAAACAATGTTGTTATGTTTGATCCTTTTTGTTGTTTTTTTTTTTTTAAATGTCTTATTTCAACTCATAACAGGCCATATGTGGCAGCAAGTGTATTTGAGGAAGCAAGAATCCAAGAAAACCTCAGGAAGCACCCAAATCCACATGAAAATACAGGCAAGTTTTCTCACATACCCATGTTGTTTGAGCAGAGAATCAAAAACACATGAACATAGGTCTGTAAAGGCTAAGATTGCTTGACCATCCGAGACCCTTATAGTAACCAAAAGTAAACAGCTAATAATTATTCACAACTTTTGAAGATTAAAGAAACTTGTATCAATTTGTATAAATTCTTCATTTTTTGCACTTTATTACCTGTAATTACACATCTTTACATTTAGCATTTCATTTCTAAAATTAAATTTCAATTCATCATACTTTCTTTTATAAATCAGTGATCCAGAAAAGAAAAATAAATCTTAAGAAACCCGAACTTCTGGTCGTGTGACATTGAATGGTGATTTGATGATTACTAAAACTGGTAAGAAAAGTTGCTTGATCAAGTTATTGTTATGATTTCCCCCCTGAATGAATGCTTAAAAAGCTCTTGACTTTTGGGATAGACTCTTCCAGAAAAGGAAAATATGAATAATAGCTTCTAGTTAATATAACCTTTTTATTTTAGCACAACAAAAATACCAGCAATATAGAAGACGAATAAATGTAATGGTGAATGGTTAATTTTTTATGAAACAAAAACAACCAATATCAAGTTAAAGTGATATTGTCCATGATACAGAAAACATCTTCTGATGCTTACAATCAATGGTCAAATAATTGAGTATGAACATTAAACCATTCCCCAAACTTAATTGTGAATCAATTTCCATTGATACTGTCCCAGTGGCCACCATTCTGGTTTTCTAGTGGATAAAGCAACCACCTCGGATGCGGGATTTCATAGGTTCAAACCCAGGACAGGTCATATAAAAAACCTTTTTAAAAAATGGTATCAGCAGCCACCTCACTTGAAACTCAACATTAAGAGGTTGGTGTTAAGACTAGACAGTCTGGTGTCAGGATAATGTGATTGGCAGGAATATCATGCTACATGTCTGTGCCTTGGTGTTCCAGTATTAGACATCACTGTAAACTGCCTCTGCAGACATCAGTGATATGACTAGAATTGTTAAAGCTATGTTAAAAATCTCGATCACACACACCCTTTAACTGTTGAGGATTTTTTTTCTTAAAATCTCTGCTATGTCCTACCCCTCATTTAACAATAATAATATCACAAGTAGAACACTTTTAACCTAAGTGACTAAGGACAGATTACTTACTAAACCCAATCAGAAATTAAAGTTTGTGACTGTTTTATCAAGTCTTAAGCAAGCTGACCATAAGACCAACAAATAAAAGTAAAAAGTTTCTTTAATGACTATTTATTACAGATGAATTGTCTCCCTTTGCTCAAAAACTTGGAGAACTGAACCAACTAAAAGTTTGGGCAAAGTACAATGCATTTTATATACTGGTATCCAATCTTCATTCACCAACAGTTCATTCTACATTGGCTGGAAATTGCAGAGACAATTTATTAAAAAAGATGCTTTGTATATTCAACATTGAAAAAAATGACTCAATAGCAGTGTGAAGCCATTGTAAGTGCATATGAGGGAAAAGTATTTGTACAAACAAGGACAGGCAGTGGGAAATTGCTTATTGATCAGTCCATTCAAGTTTTCTTCATCATATAAAAACAGTGTTCAAATCTGAACAACTTAATTTTGATTGGATGCAGTGACTTGCCACTGGATCCAATAAAATTCAGACTTGAAGCATAGCAATATCTGCTCAATATGCCAAGGTGTAGATAGGGTTATCATATCTTTTACCTTGGCTAGCGAAGATGATACACTGCAAATCCAGCATTCCAAAGCTAACAAACTAATCTGATATCAAAACGAAAGTCAGATAAAAGTTGCCCTTTTGAATAGAAGAACTGCCACAAAATTACATCAATGGTTAGCCACCACTAGAGCAAATTTTCATGCACTTCCAGGGATGTAACTTCAGGAGAACCTGGGAGGGTGTGTTCATATTGTGGTTGAAAAATTATTATCAAAGAAACATATTTCCTCGAAAACTTCTTCAAATACTTGCCTAAATCCTAAAATGTAGAAAGAAGGTTTAGAGGTGAAGGATGATTCAACCCACTAACCACAGCTGTTCCTGTCTCTAGAAGCAATTTTCAAGTTTCATGTGAAATATGGACTGCAGTTATTCCATGCACTGATGCAATTTATAGACAATATTGGGTCCAATAAATCACACACAAGTAAAGTAACCACCTTTGTTACAAAGCTGCTACCCAACAAAAAAGGTAGCTGCAGTGATGCTGATATAGGTCCTACCAAGCTGAAACGACTTTTGAACTAAAAGTAACTGATAATGTCTGTTTTTTTTTTCAACTATTTTGTATATTTAAGAAAAGACCAAATACTTAAAACATATGTCTTGTTCAATTGTTTTAAATGATCTGTTTCTGCAAAGAAAGAAAAGTATGTTCAGGTGGACATACAGCTGCCTACAGTCTGGTATTATAAGAGACTGAGAACATTTTCTGAATAGTACTTTTTGCAAGAAACCTAATAAAAGCCAAAAACAAATTCGATAAGGTCACTCCTTTTCATTCCAGTTTTTTAATCTTTAAATCACTTACTTTCTCCTGGTCAGCTTGGAGAGACATGAGATAAGCTTGGTCTTGCTCATTTCTCAGCCTCTGGACCATGTCTCTCTCATTTCTGTAGAAAGAAACATGTCTGTTAAATAATTGTACATATGGATATTTCTAAAAGAAAAAGGCACAGATAGACAAATGACCATGAATATCAAATTTCAATGATATACATGTTCTTGTTTTACTTTAATTTTTAATTTTTAATCGCTTCATTCTCTTTATTTACTGTTAAATTTCCATGTACCTTTTAATATTGTATCCTAATTACATTTCTGAGGTAATTTATTTTACAGCAATTTTTTTTGTTGTTGTTCATATTGTGGTCCAAAGAAAATATCAAGACATCAGTTACATGATAGCATAGTAGAAATTAAACGGGAATTTAAAGCATTTTGGGGTAAAGGTAATTTAAATGACCCCAAAATATGCTCAAACACCCCCACCCCCATGCAAAATGATCAAGGAACAGCATGGGTTTTAAGAGACAAAAGAGATAATTAGGGAAAACTTTCACAATAAATTCAAATTTTCTTTTCAATTTAGGCATTCACAGTAATTTAAAGAATGTTGTTTACAAATTTCAATTTCAGATGCTGTGACACCATGGTCTAAAGAGTTTCATCAGTAAAAGTTAGTGAGTCATTTTATCTTACTCGAGTTCTTTAACATTCTACAATCCTCATCTGATAAGAAAATTGAACAGAATATCAAATAATAGGAAATCTGCATCTTATTATTGTTATTCTAAAAGCTTCCAAAGACCGTGAACTATATATATCTTGCCTTGCAGTAATATTATCAAAGAACTGTGAAAATTGATGGAGGGGGCATAGCAAACTGACATAGTCATACATGCATGAAATCACTAGGAAAATTATCTATTTTTGTCAGAAACTGCAAGCATTATTTTTCTTTCTCTTTAATCCACTGAGGACAAGCCAAAACTACAGCAATTAAACTAGGCCTGGTACTTGCCATTTTTATTGCTAATCTTGTGCGTATATAAATCCCACAATCTACAACAATATAGGTCCAATAGTCAAGTGATATTGACAATAAACCCCTTTCTAGCATTTTTATACAAAAATTAAAAATATTAAATGAAAGTCACATAACTACTGTAAAAGCCTGAATGGACAGAATTTTTTGCAATGCACATATTCCCAGAGAGACATGAAACTTGTAGCAGCAACCTGGACAGAGCCAGATTCTTCTGGTGGAGAACACATGTCAACTTGATATAAACAAACCATCACTGTCATGTATTCTATGTTTTATGAATCTTACACAGGTAGGTGTTCCTAAAATAAACATTTAGAAACTTTTGTGTTCTCTCTTTCTTCTTGTTTTTCTACAAAACATATTTACAAATGTATTTCATTTAAAAATTTTAATCTTGTCTGCAATGTTTGAAACAGGTTATTGCTTATATCAAATTACTACCCATGGTACTATAAACATGCTCGATATGACATTTTTGCACTCTTGTGATATATTTCATAATGGCTGTAGACTCATCTCGAAATAACAACTGTAATATTCACTATCTCTTAGAAAATAAACTATTTTTTTCTTATTGATTTCATGCAGAAATGACCAAATGTAACAGTGTTTTAAATTTGACATGCCAACTGGTAAGCAGCTCCCATGTGACATCACCATATTGACTTACAGTGAGGTTAGACTAGTTTTGATATCTTCCCAGTAAGAAATGATTCAGATACCGATATCTAGCGGTCTGAACTAACCAGTCCACCAGACAAATCTAAATGACTATACAAATATGTTTAAGACAAGTACCAAAATGATCTGCACTGCAGTCTTTGAATATTCTGGTAAGAACAAAAAAAATTTAACTCCCAATCAGTTCTGTTACAACTCAATTATGTAAATGTTTTTGATGTCAAGTTGTAAGAAAATTGCCAGGTTTTAAGTTACTTTTATGAATATTTGCATAATTCAAGGACTTTTCAGAGTCAGGAAAAAATATATATCATTTCTCCAACATTTTTCCCAATTTCCCTGTTGTGTGGGAACTCTGGATTGAAAAACTGAAGTGATAATAATTTACACAATATTGAATGGAAGAACACAATTCCCTGATATACTGCCATTCAGTTCTCTTAAAGATCATAAACATTTTACTCCAAACAATCTTAATATTTGTTAAAAAAGAAATTTATCATTTCATTCTGTACAATTATTTTAAACAGTATTTGAGATATTACTGTGATCTCATGCAAAAAATTTTTTCTACTCTCGTTTCAAGTTACACTATCTGTGGAACAATTGCCATGGGGAATAACTTTTGTGACTAATATGTTACTTGAACTTGAATTGCCTCCCTTGATATATTAAAACCAATAGGACACAAGACATAAATGCTGCAAACTTTGTTTTAATACTAAAATTAGTACTACCATAAAGTTCATAATTATTATTAGTGACATAAACTATACTTTATTGAAGAGAAAAACCCCAAACAACACTACCCAACGAAATTATTATCAAAATTATAATTGGTTGTGCAAATTGCATGAAGAATGTCTACAAGCTTTATGTCTTTAGCTATCCAATCATCAGGTAACATAAGATAAAGATTACCTTTCTGCTCTGGCAGCTGCTACAGTGATCTCATTTTCAGTTATCACATCATGTAATCTTTGTATAAGGTCTGTGCTCTCTGAAACAGATTTAAGGTTTCAACTCTAATTGCAAAAAAACCCATTTTAATAATCATTAATGTACAAATCAGATACAAGGAACATCAGAAAAGTCATTGGAAAGGAAAATGGTCTTTAAAGAGTCTCTAGACAGTTCCATTTAGCTGTAAATGCAAGTATTAGATCCTATTACAATAACTGATTGTAACAAAAGAAGATGGTCATATCTATATTGCACAAAATTAATTTCCACTTCCAATATGTATTTAAAACTAGAACAAATTTTCGGGTAAGAGTCTGCACTGATTAATTTACGACAATTCATAATGTCCTTTGTATAAAATGATAATAGGCATTTGGGATGAAAACTCATGGAATGTTTATAGTTTCATACAAGATGAATGCAAATGTCAGCAGTACATAATGCACCAGCAGATCTGAGTTAATGCAATTCACTAGGACAAATCTGTATTATGAGCTATAAAGATCTGAATTAATGCAATTCACTAGGACAAATCTGTATTATGAACTATAAAGATCTGAATTAATGCAATTCACTAGGACAAATCTGTATAATGAACTATAAAGATCCCGATCTGCAGGCGCATTATTTGATGGCAGATCTCGTACCATGCTGCTTGTAGCTGAATCAGACTTAAAATTTAGTATATACAGTTTGTACTCAAAGGATTTTCCCTGGAGTTGAATTCAAATATATTTTACTGAGGAGTACTGTTTTGTATAGAAATGTCCTCTGAGACATTTGCGGTCTCCTAAATTCTTGACAAAAAAAAGAATAACCCTTCCACTGCAAAGTTAAACAGAGCATAGATACAAATCTCAAATAAAGTGAATGACTCTTGGCAAACGATTTACATTATGGCTGACCAACATATGTTCTGACAGAATCTAGCCCACCCAAGGTCTCTATCTGTCATGTCAACCTTTCTTGTGCTAAATGGTAGTGGAAAAACATAGACGCCATGTTTATAATTGGCTCCATAAGTGATAAAGAGGCATACTTTGGTTTCTCGCATGAGAATAATGGATACCCAGATTTAGATCTTCAGCAGGCAAACAATAAAATTATTTGGCAAGTTTCCAAAATTTACATTTGAAATGAGCACATACATAATACTCTATTTATCGCATGACACCCCCGACAGCAAGTACTTTTTCAATTCAATGACAATTATCTCCAGATCTTGAGAATATAGCCTTTTATGTCAAGATATCACTTGTATTATCATTCAAGCATTAAAACCTGTGTGATATGGTAATAAATATGGATTGATACAACAATGTAACAAAGGCCATGTTATGAATTACTTTCAGATTTGCCTCAACATAAATAACTGACTTGGATAAATGAACTGCTTTATAATTTCCAAGTTTTACGATAACTGCTTGCCTTTTACAAGTCTATTACTAAGACTTAATGCCCTGTTTCTAGTCTATTCCTAGGACTTCATGCCCTGTTTCTAGTCTATTCCTAGGACTGCATTCCCTGTTTCAAGTCTATTCCTAGGAATGCATTCCTTGTTTCTAGTCTATTCCAAGGACTGCATGCCTGCACGCCTTTGTATGGTTAAAACACCTTACCCTGATTTGTTTTAGTTTGGGGACAAAAGGTGGAGCTACCAGTTTGGAAACAAGTTTTTATTTCTTGTATACCACAAATTTGTGTTTTTATTGGTTTGTTTTCAACCTGGTGAAAGGCATTGAAAATTAAGAGCATTATTTGACTTGACAGACAATCCCTTCAAGGAACAGAACACAAGCTATTTCCAGGTATCATACAAATTTAATACAACCATTTTAAGTAAATCTAAAAGAAAGTATATACTGAACAATCATTGAAATATCAGTACAAAATTTTTTTTTAACTGTCAGTATATAAAATAATTGATATGTGAAACTGACATTACATGTAACTCTTCACAGTATTTTTAAATTAACTCCCTTGTGGTGGTTATTATCAAACCCTTAAATGCAACTTCATACAAAAAAGAACGCAATGGGAACTGGGTTCAGCATCAGACTTGTTATCCAAGAACCACAGGTTCAATACCTGCCCAAACCGATCCATGAAGACTGTCTTGTCTCCTTGGATAATCCATTTAGCTACCATTCCTCATCATGAAAATCATGTGTTGAAAGTGTTGTTCAAAAAAACCCACCTATCCACCGAGCCAATTAATTAGGCAACTATCAGTATGGGTCAATGAAGATTAATGCCATTCCTGACATTTGAAGTGTTCCATAATTAAGGTAATGGCATTCTGCATTTTCTTACCTATTGGTCCCTCTATCTTAGCTACAACAGTCATGCGGTTGTTTCGCAAAACAATAAGTGCTAGGAATGGATATGTGGTTTCACTCAAGACTCGGCTCACTGAAAGTACAATAACATGAGAACATTAGATATATGGATTTGAGAAAAATTTTGAATTTCAAATTGGCTGATGTTCTGGATAAACAAAATAGCAATAAGTATTTTTGAATCATATACAATAATCCCCCTCTTGAACGGCCCCCTGATCCATATGGCCAGAATCCGAAGGCTCTGATGAATTTGTGTTCAAAATTACCCCTCATGAAAGGACACCTGGCTAACGCGACCAGCATAATCATGCAAAAATATCAAATTTACCCCTCACAAGCGGCCGCATTTTATTTTGCAATATGTATTCAGAACCAATTTTATTCATAGCATAAGTAATCCGATTTCTGTTTCACAATGTCAGGTTTTTGTTCTTGAAAGAAGTGTTGACTAAAGTACATGCACCACTAAGGTTAATATTATAACATTTACAACTCACGAGAAGACATTTCTTTCATAAAGCCAAGAGAGACTAAAAGTTTAATCCATATAAAAAGGTAAGTATATGTAATACAATTTCCTTACTGCATGTTATCATAAGATGTCTGGTTTAGCCACTGGTAATTATTAAGATTACACTTTTTAATAGTACTAACAGTTGAGGAGTGGCAATATTGATGTGCAATACACAAGTCAGCAGGAAAATGGTTTGATAGACTTTATGGCTTCCCTTAATAAGATGTTGAGCTTGTTCACTTTCATAATTAGTGGTTTTTACTAGTGACAATAATTGTCAAGTTTACAAAATCCTAACGGCCACAAGGTGCTATAGTTGACGTCGGCTTCTCTCACTTAGTGTCAAGAAATGTAAAAACAATTAGGTACTAGATTGCGACTAATGAATCACGTGACAATCACTGCCTTTAAAAACACATGGCATCTTGCTTAACACATTAAAAATTGTTTTATCAGTTTTGTAGTTGCAACATTGATGATTATAACTGAACCTAATTGTCAAGATCACATGGTCAGCATTGGCTAAACATAGAACAAAACAGAGTACCAAAGACCGAAAAATAATGTGACAACACACTTGTTGCTTCCTTTCCGAAAAAGACATTTTGTCCGCTCAACAAATGTTTTGTCTGCATAATTAAATTGCATACAGTTAGCAACATCCGAATAAATCACTACCAAACATTAACATGTCATCACGAAAACGGAGACGATTATTTCAGAAAAAAGTCAATTATTATAGTCTAGGACATCGGGTGAGGTTGATAAGGGGGATGTGTCAAACAATTTTAAATTTAGGAAGAAAAGACTAATAAAACAATAAGGAAGTGATACATCAGCAGTGGGAAAATGGAACAAATAGAAAGAGAACTGAGTATGATGAAGATTTAAATTACGTTTTTGAATGGTTTAGCAATGTACATGACAACGACACCCACTCGCATATCATGCTTATGCCAAGAATAAGAACTATGAATGCATATTCAGTTGAAATAAGTCAATTATTATAACAAGAACAGTTCAATAATTATTGTTGCTTTTAAACGAAAATATTATGCTTTGAAACAGGAAGTTTTTTTTACTACGTACATTACATATACTTCTCACAAAAAATTCAGTCTCCCTCTGGAAAGGCCACCCACTTTATAAGGCCACTTTTCTGGTGTAAAAGGGGTGGCCGTATCAGAGGGGGACTATTGTAATCCCAAAAAACTAACAGATTACTTGTGCTCCAAACATCCATACTTAATTTACTCATCAATCATTCCTTAAATCACACTGAGAAGTGTTGGAAAATTTTGAAAAAATTATATGCCCAAATGCCAGTTCCTGATAACCAACAGATAACCTATACAAATTAAGTTCTCCACTTTCATATTATGATAGTCTCTGCTAGTTTACAAAGAACCTTAAATCAGGAACAGCACAAAATGCAGAGAACTGAATTTTAACCAATAGCAATCATGGAAACTGATTAAAGTCACAGATGTTCAATCAAATCATTTAATCAGAACAGTGAGGGTAATTTGGATTATTAACATCGCTACAATTTCTGCAGTGTGACAGTTTATATCTCAGTCAAATCGTTAGAATGTCTGCAGAGTGACAGTTTACAGTGATGTCTAGCACTGGAGAATCATGCCGCAGACATGTAAAATGATATCACAACCAGTCACATTACGCTGACACCAGGCTGACCAGTCCTAACACTAACAAAAGAAATAATGAAATAATGCATCAGTAATGTATTAATACAGCAGAAGATGGAGACATTTTAGTAGCTTTCAAATTTGTGTATAATGCAAACGAATTTAACTGTAAACAGTAAATTTCAATTGATGTTCATAATAGATATTACTGCACGCCATTAATAAAACAAACAGGTGAGGCTTTACCATCTCATGCCACTGGCATGGGGTGAATTTAATATCAGCATGGTTTATCATTGATATTTTGTTGCATCTTGAATGATGTATTCTAGCTTCTTCATGAAAGCCATGAAAATTGGCATCTCACAAATTTAAAAAGAATCACAGTATTAATGTTGCAACAGGAACAAGTCCTTTTCCATTACAATACTAATATTCAAAATATGTTCTGCATCATATTGATTGTGGTAGTAAAATAATCACATGAAATGCATGTTGTTGAATGCATGGGATGGTAACTATTAAAGAAGCGAAGAAAATAAATGCATGGTATTTAAAAACTAATAAATACCTCTGTATCCTTCAGGACGGTTTGTATTACAGGACCAGAATAATGTATAGGTATTTATAAACTCAACCACAAGTGGGTTACACAAGGTAGCTCTGAAAAGAAAAATTTATTTCTATCAAATTTAAATCAGGGTTCCTGCAGACTTAGCAAAAACAAATTCCATAACTTTTCCAAAACTTTTCCAGGGCCATTTCATAAATCTCAAGGACAGCACTCTCTTGCATTGTCAAGTAAATGAATATAAAGAATGACATCTTTTAATCTAAAATAACAAATAAGTTAACAACAAATATTTTTAATATGTACATTTTAAATTTACCTGGGCTAGCACACTTTGACTTTATGTAGTAATTTATGTCATAATCCAATGACCAATGTAATTTGTATTCAAAAGAAAAAATTCTATGTAGTCTTTGTATGTGTTCCTATTTACAATATTAACAAAACAATATTATTAATATTAAAACATTACTTTCCAGTTGCTTTCTTTTTTTTAGTAAACTACACCAGAAATCATGTGATACTTCCATTATGGGAACTTACTCTTGTTATATGAATTAAAACCATTTATTGATTGTAATTTTATCATTTTATCTATCCGGTTCTCGGTGCTCTATGAAATTTGAAGTAAGCAATTTCTTTAACTCTACTGTCACAAATTCCATGACTTTTCCAAAACTTTGCAAGGTTTCGATAAATTCCATAACTTTTCAAGGCCCTTGAAATTTATTTTTTAAATTCCAAAACTTTTCCAGGATTCCATGACCTGCAGGAACCCTGTAAATTCAATACACAAACAAATGCAAATGTAAGTGAAAATTTCCATATGACAATTATGGAGATCAGCCTTTTTGCTAATTTAGTGCCAAGGCAAAAAGGGACACCACTGTAGCCGACCCAGACAGATCTGAACCTACACCCTTCAGAAAATGGTCATACATGCTAACCACTGAGATAGTGCAGCCCATACATATAGGTACACAAGTCATATCAGTGTACTAAAATGTGGCATGTTAAATATTAAAGAACATGGAATACAATAATTAATATACATAATATATGATCTTCAAAAATGTTAACTTAATACCATCAAAATTACCAACTGAAAACAATACAAATCGCGGTCATGATAGGTGAAACATATTGCAACGTCATAATGTGCATTTCTTCAAACCATCTTTGTGGAATATTTAATTTTAATTTCAGCCTACACAGTTTTGTAATTATGAATAGTGGATGTTGACAGAGATCATATAATTTGTGTCAATCACATGTCTTACTGTGCTATTTTAATTTCTATATGCACTGCTTATCATTATGTAATATGGCAAAGCTAAACGGTCTTCAGCAATAACAAACTTTCGGAGTTAAACAACCCTGAGGTTTAGTCAAAAAAATATTAAAAAGGATTATGGCACTGAACATGATAAGCAAGTTACCTCTGTAATTTTGACTCTCATATCAATTATTAATATCTGCATACATGTAAACTTACCTGCAAAACTTCTCTGTATCCTGGTGATCATCACCATGGAGATAAACCAACAAGAACCTTAATTCTTGCTTAGCATCATTTAAAGCCTGAAATTGATCAAAATATGTCATTTCTAGTGACAGAGAAATAATTTTTTTTTAATGCAGCAATTCTAAAATTTGATAAAAGATGTTAAACCTGTCAAAAGCTGTCATTCATGAATTAAGGCAAAAACGCTTTTTCCATTCAAATGACCTCTATATGCAAATTCACCTTTTCAAAATTCATCAACAAATACCACACACAAAATTATATTATTATTATTGTTATTATTATTATTATTATTATTATTATTATTATTATTATTACTACATGAACAGATAAGCAGAGTAATACATCTGTAGGGAGATTAGGATAGGAGGGTTTTATTAGAATGTGTTTGGTTAATTTTTTCTAGGAAAAATACAATTTGTTCGAAATTTACTTTTGCTCGGAAACATTATCTTATCACATTAACGTTAGGAAAACAGGTATGCAGAAGAAATGCTGAATATCGGCTTCTACCAACAACATCCTTCATGGAAAGAATAGCTGAATTCCATATATTACCGATAAATGACAACTCTACCCAGCTAAGAAAACTTTTATTTCTTCTTGCCAATAAATTTTCTGACATGCCACTAATTCATGCCTGAGGGCACAGAGAGTCATGCTTTTCTTAATATTTTTATTGATGTGAAGGAAAAGCTCCTCTATTTTTATGAGAGATACCCATTGAACAGCAGGGAAGTTTGGGGCATGAGGGTAAATAACTTGTGAATTTATTGTTAAATTCATGACACTGCTTCAAAAAAAACTTTCCACATCAAAGCCAGAACAATGATAAAATCCTTTTAAAACATTTCAAAACATGTCAATGTACAGCTAAATAACAATATTTACAGCAGTGTGTATTCTTTTAATTGTCCTCCAAAACTGCTTCTGGCTCTTTTCAGCTTTTCCAATATCATTTTAAGGCCATCAGAATCAAAGTCTCATATTTTGAACTCAAGGCACACATGAAAGGTTTATAGATTATAGTTTGCCAAATAAACACAATAGTTGTACAAATCTAATTTTAGAAAACCCAAAGAAACATGACAGTACATCAAGAAAGAAACACAAGCAAAGTGAAGCATTCTAAATAAATGGCATGAAACTGTTCATATATTATGAATTACCATTAAAAACTTGGAATGACTGCAACAAAATGTTCCGATTTTATAATAGCCTAGTATGTGCAGGTTAATGTTGTTGTTGTTGTTGTTCTGGAACATAATGCCATTTTTCAGCACACGATAGGCTATACATGGCGGCCAGTATAAATGTTGGAGGGAAAAACTGGGAAATCCGCAGAAAGAACCACTGCCCCACGAGAAGCTACTGGCAACCTTTCTCACATATGCACATTTGGCAAATCTTAACTCTTAACCCATGCAGACAGAGGTGAGATGGCAGAGCGCTTTAGACCACTTGGCCACTCTGGGCCCCTGCAGGAAACTGTTCTTATGTCACAAATTACCATGCCAGACACTGATGATATGTTACAAACTACCAGAAAAGACATGAAGGATCAAAAATACTTGCACATGATTTCAACTTCCAACAAATTTTTCTTCTAGTTTATCCTTTTTTTTTAACTAAAAAACATGATTTTTGTACATGGTGTGTGATTCGTGAACAAGCTCAGCAATTCACGACATTCATGCCAATTTCAAGACAATGGGCATCTCTATTTGGCTACAAAACAATTTCTGTGAGAAATTTCTGCAAAAAAGAATACTAATGATCTATAGAAATGCACAATTATTCACCAGACCACACAGCCTAATAGACTCAAAACTTTATTTATAAAAATCAGATTCTTAAGTGACAACAAGCTTTTATGGCTCATCATCGTTTCCAAGATGGCTTCTCTGCTGACCTAAATTGGCCACATTTCCAATGGTTGTGGCTATCTACCAGTTTACAGGTGGTCTAACCACCAAGGTCACCTATTGCAAATATATGAGATTAAAGAAAAGCATATTTGAGAGTTCTTATAATATCCCATATAATATAACAGTACCTGGCTGTAAGAGCCTCTGTAAAATACTGGATGAATTTCACCATACAGTCGTTCAAATTGAGAAACAAAAGCTTCTACATCACCAACCGGATCCGTTACATCTGAAACGAGTGAAAAGACTTATCAAGAACACATTTTCAGGCCTTTTGTTGTCTTCTCTATCAGGGTTAACTTTGTGATTGTTTCTAGATGACATTTTATGCATTACTTACTCAGATAACTCACAACATTTTCACACTATTCTCCATAATGTAAACAGAAATATAAGAACTTCACAGTAGATAAAAAATAAATGTTTTAGACAAACTGTTAACAAGGAAAAATAAATAAGTTTTTGCATGATTTAAAATTTTATCAATTATATCAGGACAAATTCTTTCAGAAGAGAATAATGATAGCAAATAAATAAATTAAAACATTCATATGAAGTTAAAACACTTTGACGTAATGCATTCTTAGTTGTACATTCCCAGAATCCATTTAAGTTCCAATTTTGGGAGTGGATAAATGTCTTTAGATCATCATCAATAAACCATTATTTAAAAAATGACCAGTGTTTGAGTTGTCTGTCTCCAACAAACCATTATCCCCATACTACTCCAGTGCATTAATTCTATGTATAACAAACAATTATCCCTAAACTACTCCAGTGTTTGAAGTCCTGACATACGAAAAACCATTATCCCTATACTACTCCAGAGTTTTAAGATTTGACATGCAACAGTTATCCCCATACTACTCCAGTGTTTAAAGTCTCTGTCTCGGACAAAGCATTTAACTCCATAATACTCTAAGGTTTGAAGTCTCTAATACCAATAATGGTAAAGGTCTTGAGTAACATTCTGTATGCAACAATGGAAAGTACCAATCTAACTTCAGTAGCCATATGACAAACCAACTTGAAAATATTAGTTCCTATTTAAAGATTTCGGCTATCATGCCTTAAAATTTGTTATCTTTGTAGACATTGAGAGCAGAAATACAGAGTAGGGATTTAATAGTAGATTTAATCAATTTAAGGACCAATTATACAAATGTCACTGAAAACAAAATACCCAGGTTGGTGTGACAGAACTGTCAGCAGTCATTACCTGCTACATACCATGTTTACTATTCACTATTTGGACACAGGCAGCAAAATTTTCAAGAAACCCAGTTGCCTTGCTGTAAAAGCATAGTGAAAAATATGGCTGCCCAGAAAGAAAGAAAAAACTGCAGGTCCAACTCAAAATCTTTACGGCAGTCCCAATTAATTATAATTAGTTATTCAGAATATAGTGAAATATCTATTTTTCAACTGTCATTCATTTACAATTCCAAATGTACTGAATCTTCATCATGGCAAACATGCTTGTAATCAGCAAAACACTATCAAAGAGAACATCGTCAAAGAGAACACTATCAAAGAGAACATTGTCAAAGTGAACACTATCAAAGAGAACATTGTCAAAGAGAACACTATCAAAGAGAACATTGTCAAAGAGAACACTATCAAAGAGAACACTTTTAAAGTGAAAACCTGAAAAGACCTGCCTCTATTGACATGTAAAGTTAAAATAAAAGGCCAATTTATATTTGCTTTCCTAATTTTATTCAGATCATCAATTCTTAATATTATTAACAAAAAATATATTTAGCACAAAAATATTGACATTGAACCATAAGCATGGTGGGATTAAAATTCCAGAGAAATGACAACCTGGGTCACCCTCTCTGCCATGCAGTTAAGGTAATATATGGTGCAACATTAAACAAAAACTTAAGCAGGGACTTAATTTACTTTTCCTTACTTTGTCTAGGATCTGGACGTATCAATCGATCTGAAATAAAGGATAGGCATTATTATGCTGAACTAAAAAGGACATAACTTATTATTTCAAAGTTGATTATTAAACAAATATACATATCATAAATAGAAATTTTATGCTCAAATTAAGTCTGTCCATAATGCAGCATATGGTAACCAACTATTGTATGAACCTGCTTATGTTTAACTGCAAACACAGACCCTAACCTGCTGTCACACAATGAACCAAGAGATCCAGGTCTATGTTGTTTGTTCTAGTGATAATAATAATAAACTTCAGAGACCAAGATGGACCAGAGCATTATGTGCTGGCAGATGTGGGTCTATGACTAGATATATATGTAAGTATAAGCAGTAGGTTAAAGCATTTTCTAATACAAGCATATACCTAACATGGAAATCACTATGAAACTTAAGGCAAAATCCAGTCTATTAAGATACACAGATGAAATGCTGGTCAGATCATAGAAAATTCACAAGCTTGATGACTAGACATAGACAAACCAAACCTATACCAAACAATGTTAAGCAGACAAAAAGTAAATAGTTACATATTAATAGTGGCCTTAATAAAGTCAACAAAATTTTCTAAGTTTTCTGAACAATGATTGTCAAAAATGTACCAGAAAACTGTGAAATAGTTAAGAGGTATAATTTGATATGCCTTGTTTTTAGACACATATTTACAATATTTTTCCAAAGACAGAATTGATGCCTTACACAATTTGGCAAATATTTACTGAGGATATCTTCAATAATAAGCTCACCTAGAACTTTTGCAGAACTTTGATTAAGCTGCTTCTTGTTGCCACAACGACAGGTCTTAATATGTGAGACATACAGTAAATGTAATGTGAAAACACTTCAACAAGAAAAAATGCAATTTCAAACCATTTATTAGTTTTATGGAACATAACATGCTGCTTCTGAACTAGCTATATTTAGTGTGGCATACAGCATCACTGTCCTTAAATATAAACATCCCTCTAATATTACATGTCCTTGTAAATTATTTATAATATGTCTATTTCCATGTACTTAACCATATTGTTTACATATATAATATTAAATTCAGTTTCTCCACTGTATGCAAAAAATGTACACAAGCTGATGATTTTTTTAAATTCATTCTGACAGCAGATATTTATTAAAGTATGAGTGTAAATGATTGAATATGACTAAATGAAAATGCCTAGTGCTTCCCTGTTTAGTACTCATGTATATTAGAACACCTAGTTCTCCCCCCAAATTCAAAACACGGATCTTATCTGCATGCATCTTATTCTCATGCATGAATATTACGATTTAGATTTTAAATATATCTAATAAAATTGAATGAAGATAAATACTTACATGTAAATCTTAAAAAATCTATTAGGGTACTATAGAATAATCTAACGGGAAATGTAACGATGTAATATCCCCACTGTACGATCCCCTGTGGTCGTCGACTGGCTACAGTAAAAATTCTGAAAAAGAAATGAACATATTTTGCAGTGTCTAAAGACTGAGGGGAACTGCATCTACAAAACAAGAGAGATGATCAGCTACTCTTTTATCACCCATGGTAGCCTGTGTTTGTTACCTTTACTCAGCTCAGCCATCAGGGAGTGTATAAACATGGTTATTATTTCAGCATTTAATGTCCAAACATCGCTGCATGCATTATGCAAGTTTCCCATTGACTACCAGCCAGGCTATAGTTAGAAGCAGCTAGCCAAAGGCTTGTAGAATTCACACCCAGGCACTAAATATTGGTTCAGAGATCAAAAGAAGCACACAGGGGAAATGGGGCTTGCTCTCATCCATCTCCACGTTGACAGACAGCGAGAGGACATGGTCTACTACATTTTATTGGTTCAGTCCCCAGCAATATCCAATTGCAATTAAGATTGAGGGTTAGATTAAAATTTAGAGAGGCATTATAGCTCAAACTCGCAGCAAAATTATCAGGAGACACCTAGGAAGATTTATATGGAGTAGAGTTACTACAAGGAGTCACTCGTTATTTGGCAGTAAAATTTAGGACCAGATTGTTAAAGAAAAGTTTTGAAAGGAACAGTAAGTTATTTGATCAAATTTTGCAGAATAATATGACATTATAATTGTAATTAATTGTAGTATATATACTTAACTACTGAGATTGTTTGTATGTATAATTACCTTTATAGTGTTTCGTTTATATGCATATTTGAGAACTGGATTTGAGTTTTAAGTAGAATTATGTTGATTGTTAGCTTGTAAGAATTAATTTTGTAATTTGCTGGTAGGTTACTTTTTGAGGAACAGAACTTTTGGTTCAAGTTCAGTTAATCCCAAGTATCTAAGAGGGAGACGGAAGTGAGACTGGCAGAACAGTCGGAACTGACAAAGTGTAGTCAACAGAGAAGGTGGATAGAAGGTGGAGGAGGAGGAAAAAGAGGAGGATGAGGAAGAGAGTAGAGCAGAGACGTCACGGAGGAGAAGGAAGTTGGAGGGAGCCATGGAGGAAGAGATGGAATTAGGAGATAGGAGAGAAGAATACACAGATGATTAGAATGCAAGGATAGGTGGAAATCTCATGCTACAAAGTGATGTGATAGGCTATAAAAGTTTCAAGCAAAAGAAATGTACTTGGGAAAAAGAATTCTATTACTATTTCATTATTAACTTGCTATTATTGAATTCCACCCTTTTTTGTATATTTAATCATTTAACTGTCAGCATTGCTGACTGATGGCTTGGAGCTGTAATTTTAACTTTATCAAATTCAACATCAACCAAAATTGAGCCTGGATCAGACTTCTACAATAATTTAAATAAAATACTGGAAGCACCCCCCACACACACACACACACAGTTGGGGTGACCTTCACACTGTGCTGAGATTTCTTTTTCACATGCATAAATGAAAAATGGCACGATGTAACAATCTCCTGCACATCAATGAAAGTCATGGTTTCTTGTTAGTACAGAAAACCAAGCTCTGCAACAAAAAGCCTCCAATCCCAAATGATTAACGTTAAGAAAAAAAAATTTATCAACTAAGTTTTGACCATTTTTTACTTAGCTTTCAGGGAAGGGATTTAACCTTTAGTTTTCCTGTCAATCTATGAATGACTTCTGCAGTAGACAAGTTTTTTGCTTGCAAGTCTTACCTTTGGTCTGACGGGGTTAGGTTCATTGCAGGTGGTCTGGGTTCTTGAGGTGGTGGTTGTGTATAAACTGAAGGGGCACCTTCTTGCTCATTAAATGTGTCCTGTACTGCTACCTGTTTGTTATAAGAATTAAGAAAATAAATTATAGTCTTGATTAGTGTTCTCTGCAAGGTCTTTTGCTGTAGCAGTTCTGCTACTATATAACTTTAAAATGCAAACCTTAAGAACCCATTCTGCACTATTCTATGCACTTAGAAATAAACAAAGTCATTCATGACCTTAGAAAAAAAGATGATTTTATTCCTGTCAATGGTATTGCTGGGAAAAATTTACTAAATTCACAATATCTCAGTATTTGTTTCCTAAATATAGTATACAATAAAATGCAAGTGTTCCAAGCATCACAGATAGATTAAACGTACAATGGTTGCAAATGTTCTGAATTTGCTTACCAAAGCAAGGCATTTTAACATTCACATTTACTTATCATGTCTTCTCAAATGATGATAAGACACTGATCATAAATTAACAAATCTTTACACCTTCTCTGAGATCTCAGAAACACATAATTACACGTATTTGGATGCATATTTTTTATTTGGGATGCACAAAATCACCCACACAGGTGTCCTCCGTACGCACATTTCTGTTGCAAAGTGGAAAGTTTTGTGGCAAAATAAACATGGTCAAATCACTATGAAAACTGAAGCAATGCTTTTATTTTAGTTTGTCGCTCTCTTCTTTGATCAAAGGTCACCGGCTTGCTTTGCTGAAGGTGCATGTGCTATTGAAGGCACCACTAAGGGCTCCCCTTCGAAAGGACCAAACAAATACCTGTTAGTTATTGCAGCGGCAACATCAAGTAATTGTAGAACATTGAGACAATTTTTCACACAAAAAATTTCCTTAGGATGTATCGTTGCTTCTGAGGTAATCAGTTTGCATTGAAGTTGCAGCAAACTTATATATTCTGTTTTTTTTTTAAATTCCTGTTGTGTAGTTGACTATGGTCATTTCACGTTTCTGCACTCAGAGGTGGTTGATTGTAGCTAGTCAGTTGCATGGCTATTTTGATTATATTATGGCATAGTGTCAAGGCCAGATATCAGCATAAGCAGATTATGATATAACAATGCACTGTTATTGTGTTTTGTCAATATGAAATAAGGATTTGTTTATGTAACAAATGAGTCCTGTGCATTTTTATATCCAAGTTTGCGGCTTTCTGTCATGGTGCTTTTGAATTTCTCCACTGCAGACTCAACACTGTACTGAGCATACCGTCTTTATCAACCAAAAATGTCGCAAAAACTATGGCCAGATGGCATATTTTGTTGCCAATATGTAAAACAAAATCTCAATTTTCGACATTGGCGAAGCTCAGCGTGATTGCTGTTATTGATATCATTTTCGGTTCTTGCAGTATAAATATTGCCTGCGAACTTGAAATCAAGAGACTTGGATAAAATGCTGTTTGAAAATTTAGACAAGTATTTTGGAGTTAAACGGTAAAATGAAGATTTCAATAACATTCAGAACTGTGCCAAAGTTGCTAGAACTGATAGTTTGGATACAACAGTAGCCAATTATAAGAAAGTATGTAGCAGCAGAGAGGGTGAACCCTACAACAATATATTTGCGACAAAATCGATTAAAGCCTCAGAATGCCAATGGAGCCTTCCTACGAAATCTCATATTTTAACCAAAAAAAAATTAAAGGTCCCATCTTAGCGATTTTGTCGCAAATACATTGTCATAACCACACTCAAATTGCTGCCATCTACGTCTACAAATTTTTGCGACAGAATCGATTAAAGCCTCAGAATGCCAATGGAACCTTCCTACGAAATCTCAATATTTCAACCAAAAAAAAAATAAAGACCCCATCTTAGCGATTTTGTCGCAAATACATTGTCATAACCACACTCAAATTGCTGCCATCTACGGTCGCAAATATGTTGTCATTTCACCCTCTCTGCTGCTGATTAATACAAATTATTTAACCAAATATTTGATCAAGTCCAATACGATATCGTGACCGAGGGTCGTGTAAATTTATTGTTATAAATCCATATGGGACAGACTGAGCATGACTAAAGTAATTTTTAAATCCATTGAAGTCCATATCGGAACACCATGTCTGCCAAATATTTCGTAGCGTATGTGTATCAACGCCATTGAATACAGCAAGAATATTGCAGTTATCGCGAATCACTTTTGGAATTTGAGTATATCGTTGAGTGACATATATCACGTCAGTGTTTTTATGCCTACCTCGGGAAAATATTCTAGCAGGGTTCTTTTGATTATCTAACATTACATCATCGTACACTACAAGATTGTTTATGTCTCCATCGAGATCTTCTACTGATGGTGCATCATCAATATCAGTAATAAAGTCGATTACACTTTCACCTTTAATTTCTGATGCTTTTTCATTATAATCTTTTAGCACTTCATAGCACCGTTGATCATCTACGGATGGGGCAACTAAATATAATTTATCCCACTTCATAAATCGCATTATCAAATTAAGCAGTAATTGTGTTTTGCCTGATCCAGATGGTCCGATTATAATGGCACGGACAGAATTCGGAAGCGCTGCGTGGTGTTTTACCGGTTCTCTTCTTTTAGTCGCTGAAAAATCAATTATATTCATAACGCTATATATAAATTATGGATCTATATTGTGTTAAGTGTAAACAGCGTACTGATACAACCGATCAGACAACCATTACAACTAAAAACAATAGACTAGCGCTTACTGGTAAGTGTGTAACATGTGGTATAAAAAAATTTAGATTTTTAAAAAAAAGCAACTCGGAGGTGATATTGCCGCAAAACTTGGAAAACTCCCCGGAACCCCATGGGCAAAATACCCCGGAGAAAAACACCTTCCAGGATATAGCTACTGTGGTCCCGGAACGAGATTAGATATCAGACTTGATGATCAAAATCAGCCCCGGCCTGGTGAGTATCCGATAAATGCTATTGATAAGGCATGTCATGCTCATGATGTTGCATATAAAAGCAATAATTTGCAACAAAGACATATCGCGGATGTAAAATTAATTCATGCCTTAAATGCTATTCCCGATAAATCCTTCAAAGAAAAATTGGCTTCATGGTTGGTCAAATCAGCTATGAAAGGCAAATTAGTGTTAGGTGCTGGTAATTGAAAACACCAGTGTTTTTATAGTATGGAATCTATTTATTATTCTCCGAAAGGATACTGGAGGGGTAAAGCAGCAATCAGTAAACTCGCTAACGCTGCAAAAGTGAAAAAATCCACTGCAAAAGATTGGTTATCCAAACAAGCTATATGGCAAATTTATCTACCACCGCCTAAACAAATTAATTATTCTCATTTTGATGTTACCGTACCCAATGAAGTTCATCAGGCTGATTTATTGTTTTTACCACATGACCATGGTTACAAATACGCGCTAACTGTAGTTGATATTGCGAGTCGATTTAAACAAGCAGAACCATTGAAAACAAAGTCAGCTTCTGAAGTCGCTTCTGCATTTGAAAGGATTTATCGACGAGGTCCTCTAAGATGGCCAAATCTATTACAAGTTGATCCTGGCAAAGAGTTTCAAGGTGCTGTTCTATCAACAATGAAAACTCATAGTGTTACAATACGACGAGGACATACTGCGTTACATCGTGATCAGGCAATTGTAGAACGATTTAATCGAACTCTTGCAGAACGGTTATTTGGATATCAATATGCAAAAGAATTCATCCAAGAAAAACGATCTCGTGAATGGGTCCAAAGGTTACCGAGTGTAGTTGCAGCGTTAAATAACGAGATTACTCGAACTATTAATATGAAACCAAATATTGCAATAAAAAAAGAATATATTCCCGAACAACCGCAGCGGGTTAGCACTCAGCCACTTCTCGGTGATGTTACTGTGAGATATTTATACGAACCAGGAGAGCTTGAAGGCGGTAAAAGAAGAGCTACTGATCCTATATGGAGTGTTACTACGCATAAAATTTCAACTATAACGCGATCAACTGGTAGACCTCCAATCTACAGATTGGATTCAACTGCACCTCAGCGTGGTTTTACACGCGAACAACTACAAGTCATTCCGGACGATACTCAATTACCGCCACATGGTCTTAACTAGCTCCGTTACGTCTATTACACTCAAGACAGGTCAACATCACATTGTTTCTGACATGACCAAGACTGTTATTTTTTCTGTCTACGGTGAATTGTCGAGGGTCTTTATCCGAATACTGCCAGTGCATTATACAATTGCAACTGGCGCAGTGATTATTCTGTTGTTCTTTTAATGCGATTATTACTTCAGCATCAATATCAAATTCTCGTTGTTTTTTTTTGTCCTGCTGTTTGTAGCCAGAGAGTTTTTTATTAATGATGCTAATATCAGTGTTATCATCGTTTGCATTAAAATCATCATCGAAAACAATCCTTCGTAGTTGATTTATTCGTCGTACTCTGGACACTGCGAGATAGACTAAATTTGACCATTCAATGCGATTATCAACTATCCAAACAATTGTATCCGTGATGGTCAATCCTTGTGACGAGTGTATTGTTGTTACATAACCAAGCGTCCATGGTGATTTATCAGCGTATAATGCATCTTCTACAGTATTGATATCAACTAGCACAATATCATTTAACACTAGAATCTGTTTCTCCGTCTGGCCTGGAATTTCAACTTCAATATTCTGCTTTCGTGTATCCAATGGTCTATAACACAATGGTACTGGAAACGTTGGGAATTTTTTCTTGTGTAGCTCAAACAACTTTTTCTGAAGTGCGTCTCTGACTATCTTTCTACTTGCTACTACAAAATCATTTGGTTTCCATGTTTCCCAAAAATCATTCAAAGGTGTTTCAGAAATTATTTCACGCGCTACTTCACATTGAATTCTATCGGGTTGTAATCTAATTAGTTTTTTAAACTCACGTAACTGCTCATCGAGTGCTCTATAGTCAGTATCAATTTCTTCGTAATAATCAACAAATCCTTTTAACCAATTATGTGGACTTCTACCAACAAATGGTGGTGGTTGACCATGATCGCCGCACAATATAATTTTTGTATTTTTTTGCAATAACCAATCAAGAAACATTTTTAATACATCTTCTGAAACAGTACATGCTTCATCCCAAATAATAACCGCTGGAATAAATTTCTCACCCATTCGCTCAGGAGTCCAAGCATCGCCCTTGTATCGAAAAAAACTATGATACGTGCAAGCTTCAACATTTCGTTGTTTGATCTCTCTCGCTAGTCTATGGGTTGGTGTGAGTACAATCATGGACGTTCTCTCTCGATATAATTCTATCGCACGTGTTGTCTTTCCAGATCCACCACAACCGTTTAAATAAACTGTTTTATATCTACAAATTGGATCTGATATCGGTGGTGCTTTAGACATAGATTTTTCACTGATAGAATTATCGTTCTTCAGGTAACTGCTTTTAATCTCAACGTCTGCTGATTCAGAATAATCGCGTTGTATTTCTTGTTTAATTCGCCATGTTCCCCAAGTCTCTTCGCTATTAGTAAATTTAGTTATCTCTTTGATATATTTTTTATCGACATACATTGAATCAATTGCAACTCTGACTGCTATACTAGGAAATCTATTTATCATTGCAAATAAATTGATAGATGCATAACCCAGCATAGAAGCTCTCAAATGTAGATATGCAGAGCTTTCTCCATCACTGTAAGTAACAATTCTACCTAACTTTGTTTTATTGGACAAGAAGGCTGTTTTACAATTTGCGTATCTATTTTTCTCTACTGCATCTTTAATAACGAAGTCGTATTCGGCATCATCTATAATCAATCGTGAGGATTGTTTTTTAAAGTTAAATTTTTTTCCACCCTGTGTAAATTTACCGATTATTCTTCGGCCGAGATCCTTTGCTTCATTATTTCGTTGATTAAATATCCTTTTTGACCATTCAATAATGTACTCCTCGTCAGCATCAATATGTTTTCTAGACTTATCGATTATACTATCAAGACATTCTGGTTCTGGTAACCAGACATTGGTTTGTTTTCGATATGAGATAATCGCTTCGCTGACAATCAACGAAACTAACACTTTACAATCAATCATATATCGCAATAACACTATTGGTAACCACATCCTTTCAGCCATGTGTCTACCAATCCAAACATAACAACACGGATGAAGTCCTTCAGCGAATTCAAATGATACTACGCAAGCAAAACCGGTCAAATCAAAATCAGGCAGTGGTCCATTAATAGCAACGCGAGTCATTTCATGTGTGGGATGTCCAAACCGTTTAAAATACTCACCAGCGAATCCATATCCTAGAAAACTTCCTGGATAACAGGCAACGATATCAACTGATATCATACTCTCACGATTGTACTTAACGTTCCATAGACCGCCATGATAATATTCCAAACAGCTGGATTGAACATCCTGTAAAAACTCTTTTCGTGTTGGTTTCCAATTATTTTTCTTTCTTGCAAAATGAGCTGCAACTGATGGAATTGTAAAACAATTTGTAAGTAACTGTTCGTAATCTTCAGATTTTTCATTAAAAACGCTAGCGTTTTCACTGAGACTTATTGCTAGATTTTTCATCCTATTATGTAGACTTTCACTACGATATAATTCACCGTTAGGTTTCACAAATTGATTGAATTGACATTCTTCATCTTCAAAACTATGAAGTAGCCATACTGATACAGGGTCGTTTTTACACAAACTAGCAATAGCATCGAATAATCTTTCTTCAGTGAGAATACCATCCTTGATGAATTCTTCTGGGATATACTTCACTGTTCTGTCTCGCGGGAATATTGTAACCGCGGATGTCCATGCGTGCTTGTTATGATCAATAATTTTGATTGGAGCTCCGTTTTTATTGTATTTTGATTCGTATAATACTTCGCCAGTTATCGTTAAAACGGTTATCGGAAATCTCAACGACTTTTCCAATCTAGCTATATCGGAAATAGTTGCTCCGTTCTCTTTCACTGTTAGCTCCCATTCATCTATTTTTTTATGTCTTAGATCGGTTAATTTATTCCCACGGAGTGCATTTGTAAAATGTTCTAAGACTCTTTGTGCCACACAGTTGAGTGGCTTTTCCGCTGACGTTGACTGTTTCATTGGTGCTAGTTTTCCAATGTCAGGGTTATTTAACGGATACATCCCATAAACGACTGCTGTTTCTGGATACGCTTTTTCATAGTATGGTTTATCAATTCCAGTTAACAGCCCTGGTCTGGAATAACGGCTAACAATGACTGATGTCCCATCTTTGAGAATTGGAACAAATTTGTCTCTTATAATATATTCGCCCGATTCTAATTTGATAATGAATTTCACTCTGATAAAATACCGTTTATTGCCAAGTTGTGATAGTATCATAGCTGCTGTTTCATCATTCATTCTAGCATCAACAACACCATCAATTCTAAATGTTGACCAGGTGTGTGATGCATCATCCTGTTTAAACTCATGAACACAATCTCGTATTTTTCTAATCAGAATTCTATTAGTTATTCTCTCTTTTGGTACGTCTTCGAGAGTTCTATCAAGATTGAATTTAATATTTTTCCGAGGCTTGATTGCCGATAATCTCTTGAATTCTTCATTCATATAAATAAGACAAGTATTTAAATAGAAAAGTTTGTTTATATATAATGAATCACTGCAAATGGCTTATGATCGGATCAGTAACCCCATGCAATAAATCGTGTAGAGGTGAATTCTGTGGATATCACTTACAGAGTGTCAGAAATAATTCGACAGGCCCGTCCCCATGCATAAATTGTGGGGTGGGTGTGAGAGGAAAATCACAATTATGTATCAATTGTGGGGGTAAGCGGTTTAGAGAATTGAAACGTTATTATGATAAACGAATAAAAAACGCCATCATTGACCCTAACCATGACTCTGTCAAAGACAAAATCATAAAAACCCCTCAAGACTACATTAATAGATTTATAATTAAAGCAAATAATGAATTAGACAAATAGTATTATTATATATAAATGGAGCAAGAATTCAGACCACATCCAATACTCGTTAATTATGAAATATCTCGTAATGGTGTTGTTAGACACTGTAGACTAAAGAAACCAATTGGTTTTGTTAATAATCAGGGATACTTGCAATTTACTGCTGGAGGAAAGGGATATCTCTGTCATAGGGCAGTCTTTGAGTGTTATATGGGACCGATTAAAGATGGCTGTGTTATTGATCACATTGATTCTAATATTCAAAATAACGCGATTTCCAATTTACAGTGTATTTCTCAAAGAGAGAATATAAAAAAAGGAAAGACAGGGACTTGTAAGTCAGTTGGAAAGAGACCAGTACAGTCATTTGATACAGCGACGAATGAAGAAAGAGTTTTTCATTCAATGAATGCTGCAGGGAAATATTTTGAAATATGTATGCCTTCAGTACGAAAAGTTGCTGAAGGGATTTGTCAAACAGCTATCTCAAAGAAAAATGGACATAGAATAAAGTTTTCTTATTTACAAGATAACTCTTAATAATTACTATTTTGTTCCGTATTTCCCCTCATTACTACTGATCGTCACGTGACTATCCTACTTTCGATATTGATTCCCGGATATGAAATTCGTCCGAGAATACATGTGAAATTGGATTGAATTAATGATGTGTGTGATCTCATGTACGTATTTAATGGTTAACTCGGTATACGTAATCAGGTATGTACGGATTTTGATTTTGTGTTATTGTTTCTTGTTTCTAAAGACTGTATTGAGAACAGCAGTTAGGGTTTTGTTGGAAAAACCTGTACAGGGTAGACAATTTATTTGACAGAGATCCAAGGCCAGGGGTCTATTAATAGATTTTTTAAAAATCCCAATTACAAAGACGGCGTTAACAGCCGTTTGTATGAAAATGAAATTACTTTAAAATTGCAAATTAGTGAGGTCAGGGTAGTAAAACGCGCTACATGTAGTTTAGTTTTAGTGTGGCTACATGTAATAAAATTCAGAAAAATATCATTCTCGATTCAAGAAATAGCAGGTCCTGAATTGACAGGGATCCCCATTACGGAGTTATCTTGTCATGTAAATCCATTATTATTACGATTATTTAATCGTAATATTATAGAAATTAATAAAAAAATTGCTATTATTTAACAGTTGTATTTCTTGTTTTAATGTTTTATTTAAATACTTAGCTTCCATTGAAATTACTACACAGTATTCATTATGAAATGCTAGGAAAATAAATACACACCTACACATTGACACTGCAGTATTAGTTCACCTTATATATAATATGAGCCGTAATAAGTTTGGGGCTTTAAAACGAAGCCCACTTTGCCAATTAAAACTCCCACGCCATTGACATGGTGTGGTTGAATTTTTTCAACTGCAACCAGGGTTAATTTCTTGGGTTGCTTTTGATTGGCAAAGTGGGTGTAGGTCCGCCCCGTCGTTTCATGTTTGTATCGTCCTGTACTGTCCCTATCATACCTCATATAACCATCCTATCATATAACCATCCTATCATATAACCATTCTATATAATCGCATTGTATATATAACCTATAATCGCATTGTAAATACTCATTCATTGTAAATATTCATTCATTGAATCGCATTGTAAATATTCATTCATTGTATATATCCTATATAATCGCATTGTAAATACTCATTCATTGTAAATATTCATTCATTGTATCATCCTATATGTAATGTACTGTCCCCCCCCCCACAACATATCTTCCGGAAGACCTAATATAGCATTTGTTACGTTAGAGCTTCCAATTGGGAGATCTATGTTTGTGGCCCTTGGGCTTATATAATGCGAAGGCACTAAATGAGTTCCAAGAATGTGCTGTCCCCCCTCTGGGCCTCTTTGACGTCGTTTGGCGCGAAAGAGGTTCCAAATGAGGCTTTATGTTATATGTTCAATGTTTGTAAAGAAATCACTTGGATTTCACGTCTAATACCCATATAACCCGCCCTTGAACTCGATTGGGGGGTTAGGGTATTGTATAAGTCTTTAATGTATGTGCCCTTTCTTGCCTCGAAACTCGAATGAGGAAGAGACGGGCATTGTATATGTTTTGTTTTTTTTGTATATAAAAATATTTTAAAGATACAAATACATTAGTAATAATAAATGGAATTTCAAGATATTACATCTATCATCACAGAAATATCAAATTTAAGAAATCAAGGAATCGTACTTTCTGAATTTTTGAATGAAGACAGACTTTTGAATGAATTTGAACAAATTGATATACAATTGAAACGTGGAAGATATGTTCTACCTAAAATGTATTCACTGATAAAAAGAATCCAAAAAGCGGTTAATGCTTCTTTGTATAACAATGATATTAATTTATTCATTCGGCTATTTAGTATAGTTGAAGCCATTAGAAAGAAACTCGGGGAACAGTACCAAGTTCGGTCAGAGATTGCTTTGAAAGTGAAATCTATAAGACGTTTGATTGATGCAAGCATTGAAACCGACAATTGAAAAATCGTTAGCATTTCCAATAATGACATCAGAAGCATTAACTACCAGACTAGCCCGTGAGAGGTTAGCATTACTGAAAAAGTTTATACCAATTCGAGATAACGTGCGAGATAAACTACAACTTAGACAGCAAGCGCAGACTGACTTTTCTATTGGAAGCGAACAACTTTTTGCCCCTGTAACTAAAGCCACTAAAGATATGAAACTTGCAACAGAACGTGCTATATACGGCGACATCCCTAAAGAGGGAGCAGTACCTATTATTGATGTATTAGGAAAGATTGCTACAGAAACTGAAAAAACTCACGAGGGAATAAAACAGCTTTCAGGTGAGTTACAAACTCAGCGAGAAATACAACAAATGGGTAATATTGATATTGATGATAACCCCGTTGAAGATGCTAGTGTTTCCACTAAAAAAAGTGTTCCTTTTAACGAGAAATTCACTGATGAAGCTATAGAAGTAATCAGACGAATTCAATTGCTGAAAACTAAAGAAGACTATGCGTTATTTGGAAACTTTGCTGTAAAAAGTTATTATAACAGGGAGAAATTTTTAAAAGACGAGTATAAAAAAAACACAATAAACAAAAATCAATGGGTGGATTGGATATATAAAATTAATAAAGAAATCACCGGCAATTTAAATAAGAATACAGTGGAATACAGAGCTTTTAAAATAGGAGTTGATGCGGATGTTTTAGAACAACAACAACAACGAAAAGAAGAACAACAAAGTCGAAGTCGAGGTCGAGGACGAGGTCGAGGTCGAGGTCGAAGTCGAGGTCGAGGTCGAGGTCGACAATCTGCAGAAATTCAAAACGTTTCCGAATCAGCTGCAGAAAATCAAAACGTTTCCGAACCAGAAAGTTCTTCAGGAGAGGGTTATGGAAGTTCTCATCATGATTCTCATATGTGTCCTAGTAATATCATTAATGATATATCACGACTTGAGGTTCTTATGGGAGGTAAGCGAGCTGGGAATAACTCAGTCGAAATAACTAATGAAGCATTTGATATTTGCAGACGATTATTCCAAGGTGGGATAATTGATATTCATACGTATCGAGAACTCTTGGATGAGTTAATAGACGGAATTCCGGGGGAATTTAGTGGTTATTATAGCGATTGAAATTTCTAATTGCTTGCATTTAGAAATTACAAAGTCATTTCAAATAAGATGATAGTACACTATAATCACAATAAACCAACAAACGTGTATGTAGTGAACTCAAGATTGCCCGTTTATAAGGCATACTACGGTGACGGCCTTGGAAATACCATGGCTGGTTTATTCACAAGAATAGCCCCAAAAGTAGCACCAATTGCTAAACAATTAGCGATGAAAGCCATTGATGTTATTCGTAATAAGGGAATTAACGCTGTTGGAGATCTTGCAGGAACGGCCTTTTCTACCGCAAAGAATAGAATAACGTCATTGGTGAAATCTAGATTCGGACGAAAACCACCACCACCGCTACCTTCAACAACAATGATGCCTGCAAATGTCAGTAAAGTGATAAATAACGCAGTGGAACAAAAACTAGCATCATTAGCAATGACTTCACCAGATAGTAGTAATATTGCAAGTATGATAGCGGGAAGTGGTCTTGGAGGAAATCGAAAAAGAAAATGATTTAGAAAAACGATACGTTTTAGTATAAATGGCATTTAAAAAAATTGCTGATCCAGCGTTTGATATGGCGGCACCGGTGAATAAAGATGATTCTAAAATTAACTATCAGTATTATGCCTATCCTGCAAGAGAGCCTAATCAAAAGGGAAGAGTTGAACTTCAAGTTCAAGATACAAGTAGATACTTTTTGCCATGTGAGGCGTTTATTGAAGTAGAAGGAGAACTTGTAACAAATGTTGCAGCTGATACACCATATGGGGATGACCCAAATATCCGAGTTGGTTTTGTAAATAATGGCATTATGGCGCTATTTAACAGTGCAAGATATATCATTGATGGAAAAGAAATTGAATCAATAGAACAAGATGTTGATATTGCAACAACAATAATCGGACTTGCGAGATATTCTGATGATTATACAAGGTCGGCTGGTCCGTCTATGATGTTTGCTAAGGATACTTCTGATCATCCGAACCATTATCAATTTGTTAAAGTACGAACTGCGCAAGCTACTGCAGAAGCTGATCAACAACTCGATGCTAATCCAGACCGTGAAGATAGACCAGGCGCTGCTGGATTCGACATTTTAAAAAGGGTCAATGATAATTTCAATCTAGGATTTGCAACACGAAAAGGAGCATTAAAAGGACAACATCGACGATTTTCATGTGCAATTCCGTTACATCATATATTCGGATTCTGTAGAAATGTCAGAAAAGTCATCTATGGAGCAAAGCATACAGTCGTGTTAGTGCGAAAGGAGAATGACAATGATGCAATCTGGCGTGCTAATGGTGTTGTTGATGGTAAAGTCATTTTAAATAAATTGACTTTATGGATGCCCGTCTTGACACCAGCAGTTACAATAGAGCAAGAATTACTATCGTTTATGGACACAGGTGGAAAATCATTGCTAAGTTGGCTAACAACAACGACTGATACGAAGCAGGATAATGTAAATGGCACATTTACATGGCACTTAGCATCAAAACAAGGTGTTTCAGCTCCACGTCATATCTTTATAGCGTTACAGGATGCAAATCGAGTGAGTCGTCAATTATCTAGTCATATGATATTTGATAAATTAGGGGTAAGTGAAGTTTCGTTGAGAATAAACGGACAACAAGAGCCAGCAGAGATTGTACATCTTAATTATGAAAACAACTACATAGCTCGTGTATATCATAGAATATTGTCGTATATGGGTCGTGATCAAAATGTTGATACTGGTTTGCAAATATCGCAAATTGATTTTGAAAAACACTATCCGATTTATTACTTTTCATTGGAACATCTTGACATGATGAGACAATCTGTTGTTGATATATACTTCCAAGCTCGGGTACAACGCCCTGCTGGTATAGCCGATTATAGAGCAGTTGCTGTCATTCTCAGTGATAAATCAATGTTGTTAGAAGGAGTTGGCGGACGAATGAGACTTATTGATGCACCAGTGGAAAACATGTAGTTAGGATTTTCACAATAAGATCAATTGAAAGTGTAAATTACATTTTAGAATAGAATGACATATAGTATTGTTAATGTCCAGTTGACTGATGGTCAGGTCAAGAAATTGAAATCAAAGTCGGCTAAAGAATGTGGAACTACAATAACGCTGAAACCCACTCAAATGTCCGGTGGTGCACATAAATTATCACTGACAGATCGTCAAATAAAACATTTCAATGATGCGCTAAAGAACAAACGAGGAGTTCAAATTGATTTTTCGAAAGCAGCAATCGCCAGTATGATAAAATCGGGTGGAATATTCCCGCTGTTAGCTGCTATTCCAGCATTGATTGCAGCGGCTGCCCCAGCGGTTGCGAAGGCGGCAGCGTTAGGAGCCGTTGGTACTGCTGCAGGAATGGCCCTGAAAAAAGCTACTGGGAAAGGCTATAAAAAAAAAGGAAAGGGTCTAAGACTACCAGGAACTCCACACAATTGGTACAAGGGCACGGGCCTAAGAATACCAGGAACGGCTTATTAGTGGAAAAATCCCTTGGATTTTCACCAATGTCCAATTTTGATTTAATTGATGCTGTAAAATCATTATCAATAAAAAACTTTAGAGGAGTTTTCATGAGAGATCAATTACCGTCAAAACCAATGAAAAATGAAACGGGTATTATCAATCTCGATAACAGCAGCGGAAAAGGAACTCATTGGGTCGCATATGCAATTGATCCACGTGGAATTGTCTATTTTGATTCATATGGATTAGCTCCACCAAAAGAATTCATGCGATATGTATCCACAATAACAAAGTCATCTCCAATTTTTTATTCCACGCTACCAACACAACAGTTAAATGATCCACCGATATGCGGTCGTGAAGTATTAAATGTCCTTGCAGAGATATCTAAATTTCCAAGAAAACCACCACAAGTTGTTGTTAATGAATATACTAGCAGGCAATGGCAAAAACGATAGCGTTATGATTTAGAAAAACGTAGCGTTTTCGTATAATGATTGATATTTGGGGACGACCTTTATCAGAATCAAAAAAAACAGAAACCGATAGCAAATTCGCTGTCGAAAGTGTAAAAAAAATAATCGAAGATGAAATCGCCGAGACATTAAATTTGTCAAGTGTAGATCCTGGGGAAATAGTTGTATTTCAAGATCGCCAGGGCAAATTGAAATCTAGTAATGTTTCATTGGATGATGTCTTAATACGAAGACGTGACGTCGTTGAAGATACAATAGTGTTATATTCAAATGATGGAAAACTCAAACCAGGTGTATTTGTTTCTACAATCACAGATGCATTAAAAAATTTAAATGAAGAACTTGAAAAACATATAACAACATATACTTCCCTTCGTAGAAATATTATCAATAAATTCTTTGGAACACCAGCGGTAACCTCTCCATCTCTCGCTGAAATTAAATCCAATTTTGATGAAATTAAAGCTAGTATTAAAAATATTAATGATGCTGGATTTAGTATTATTAGAGATAGCATTAATAGTATTAAAAAATCTATCGAGGATATTACAAAATTTAAAACAGACAATCTTCCGCTACTTGAAAGAATAAAGATTCCTCATGAGAGAAATATCATAAATATGATATACACAGTTCTCTCTGGATCATTAGATTGGGAACCTAAAAAGAATACAGTAACCCTCACTGTGTCAAACAAGGGTATTTATCGATTAACAATAGTGTCACTGAATCAGTTTAATATATCATCATCGACTTCATATGGATACAACAACGTGATTTCAACGACTATTGACGTGGGTGAATACAAACGGTTTACAATAACAAGCACTGATCCTAATTTAAATAAGACATCATTTGTATGGTACATGGAGTTTGTAGCTGATCTAAATTAGAATTTTTAACAATTAAAAACCACTTGAGGTTTTAAAATAATATGATTCCATCATCGCAATATCGCTATGATACCGTCAAAGACTTCTTAACAAAACTCAAAACACTCATTGATGAATATGAAATAAAAATTAAAAAGTATCGCAGGAGAATTACCGCAATTGATGTTACAGTATACTCGGTATCTGGTATAATGGCCGGTGCTGGTATTATACTATCTTCAGTAACAATGGTAGCTCCGATTGCTGTCCCAATTGCTATTTCCGCGGTGACAACATTTGCTGGACTTGCAAATGCTATTACTAAAAAAATATCCTCGTGTTCTCAAGAAAAACTTAACGACTATATAGTAAAACATCAAGCAGTATCTAACGGTTACTCACAATTATCCTCGTTGATGTCATCATCGATTGATGATACGATAATTACCGAAGACGAATTCTCCGCGATGATACGTATTTATGATACTACGATTAAAAACGCTAACGTTTTTTCATCTATTGCAAAATTAGACATTGTGAATAATAATAATGTCGCAAGAGATTCAACTACTTCAGCGGATAGCAGAAAATACCACTCCGCGGAAAACAAGCATGATATCAATATCGTCAACAAACCCTAAATTCAGTGTGAATTTTCCCTCGCCTGTTTCAGTAAAGGAAATCGCGTTGGCAAAATTACGAGTGTATCATAGTTGGCCTAATATCAGATCGGTTCCATTTGGCGGTCAGAGACCTAATAATTCTCTGGTGTTTGCATATAGGAATAAAAAAGATGATGACACTCCAGATTGGAACGTTGTTTCAATACCAACTGGGTCCTATCAAATTGAGCAAATTAATAATGAATTACAACGTAGAATAAAATCCATTACTAAAAAAGAATCAAAAATTGCGATAACAGTTCATGAACCAACACTATCATCTACAATTGAAATAGGCTCTCCTGGGTACGTTGTAGATATTTATAACAGTTCAATAAGAACAGTATTAGGATGGCCCGAAGATCCACCTAGAAGTGCTGGTAATTCCACGCCCGAGCCTATAAAATCTGATTATGTCACTGATGAAATAGGACCTGAAAATCCATCAAAAGGATATAAAAAATTCGAGGATATAAACTTCACAAAAAGATATCGACGTAAGAATCAATATGGTGAAGATGTGTGGAGAATTCCATTTTTTAATGATTATATCCCACAGGAAGGTGAAATTCTGGAAATACATGAAACAAGTCCAACATTTGTAGATATTAAAGATCATTCATCCTAAATCAGAATAATATAGTATTTGTTTCTAAATAGTACATAAATCTGTTTCCTTAACAACATGAGTTTAAAGTACAAGGTTGCAAATCGAATTTGCATCCCAATGCAGGCATTTTAACTTCAATTACTACATCTTTCAAATGATGAAAACACTGTCAAAAAACAAATCTCATTCTCTGAGATCTCAGAAAAACATAATACATCCAATTATCAATTATTTAATTTGGAAAAATCACCACACTGTCCTCCGTACGACGAAGGAATTTTTCAAATAAACATGTCAATCATGAAAATCTGAGCGATGCTTTATTATCCTCACTTCTTGATAAAGTCCCGGCGCTGTGAGGCTGGTATTGAACAATAATGGCTCCCGAAGACCAAAATATTTATTTGAGTCGCACTAATTTAAGTTGAGTAACATGAAGTACAATTTATTGAACAATCAAAATCCAGACCGACAGTTCATTCTATAATCAGTTTTGCATTGAACAGCAACCTTATTTTTTTTTTTAAATCCGCTTTAGTTGACTATGGCAATTCAAAGTTTCGCACTAGAGTTGATTGTAGCACTCACGTTCATCTAAATTAATTTAATTTGGGCTAGTGTCAAGCAATATAAAAGCGAGTTTATCACTGTTTGTGTGAATAGTAAAATAAATTTGTATTATGACAATGAGGGTGATATACCAATTTGCGGCTTCCGTAGATGGCGCAATTTCTCACTGAGATCATACTATGGTATTTTCGACAAAATCGCATAAAACTTGGGGTGCATATTTTTTCTTTTGGTGAAAAATTGAATTTTCGTAGGCAAGTTCCAGCGTATTGCTGATTTAATCATTTCGGGTCTGCAAAAATTTGTAACTGATGCAGCAATGAGTTGGTTAACAATTGTTTGCAAAATTTAGAGGAACTTATTTTGATTATGGTTAAAATATAGATTTCAAGTAACATTCGACTGTATCAAGTTGTCGAAATATAGTTTGGTTCACACGTTGCTAAGCATTATGTGATATCTGGCTTACTGTGGACTGCAACTTTTACCGGTGGGACTCCTATTTTTATCAAATTTGGATTCCTAGACTCCTAATTTTCAAATCCTAGAGAGACCTTTGCCTTTTTATCTGCAAAGATCTGGCCTTATTGACTTGACCCATACATGCCAACCCCTGGCATGTGGACAAATCCAAGTGGACAAAAGGAGTAATCTGAGCAGAAAAAGCGTAATCCACCTATAACATACTAAAATTCAATGCACATATGCACAAAACAAATACTAATTTTCCCCAATTTTGGCATCAGGAAGTATCCATTTGAACAAAGGACCAAAGTTGTATTCAATCACTAGTTGTAGTCAGTGTTCTATTAAGAACTCGGTAAATAACGCACCTGCTTTTTTAAAATTTGTTTTAACAATTTAGTTCTGCTGTAAAAAAGAAGTCACCTTACTATTGTAGTTACCAAAACGAGCTAACTCAAGGCATCTTTGTTTTACACTTTGACCAATATTAAAATCCTTTCCACACTGCCTGCAATGGGCGTGAAGCTACCCCAGAATGGCACAGTATTGTGGTATTCATGTATTCATCTCCAAGTCGTTTTTTTTTTCCATTTTTTTGTTCTAATCCATCTGTGAAATCATTTGAGAAACATTTTTTCTGTAACATATGCATCAACTAGAATAAATAGGATGACTTTTACCGCCAAATTCATACAGAATTGTTCTGTACCTGACATTTTTTTAACAAAGAATATGTGAAAAAAGATTAAAAATTAGAAAACCAGTTTGTTCTGTCCAAAGCCAGACAGCTGCTCTAAAGCAAAATAGACGTCAAACTAGCATGTTTCTTGGAACTAGGGAAGCTGCTAAAAATAGAACACTTAGGAAAGTCACCGCTAATACACAGACAAGTGTATTTTTATGACATATTTACACAGAAGCTGTTTTTTCTAGAATACGTTCTGTGCAATTAGTGTGATGTTAGTAAGAATAAGAAAACAAATTATTAATTTTTTTAGGACAGGGGGAGATACCGAAAAAGTATAAAACCAAATAAATTTATGCATAAGGTGAAATTTAGTTTTAAAAAAGCTTAATGATTAAGTCAAAAGTGTAATGGTTGGCATGTATGCTTGACCTACTACCCTTACAATCATTCAGACTTCTTGTAATGACCTGAACACCTACTCCCTAGTAGTCCCATAAATTATCTTTGATTATCCTGGACATCAACTCCTTTACAGTCCTGTAAAATATCTTTGATGATCCTGGACATCCACTCCCTTACAGTCCTGTAAAATATCTTTGATGATCCTGGACATCCACTCCCATAGTCCTGTAAACTCTCTTTGATGATCCTGGACATCAACTCCCTTACAGTCCTGTAAAATATCTTTGATGATCCTGGACATCCACTCCATTACAGTCCTGTAAAATATCTTTGATGATCCTGGACATCCACTCCCTTACAGTCCTGTAAAATATCTTTGATGATCCTGGACATCCACTCCATTACAGTCCTGTAAAATATCTTTGATGATCCTGGTCATCCACTCCCTTACAGTCCTGTAAAATATCTTTGATGATTCTGGACATCCACTCCCATAGTCCTGTAAACTCTCTTTGATGATCCTTGACATCAACTCCCTTACAGTCCTATAAACTATCTCTGACGATCCTGGGCATCCACTCCCTTACAGTCCTGTAAACTATATTTGATGATCCTGGACATCCACTCCCTTACAGTCCTATAAACTATCTTTGAAGATCATGGAAATCCACTCCCTTACAGTCCTGTAAACTATCTTTGATGACCCTGGACATCAACTCCCTTACAGTCCTGTAAACTATATTTGATGATCCTGGACATCCACTCCCTTACAGTCCTGTAAACTATCTTTGAAGATCCTGGAAATCCACTCCCTTACAGTCCTGTAAACTATCTTTGATGATCCTGGTCATCCGCTCCCTTACAGTCCTGAAATCTATCTTTGATGAACCATGACCTCTACTAAGTTACAGTACCATAAACTGTCTTTGATTATCATGGACATCCACTCCCATACAGTCCTGTAAACTATCTTTGATGATCCATGACATCTACTAAGTTACAGTACCATAAACTATCTTTAATTATCCTGAACGTCCACTCCATTACAGTCCCAGTGATTAATCTACCCCTGCAGCCCATGTCCAGCATGCACAAAAACTGACAGGGTTTCGTTAGCTATTCATATGTGGATTCCTTTGGATGCAAGAAATTTTAAAGGAACAACAACATGATTACTGGGGGGGGGGGTCTTTTAACTGGACTTTCTTTTCACTAGACAAATATTATCTTTGCACCTGTCATGTGGTACCACCCCTTATACTATTATGGGATGTCATCAGTTTCCCTCATGTTTCCAGTTAAAATGCTGCCAAAGAAGAAAATTGACCCTATGCAGAGAGGACATTGGATAATTTGTTTCATGATACAAATTCCATTGATCAGCAGCATTTGATTTATTCATCTGATGTTCAGGATGCAAACACATGCTCAGCCTCTAGCTTAATGCATAAATTACCAAAAGTTTGACAGTTTCAGCTGAAGTGGCTAACATTGTATGCGGCGCTACAATATGACAATGGCTGTGCAAATAAAAATGAGGACTTTATGTATTGTGAGATATGCACAGACAATAAAAAAGTAAATGGTATGAACAAGATTGCTAGGAACAGTAATTATCAAAATTCAATGTTAACCAGACATGCCGATCTCGCTGACAACAAATTATGTGATGTGATTATGATTTTTAACGTAGCTTTAACATTTTTTCAGTCATATCGCTATGTCTGCAGTGTGGCAGTTTATGGTGATGTCTAGCACTTGGTCATCATGCCGCAGACATGTGGCATGATGTCCCACCCAGTCACATTATCCTGACACCAGGCCGACCAGTCTTGCACTAACCTCTTAATGCTGAGCCTCAAGCTATGCATCTGTTAGTACCATTTTTGTAAGTCTTTGGTATGACTCGACCGGGGATAGAAACCATGTCCTCCCGCATCTGAGGCTGATGCTCTAAACACTAGACCACTGGAGCGATTCCAAAAATTATGTCTAATAACCCCAGAGTTACTAAACAACTTTTAAAAATGTAGTTCAAAGCTCATGTTAGATCAAGATAAAGCTATAACTACCTTATTGAAGGTTATTAAATAGATGTAAATAGTATTCCAGTTGAGATTAGAAATGCCTACTCTATTTCCTTTTTCCAAACCCATTATATACAGTGGCCTCAGAGATGCAGCAAAAACAAATAAGTAAATTCCTTTACATGAGGGCCTCAAGGTAGATTAGTTCTTAACTAATTGAGTTACCCTCTTTAAATAAGGTCATTATAATAATAATAAAAAAAAGATTCTTCCTCCATGCCTGTAACCAACAATACAGATTCCCTTTCTAGGCAGTAGTGGCCTGTACATATTTTACTAAGTACTGACAAAAGACAGAACAAAAAAGACAGAGAAAGATAGAATCAAAATGAAAGCAAAGCTTTTGAGACCAAGATTGAAAAAATAAACTTTTGGTCAAGAAGTTCTGTAGCATATTTTTCGTGAGGAATGATTGTTAATCTATCCTGAATCATCACTTGCCCACTTCATTCACTCGCTACAAATTGTCACTCACAATTTAGAGGAGAAATGAAGTTTCCATGCAGTACATTTTAATGCTAATATACAAATAGTTTTTCTAATACCAACCTCAATATCCCAATTATGTCTTTGCAGAACCTCTCTACATCTAGAAATGTCATCTATTCCAGTCAAGTCCTGAAACAGATTTTTAAATAAAATTAGTATTTCTACTGATTCATGGAGAAATATAAAACAAATGATCAGAAACTTGCTGAAGAAATCACATTTCCATTCTGATTTTCTTTCAACATTCTACCAATGCCTTTATGTTCATTCTACTGCTGAAGAGTGATTCAGATAAGAATCATTTGATTTTGCTTCATCTCCCCCTTTCCATAATTCACTCCATATAACAAATACAGCAAAAATGTGACAGAAAAAAAAAGGTGTCCCGCAGCCTGGTTCAACAAAATTACTTGTTCTTACAATCAAGCTTCTAAAAAATTTTGCCTTTCTCTGTTAAGAAAGCGACAATGACTCGGCCATCGATTTTTTGGACATGAAATGGCTGTAGATCATAACTTTTGAGATGCCACTCACAGTAGCCAGTAAGTTCTGGCACTGTTGTAATCCAAGGTGAAATGCATCAATATATAAATAGTAATTTGCTTTTAAAAAATGTGATCTGTGAAGAGTGTTTTCTAATTATTTCTTGTTTTTATAATTGGAGATTTTAATGGACACATTTGCGTATTTTCTTGATAAAATCAGTTTGTAACAGTAAGCGAACTTGTAATGGCAGACATCGCTAAGTAAATGATATACCACATCATTAAACTGTCTTTATTCATAAATAATTGGGTAAATGGAATCAGGAAAATATATAATATAATGAGAAAAAAAATTAAATATTATTTCATAGTAGATTTAGCACAAATATTTAAGACTATAAGTCAAAAACACGTGACAATCTTTTGTGGAATTCAAAACAATGCTGCAAGATCAAGCTTGTATCCTGACCTACCATAATTAATTTTCGCGAAATTACAAGAGATATATAGTAGTGAAGCAAATACTATTTAACAGATTTATATCGTTAATACTAGTAGGTAGAAAAATAATTCAATCAAAAATATAGTCCTATTAATGAATTTGTGGTAACAAAGCAAGAAAGTGAATAGTTATATTTATAGAAAAAACATCTTTCTAAAAATAGACTTATTCGCTTGGTGCAATACGTGTTCTTGGATGTTTTGGTTTTTGAGGGAAAAAAGGTCCAGTTTAGTTATCTATTTACTTTAGTGCTTCTGTGTGTTGCCTATGAATAGTTACAGTAATGTTGTATTGGAAAGAATGAAATCAAGATGAAGAGTATGTTTTGAAGTCGCTTGTGCATTCATTCCTATGTACATGAATTAGGGTTTGTTTCAAACAATGCTAGAAATCTTTTTTTTACTGCAATTTTACACAAAACTTGTATAAAATAAAATAAAATAAATATGCGATAGTTTATTAAGCATTTTTACCAACTTGAAATTACTCGACTCCAACCTTGTTACTGATTTCAGTTAAATTAATTACAATGTATAGCTTCTGCTGTGCCTTTTATTTCATATCGCCAATTTGCCTGTATCTCAATCCAAACATATATAGTACAAGTATGAATAGAAAAGGCATGAATATAATAATTTGTAAAAAATTACAAAATGGGTTGATAATAAACGACACATTTTGAAACTTAGAAAAAAGGCATTGTGTAAAACTTAAAAGCATACTGAGAAATGGAGAACATAAATAAGATAATGCTGCATTATCATATATATATATATATATATATATATATATATATATATATATATATTATTTTTTTTCGCATTTCTTGCTTTGGTCTCACTTCTCCTGGTTTAGCTTCAACTTTTTTCCTGTTTAGCTCCATCTTCTCCATTCTGACCAAAAGAAGAAATCACTTCTCCCTACAATTTAAGTATAGTTTGATCCCTGATGAGTATGTGTAAATGTTTACTTAGATATAGGACAATAACAGCTGGTAAAAGAACTGATATCGTTATGCCATGTGTCACCTCTGCTTGACAAACCCATATCTGGTAATTCTCACCAAGTATCATAGCTTTGAAGAAACAAATCTTTGTAACCCTTCTTTACTGATCAAAGCAGCACTACCATGGCCATATCAGCATTCTTATGCTCAATGGAATCGGCAAAAACAAAAACTGTCAATCGGTCAAAGTTTCCAACAAAAACCAATTAAATTTTCTCTTCTATTCCCTTTTGGTTTAAGAATTAATTACAAGTCCAAAACTGTAAACAACAATTTGACACAATCAGTTTTAGAGTAGTTTAGCATGTTCAAAAATGAGACGACTTAGGTAGTTTATATTAAAGAAAGTTGTGCCAGAGATGTGTTTGGAGCTTGAACATGTCTTATTTACTATGTGATTGTCAACAATCCATTTCTTTCCACCACATTAATGAGGAATGTAATGGACCTTTTACCCATGGATAATAAAGATGTGTTTGAAAACACCCAAGTAAGTAGCTATGTACTACAATATTATATAACTTGGATGAATTGCAGCCTAATTACAATGTAACACTCTGTATTCCCTGATAGGTCCTGTTATTACAGCTCCAACTTTTATGATGGATTAGCAGTGCTCAAAAATAACTGGTAGCCTGATACCTGGAAAAATTCTAATTTTCTTTATTCTGAGAGGTGCTTTTCAGGTTTGTCTAAAAAATCTAATTTTTCAGAAAAAACTTTTATTGTACTAATGCACTGCATAAGTTTATATTCAAACAAACTGCTGAGATTAGGAACTTATTAATATTTATTCACATGTACCATTATGAAGATGGTCTACTTATCATTTTACTGATTACAGTAAACTTTGTGTAAAAAAAAAAAAACAAAGCCTTTAACCTGTGTGTTGAGTATCATTACTGCTCACTTGGCTTTAACATGCATGTGATTCTACTAAAGATACAAAATACCATTTTGGATATTTATGAGCAACACAGAATGTAGGAAGGACCAGTCTAGTGTATACCAAAAGAGTTGTCATTGCCACTGGAGTAATGATGTATGCTTGATTAGTGGAATTAAGATTAGTATGTATAAATAACATGCTGCTGATTATTTTATTGCTGTCATCTGGAAAGCTCAGCAGTTTTTTTAAAAAGTATTATAAGTTATAAAGGGATCAGATGTGATTAAAAACTTTGATTAAAATTAAGCTGTCCTTTGGAGCAGGTGAGATAAAAAAGGAAGGAGCAACTAAAAATTATTTCAGCAAAAACTTTGAGTATTTTGTTTCCACTAAAGTTATGCAACACTGGTTGAACATGTAAAGCAGCATCTATGAACATCAAAAATGCAAAGAGAAATTGTCAGAAACATTGCTCCGAATAAACAGACAAGGCGATTAAATATGATTTTGTTTGTACTTTTCATATTTGACGTGCAGCAATTGTAAACGTTGTGACAAATGATTGTGAAAAAAATATGATAATTTTGGGCATCTGGAAATTTGAGTCATGGCTTGAGATATTTTTGAAGTCACCATCCATGGACCTGTGTCTAAAAAGAGCTCTCATTATGCAATTATAAATAATTTCATATTAAGCAAAAAATATCCAACTTGTTACAGGTACTCAAGTAATATATGCTCCTTCTGACAATTTCTGGCATCCATCATGTGAGCTGAATAAGGCTCCCAACATAAAAGAAACTACCTCTAACCTAACTAATTACTATTTGTATTTTTTATTTTATAAATATCTATTCATTTCACTTTGAAGGTAATTCTTTAAGATCCAGAAATAAGATTTGATTTCTTTCCTTTATGATGTATTCTGTGCAGGGCTCTCATCAGAATTTCAGGATGAGGAGCTCAGGACTTCACTCATGAAACACAGGAGTCCACAGCATATTTCTGAGTCCCTGACAAAAACTCAGAAGTCCCTCACTTTTAAAAGCAAAAAAACAAAATGAAAAAGCACATGATCATTATTTTAATAATATTAGCAAAAAACACTTATTCATAATATCACAGTAAAAGCAAAATAATTTTCAGTAAATAGAATGTCAATTTTAAACATAATACATGCAAATTTATTTTGTTTACCCATACAACAAAAATAAAACAAGAAATCACAAGAATAAAATTGTCAATAGTTAGTTTCAATCCCAAGAATGATCTGTTAGAATACTGTATAGATTTTTCTGCAAGCAAAACAGCCTTTCTATTCCCATCTGCCATCTCACCTCTGTGTGAGTTTGAGTCCAGACTCGGCTAATGTGGGTAAGTGAGAAAGCTTGCCAGTAGCTTTTTGTGGGTTGGTGGTTCTTCCCTGGGTTTTCCAGGGTTCTTCCTCCACCAATAATACTGGTCACCATGTATAGCCTATACTGTGCTGAAAAATGGCGTTAAACCCTATAACAACTATTCCCACCGAACAAAAAAAAAAACAAACTTCAGTAGCTTTCTGCTATTACACTGTATCATATGTGTGTATATATATAAATTGAAAAATTGTTTGAAAAATATACCAAACAACATGTGCCAAAAACTAATTCAAAAGTATAATAATAAGTAAACAAAGTTGCCTTAAGAGTTGACCCTAATGAGAAAAAGGTGGGATAAAATAAAAATGTGGTCTCTATTTTACAAAAAAGTCTTGGTAGTCTTGGTACATGTGTGGTATCTAAAAACATGTCGACTGAGACTACAGATTCAAATTGTTGTTTAAATCCGTTAAAGTTAAACAGTTAAAGGGATGGATATGAGTTTGTACGAAGCACTCAATAAGCGGACATGGGAGAGCAATTCTGGAAGGCTGCATATGGCTGAAATTTATTAGCCTGTGCTTACATACTAACAACCCCCAACAGTGCCTATTCTGTATCTGTAAACTGGGTGAATATAGACTTTCTTATACTATCTGTGTTAAATTTTTATTAAATTCAATATTTATAAAAACATTTTTAAGAAATAAACTTATTTAAAAGGCCTTTGAATTATCTACAAATGAATATAAAATCCATTAATATACATTTTGTTGTTCAACCATATGGTCATGTAATCATCAATCAGTAATCAAAATTGTCGGATTTTGGTTGTCATTGTCATTGTCTCTGTGTGTGAGTCATACCAGTGTTTGTTTTGCAAATGTTGGTCACTAGAACCTCATGAATATTAATGAGGTATTTAAATATTGAATAGTGAATGATGTTTCCAATGGTGTTTTGAAAATATGCATATGATGACCCTGTGCTGGAAAAATAGTCCCTAAAGTCTCTAATTTTTTTCAACTCATGAACATTATTTTAAAATTTTCAATATACCATTATAAAATACACATTCTAAACTTTCTTTCGATACCAAATTTGTTTTTTCAGAACGTATATTTAAATACCCGAATTTAATTTTGAAAGTATGCAATTTACAGATTGACCACTATAAGACACATGCGCATAGTTGCCATAAATGGATCCATGAAGATAAGCATAACTTTGATGTGAGTAATCGGCAACTACAAGAAAAATACTGTGATTTATGTACACTGTTCGTGTGTTCTGTATTGGTAAATATTTTGTATTTTTTTAAATAGTTTGTGAAATATAGCATAAATTGTATCATAAATGATCGTTCTGATGTTGACATGTAGATGTAGATTTTAACAAATTTACTCTTAATTATTTTATGTTATATTTTTTTTTTCCAAACTTTTATCTAATTACAAATTAATGTCAAATTGTATACAAATGATGTTTAACATTTAATAACAAAATGATATATCTGTAAATGAAATTTAACTAAATTACTTGCAATTACAGCTAATACGAATAGAGAACGAAAACGTGATTTACAGATCTACATTTCATACCATGATAAAGTACTGCTCAGCAATTTTATATGATGAACTATACATCTTTTATAAATATATATCTTTTTTAACTGTTCCTAAAACATTTTGTTTGTTTGTTTTCAGTGCAGAAATAGGAAAGTATGGATTATCCTGGACCTTACTGCCAAAATCTTGTAAAATAATTGACAGTCAAATGGAATTGATAAAAATTTTCAACTTTTTTTAAGAAAAATAACCATACGTTTGCTAAATTTTACTGATTCTGGACATCAGTGGGCATTCTCAGAGCATAGATAATTTGACAAACTCTTTACAATGTATGCCAATTTTCTTCTGTGTTAACAAATGTTTTGAACAGTACCTGGTATTTTTTAACCCCTTATATTTTTTCCTACACTGAAATCTAGTGGACATTTAATAATTTACTGCCAATATCTGAATTCTACATGAAAAATTCTATAAGACTGCCAAAAATCATGGAGATATCTTGTTTAGATCAAACGTTATGATGGAAATACTTACTTTATTAAATGTGTCAGGCCCGTGACTCAGAAGAATTAAACATTCACTTATATAAGGCAAAAATTCACAGAAATCCAGTTTTTGCCAGTGATCATATAGTCATAATTTTTTAAATAATCATCATATTTCAAAAAATAAAACTGTTCTGAAAAGGTCTGAAGGAGATCTATAAGAATCAACCATTAAACTGCAAATATGTTGACTGTAATTTTGACTGGTGTTGCTAGACATACACAATAAATAGTACATGGCAGTCATATTCACAAGAAAACTGCAATGATAAGGATTAAGTTAGTTCTTTCCTTATCAGGTGGGAGCCAGGTAATTTATCTGGCTACTTTTTTAAAAAGAACTCTGTATTTACATTGTGGGGGGAGTCCCTTCCACAAAACATTTCCACAATATCATGCAATACTGATATAATTCTCCCTAAATATTTCTCTACTACATATGAAATAGATGAAAATCAATATAAGCAATACACAAATAGAGTTCAGAAGGACTCCTGCATGGTTTTAGAAAGAAAAAAAATCAGATTTTGCTTTTCTTACATAAATAACCTAAAAATAGTATCCCAGAATACTCTCTCTCTCTCTCTCTCTCTCTCTCTCTCTCTCTCTCTCTCTCTCTCTCTCTCTCTCTCTCTCTCTCTCTTCTTTGTGTTGATTATATATTACAATTAAAAGAATAATCTCAACAATAGGTAGTGGGGGTTAAAACATAATCAGGCTTATTTTATTACCTATCAATTATCGAAATACAAAGAAAAGGTATGTCCCAGAAAACACCCTCACCCACCCACCGCACCTCTCTTTGTGGCAAATCTTCTCCTAGTCACATGTTAAACGTTATCAGAACGTGTATGTGAATACAAACTAAAACTAGGGGGAAAAAATTTATTTGAACGGTAACTCGACCTGAGATTGGAAAGAAATATTTCGCTCCAATGAAAGCCAAAAATACTCTACCAATTACTGCACCCACAAAAAACATACAAATACAATCCATAAGGCATCTTTTTTGTTTAAAAGTAAACTTAATCTATTTCAAATTCAACCTGTATGTTTACCCTTAAACCACGCATATTGCTGACGTGTTGATAACCTCGAGAATTTTATAGCTATTAATACACATATATCAAGGAGAACCACATATATCAAAGCTAAACAGTTAAGAGAAATGAATGTTTGTACGACAACACATGAAAATCGCAAAAACCTGAAACTGAATTAGTTTTTCTGTCTGGTCCTGGGACCAATCCTCCTGTCCCTCCGCCATTTTGCTGAAACTACCGGTGAACATCCGGGAAGGGACATAACTCTCACCGCAAAGCTTCTTTGTTCGAGTACGTAGCTATCGGCAAAATTGTCAACATGTAAAAGAAAACATTTTAAATAGACGAATGGCTTATTTTCTGATTTAAGAAACTAGAAATAAGCTATCATTACGCTTCTCAGTACAATGTATTTACAATCTTTGGATAAATTTACCGACCATTTATGATCATTCGAAATGTTAAACAATTTCAACTTTAATAACAAGAAGCTGCATAAAGTATTATAGACCACCGACAAAGAATGCAAAGTACAAAAATCAAATATTATTTAAAAGCAATGCATTCACAAAATATTAACAGATTTCTCAGTAGATATATTCTTCATTCAAAAAATCAATAGGCCTGATAAATATGAAAAATAGATAGTTTATTTTAAGCCATTACACTAAAAGTGCATTTTAGGATTTAATACTGGCACTTACTTTTTCGACTTAAAAAAGATCGTAGCATGAAGCATGAAGATATATACAAACTTTTATTTATCTTCTGTACTTCTGAGATTTAGCTTTATGTAAAATTTGCACAAGCTGTGTTCTGTCTGTCTATATCATATATAAATATATAGTTATGGCATGTCTGTCTCTACCACCTAAGTCATCCTTCTCATGGAAACACCTAAATCCGGCGATAGCTTTCGTGAAGAAAAACTACAAGCTTAATATCGTTTCTTTTTTTTTTTCAATGATGGCTTATACTGACTGTAATATATCTATCGTGTAACGTTAAATATCTTACTACAGGCGGTAATATACAATTAGATATCTAATTACTACTGGCTATAATACTCATCGTATTTCGTCAGATATCTTATTGCTGACTGTCATATACATATCATGTACAGTCAAATATCTTGCTAAACAATATTTGCAAGGATTAATTTGTTAAGATTCTTTCAACATGATATGGATGCCAGAAGAAAAAAATCTGCACCATTGTGTTTGTGAGCATACTGCGATATGTGCAACGATATACCATAATTGTACCTTGGAATCAACATTTTAATGTTCTGAAAAAGAAAGTAAACATAATGAAAAATTCCGTCTGAAAAAATAAATATATTGCTCTGATTTATGGCAGAATAACACCATGTCATATCCATTCAATTATTTGAACAAATACATATTTTGAGATAAAAGGAACATGCAATACCTCGGCTAAAAGAAAATCACTATGATTTTCTTTTTAGCAGAGATACTTAATGAGTTTTTAAATTACACTTTATAAATCAATGAACACACACATAGCAAATTTATCTGCTATACGATACCTTCGATTGGGGGAGGGGGGCTTTTTCCACCCATCCACCTCAAAAATGAAACCGTCAATACCTTATAGCAGATGAATTTTCTATGTGTGTGTTCATTGATGTATAAAGTGTAATTTAAAAACTCATAATAAAGTAAGTTTTAGCAAGCTTTCATTAAAAGCCGAGACCCTGTAGAATACACCGTACTACCGCCATTAGAAGGCTTGTTGACAAACAAAAAAGGAATTTTGACACTGAAGCCAATAATGAACTATATATATTATTGATATAATAAGAAAGTAGACTGAGTGGGATGCAGGATATTAATTATAGAGGGCCGTTAATCATACAACATGCTGGCTTCAGCAAATGAAGAAAAAAAAATGGACTTGAGAATCCTAACTGAAAACAGCTGATCTCCCGAATATCTTTGGATGAATTGTAGTCTTACAAAATACATGTCTTTAATACTTAAACATCATCAAAAGATAACTAATACAAATGACATTGTTTGTGTTCTTTTATAATTCTGTCCAAAAATTGGAATTTGAACTCAATATATTCGACGGCATATCATTAGGACACCATTAATCTTTTTTCATGATGTACGGCTTATACGGAATTTCAACGAGGTAGAAATATATACGCAATTATGTATGGAGATTAAAAGAGTAACACAGAAAAATACATAATACAAAACAAAATATTGACGATTCTTGAAATTTCACTTTATTTACTCTCTTTAAATTAAATTATATATCTATAAATTCTTCGTTTGTTTGTATTTATCTTTTTTGTTTCTTTCTTTCCTCCTCTGGCACTGTAGTTAGCGTCTAGAATTTGTGACGGGAGTGGTGTTGGCTATAATCCTATCATGGTACCATTTCAGGTCAGTTACGAAGACATGTCCATGGGATAGGCACTTTATTTCAATTGTCTCTGCACTAAATAGCCTACTTGTGTTGATGTGCAATAAAACACCATTCAATACAAAATTCTTTTGAGAAGACATACTATGAAAAAACTATGTACTTGTTAAGCACACGAAGATTCGAGATATGTGTAGTACATAATTTGTCTATTTCGTCAACTCGTCCAGTACGTTATTGCATGAATACACATACTTTAGATGACTTTGTTGATTCGACTGCGACGATGTGCACCACACATGATGCGATAGAAAAGTCAGATTTTTATATTTGTCACCTTCATCCGACAAGGAGTCTCAATGTCGGTGAATTACGTCCGAGCTTTTCAGACCATCTCGGCCATTTTTGCAAGGGTGAAATATGTGTTGGATATACGTCGACAGAATAATTTACGGGAATTTCTCTACCCCCCTCCCCCCCGAAAAAAAAACAACTACAAACACCCAGTAAAGCCACGATCTATTCGGATGATTATATTTCAACGATTGGACTGATTTGAATTAATCAAGACGTTACGATTGAAAAATAGTTCAATGCTTTCGTAAGATCTAAGCTTCGTAAATAGCTAAAGGAGAACTGAATGGCAGCTATCTGTTATATCGAAACAGCTATTGTCTTGTCCGTCAAGCTAACAAAGATACCTCGGATTTAATATGACGCCACTGAGAATAAAATTCGGAACTACTTTTTGTTCATATGACGCAATGTGGCCGCCGATGGAGACAAAGACCCAGTTGGAACATTGTTGGCGTTTCCTGTTGAAACATACGTGGTGCACTCAGCCAGAGGCAAATTACCAAACCAATGTATGCGTATTTCTACAACACATCTGAGGTTATTTCTCGACTTCACTGATGTTCTGATAGCTATCATCTAGAACGTCCTCCTTGTGTACGGGGGTCGCGCTATAACCTAGTCAGAGTTATACCAAAGAGTCACAAAAAATTGTACTAACGGCTGTCTCGCTTCTCGCTCAGCATTAAGATGTTAATGTTAGGAATGGTCGGTTTGGTGTCAATATAATATGACTGGGTGGGTCATGATGCCACATGTCTGTGGAATGATGTCCCAGTGCTAGACATCACTATAATCTACCACAGTGCCGACATGGCTGAAAACTAGATGTAGCTAGATTACAAAACCACACACACACACACACACACACACACACACACACACACACACACACACACACACACACACAAACACACACACACATTGATAGATATATCCGTTTCGATGTGAGCATTCGAAACGTCGTCTGCCTTTTCCGTCAAGTGAACAATAAAATTCAAATGAAATTCGCCGCCACTGACAACTATATTCGGAACTAAATTTTTTCGCATAAAACAACAAAGCTACGGAGGGCAGCAATATCACAATTGTAACATTGTAGGCTTTTGTTGTCATAGGATATGCAAAGCCAACACTTGGAGGCCGGTCACCAAGCAAAAACTTATTTATATTTTACATCTGCCGATGTTTTTTTAATGATCTGACAGAAATGGTCGTACAGTGTTCGGATCGGCATTTAAAGTGTGAATTGTAATTGTCTTCGTGTTTGGAATGAAAAGATTTGAGATGTTCCGATTGATGTTGTAATATGAATCATTAAGTACATTATGGCACAAATAAGCTGGTTTTAAAAATGATTAAGTACTTCGAAAGTACGCAAAGGCTTACGATAAACTGGTTTTAAAGCTGATTAAGGACTTCGAATGTACGCAAAGGCTTAAGATAAGCTGGTTTTAAAGCTGATAAAGGACTTCAAAAGTACGCAAAGGCTTACGATAAGCTGCTTTTAAAAATGATTAAGTACTTCGAAAGTACGCAAAGGCTTACAATAAGCTGGTTTTAAAAATGGTTAAGGAGGATACGAGGACCAGGTTGTCCTAATTAAGAAGTTTATAATATACATAGATATTAGAGCATGCATCAAAGACTATTATGATAAATTTTTTTTCCAGATGTGAATTTTAATTATCGTCAAATATACGATTTCATTTACCGACTTAAATTAGACCCACGTTTTACCTTTCAAATCCTGCTCTTCAAAACCATCCATGCCCTGTTTCAGTGAAGAGTAATTATGCTCGATATCAAGCACGCGAAACTACGACCTGGTTTTATCCAGTTACATCTGCATCATACTGGTACAATTAGATGTTGATATGCGCCCCGCGCCTCAGCGGAAGTTTCACGTGTCAAGTGAATATTGTACAGTTATCTGCTACTAAAAATAGTTGACTATGCGCGTGCATTTTATCTAAAACTGTACTTCTTAATATTAGTATAAATTTACTTACATTCTAAATATGAAAGTAATTTGTTAAGTTTCTTCCAAGTTTTCTTTACAGTTAAATAAATAGACAACCTTAAGTATTTGAAAATTAATATGTATTCATTTCACCTGAATTAGGAAAGAAAAGGAAAATATAAATGTAGTTTGGTTTGGTTAAAATTTTGTGGGTCTATCGGTGTTGTTTTAGCGTTATCCTATACGTTGCGGCCGGTATTTTTGGAACATCACCGACTACAGCAAGTTGCTGGCAAACTTTCTAGCATACTGTACGCACGCTTGCCGAACCTAGGCTTGAACCGGAGCAAACAGAGGCGAGATGTCAGTGATCGCCTCGTATCACTCGTTTATTTAGATCTGAATGCATGATGATGTTACATTTAATTCTATGAATATATTTCTCAGCTCTATGCGAGGTTCTTCAATCAATAAAGTATATTTTGGTGAATCAGGCAATGGAGCACTTACAGCATATTTACGCAAGCGGTTTAACTATTTACACAATTAATTCAATGGATTTTATTTGTTGCTGCTTTGTTCATTTTATTTCAAAATGCAGAAAACGGTCTAGTGATATTATTTATATGCTCTCACAAAACTCATCCAGCTGCTCGAATATCGTGTTCCAACGTACGCATTCGTGACTCAGAACATTGGTTGAAGAATCTATCTCAACATATAAAATAGTCTTCTCAGACTTGCCTCAGACAAATAAAAAAAAAAGCAAATAAAATAAAGTAGAAGAGACCTCGCCCCCTCGTATCTTTATTGAGTATTGAGTTCAATCACATAACCGTAAAGTCTGAGGTGAGACAAGAGACTAATCAACCTCAGTTTAGATGCACTAGTTTGATGTGATGGAGAAACTATGGCCGTCTTTGCAGGCGTCTTTGGGCAACCTGTTTGAGATTCTCGCCCAAATGACACTAATCGAATATGTTTTCGGATGTTCCTGAATTTTACGCACCCAGTCAAGCCTGGTTGATCTTGAAACAAAAATTTTACTTATCAGCGCTGGGCATGTTCGGCCATGTTTAAGTTTGACTACTCCCGCATTAAAGGAGATGCTGCTTCTTCATTCGCGATCGATGTTCCTGACTGAATTCAATCAACGTTCTTGGTGTTAGGGCGAGACGAACCACAATAACAAAAATTTCTCTGGTCTATAACTTTATTTACGTGTCTCGTCCAAAGTCACCCATTTTAAATGCTGAAGCACGTGTGGTTTCTGTGGTGTCCATTATTGCGAATACAGGAAAAGTGTATTACGCAATCAAAAATCAATATGTAAGAAAAATCAAACAGCTACACCTTTCCTAAGAAAATATATTTATGAATTGCAAAGTATTTCAGTCTAACGCCTTTCTTCTATGAAAGGAAAGTAGAATAAATTTAAAAAGAAAATTAATCACACATGCCATCTTTAAACGACTAATGATACTTGTTGGATCATAGGGCAGCCAATTTAACTTCAACAAATACATAGTCGCTGATTTCCAAAACGTTCATGATATTAGGAATGAACTAACAAACCAGATATATGTTTCCATCTAGAATCCTGGCGTTAGCTGAATGACAATAAAGCAATGAAGGAGTTTCGGGCTTGATGATGCATGGGCACATTCGCTAGCCATGGTTCCAATATGTTAACCCTATTTACACCTTGGCATATCGGGCAGATATTTCTGTGCTTCAGGTATGTGAAATTCATTGGATGCGGCGGCAAGCCATAGCATCCAATCAGAATTAAGTTGTTCAAATTTTAATAGTGTTCCTACAAAATCAAGACAAGGAGAAAACAACGTGAATGGATGTCGTAGGGACAAAGCACTAATATATAACTGTTCGATCTGCCAAGATGCAGATAGAATAATAGGGACCTTGGCTAGCGAAGATGATGCACGGGGTAGTGATGATTTTCTAAATTTTCACCTTAATAGCATAAATACGATCCTGTAAAGCTTATATAGTTTATCATATGTGTTACAGTGGCTTTCATTGATCATTCTTTACTCATCTGTGAGAGGGCAATTAAAAAATTACAATAACAAAGCATGATATCTATCTGTGATACCTCGTGGAAATAAATTGCCGTTCTGAACTGTAATTATGCGTATTGTTCACTGATGAATTGCTAAAGAACTATCTAGTTGGTACCGAGTAGAAAACACGGAGGGATAACACTGTTACAAAATCATTCTAACATAATGTAAATGTGATTTACGAATACCTATATCAACTGAGCATCAATTTCCCAAGGAAAAAGGAGGTGATCCTTGGCACACACACACAATGATAAATGTACAATTGGCGATAATTTAATAGACATAGGTGCTGAATTGAAATACTAAATGTTATATGTGTCCTCCAAATCGGAGGTTTGTTAAATACAACATTGATCAAGCTAGAACAGCGATACTTCTACATCACCGAATAATCAGATAATTTAATCATCCTATAGTCTTGCAGTTTCATCTTTTAGATCAGACTACAATATCAATTTTAGTGTATGGTGTGAAGATTCGGGATTTGAAAGTACCACAATAGTTGAAAATTGAAGTAAAGTACTTTTCGTTTCTTGCTTTATTCAGAACTAGGATCGAAACGTATTGATACAATGATCATATCCATAGAAAAAAGACTGTAAATGTGTATTGTCAATGGCAAATTTGGTAAACTATACAGATTCCTTCATTAAATATATTTTACGAGTCCAATGGTAACGCTAACTGTTGGGAGACATGACCTCGTATATCATGAATGTAATAATAATCAAAAGGAACAAAGCACATAATGTAAACGTTTAAAAATACATATATACACAGCAACGGTAATCGTTGATAACCTTACCATTGTTTTAAAGAAGACCTGAATTTTGATATCTACCTATTACAGTTACCTAGTTGCCATTGATAAAGTGAAGTAACCTTTGAAACAGGTCGTTGAGGCAATGCTCTGTGTGAGGAAAGAATATGTAATGAATGTGACAAAATGACGAAAATCATTAGTTGTTTAACTATATAGAGTTTAACAAAGAAAGTGCTATGTTCCGCAACCGTTATAATACAACAACCCAACTTTTGGAAAGTTACAAACATTATATACCACTAACAATCGCAAAAAGCCTCCATAATATATCCGACTGTCTTTGCAATAATGAAAACAATATCATAAATCATATGTGGAAGCGGAAATGTTCGATACTTCACAATGATGTATTGTTTCCTCTCGTACAACATTTGTACATTACATGTTATTCATTTTTCAAACATAATCATTGTATACACACAGACGCACACGCGCGCAGGTGTGTGTGTGTGTGTGTGTGTGTGTGTGTGTGTGTGTGTGTGTGTGTGTGTGTGTGACTCATCTTACTTTATCTCCAAATGCTTAGGTGTTTATTCTTGTTCTGATTGCAAATATTTGTATGTGACGTGACTATCTCCATAGTAACATAATAGCATTGCAGCAGTTGTGGTATTCTCGTAGTCCACTTTGGTTTGTTTGCTAGAGGTTTATTTTTACATGTAATCTTGTATTATTAAAGTTGCCTTAGGTTCAGATCAGTTACGGATAAGATTTATAGGATTAGAAGAGGATGTTTGTCTACCTTTGGCCACAAACAGCTGTCATAATAGTTCAGTCTTAGATCAAGGATCAACTCTTGCCTCAAGCCAGGTGCAGATTCGGTGTACAGATACCACTCTTGGTCCTCGTGCATCAAATTAGCGTTGTTGCTCATTCGTGCGTGAAATGAATAACTAATCCACATTCCGATCTGCTGACCAGAAGAGGTACCGAACTCTGAGCGGGAAAATTATCAGACTGATATAAAACAACTAGGAGATTGACTAAAAGGAATGAATTTAGCAGATGGGGGGGGTAACAATTTAAAAGTGATAAAAGATGAAAGTAAGTGATGGATTTATATTTATAGAGGAAATACTTAAAACTATCAACTCCCTAACCAAAGGGAAATAACCAGGAAAAAATGGACTCAAGGAGAAATGTATAGAAAATTTCAAAGTCATTTAGAGCCGATCTTAGAAGCTTTGGATAATAGCATATCTATTAAAAACGATAATGTGACAGCTTCAGTCTTTAGTTAAAGGGAAAGGGCATAAAGAGAATCTGAAGATGGAGGCCCATCTACCTACGAAATATTGACTATAAGATTTTAAGCAAATTACTAGCCAATAAAGCTAAACAATGTATGGGAAGTATCAGAAATAAAAAACAAAAATGTGAGACAAAAGGGAATGATATACAAAATAACCTTTTAAATATTAAAACTACAATATAATTTATTAAAGAATCTGGGCAATAAAGGTGCCATTATGCTTCTGGAATAAGATTAAACGTTTGACAAAATTGAGCAAAACTATGCACAGAAGATACTGGAAAAATTTGGCTTTGGAAAAAAATTGCCAAAAGTGGACTCATGTCCTGTACAGAGATATAACTGCAAGAATACAGGTAAATGGAATTAGTACGGAAAATTTGAAATACTGAGGTGAGTACGGCAAGGCTGCATGCTCTCTCAACACTATGATACGTAATAACCAGTGCCGGATTTAGAGAAAGAGAGGTCCTAAGCTAGGGGAAGCTATAGAGGCCATATTTGGTATAAAATAAATTTGAGTGGGCCCTTCAGACTTAGTTCAGACTTTGGGGCCATAAGATGTAGCTTGTTTAGCCTATGCCTAAATCCGGTACTGGTAATAACAATAGAAATACTAAATATAAAGATAAGGACTAACAACCTAATAAAAGGAATTAAGATACCAAATATGAGAAAATATTTTAAAATGCTCCAACATAAAGATGATTGCACAAACTTTAGAAAAGACCAAGATTCTTTCAAACATCTAGAAAAAGAATATGAAATTGTTGGTAAAGCATCTGGATAGAAAATTATCCATGATAAAACAAAAATCTTAAAAATAGGAAACAGGAGAGGGAACCACCCTGGACTTCCCAAAATTTAATAAAAGATAAGGGCAAAGCTTTGGGAATCTACATTGGGTAAAATGAGGAACAGGAAAACTTACAAAATATGAAGGATAAAGTAAATAGAAATATTGAAATCTGGGCACAAATGCCACAAAGTATCATGGAGCGAGTTGCTAAAACTTACGTTTACTCTAATATAAATTACATTTTATAACAATTAGACTGATAATATCAAGTTTTAAAGACTTTGATAAAAAAAATAATAAATTATATACTTGGCTTCAAACTCAATTATATAGAAAAAGAGACGTTGTACAGGGAAAAAAAAGGGGGTGAGGTGGGGGGGAATAGCTTTACCAAACATTAAGTTGGTATAGGAAGCAAATATTTTAAACAGTTGCTTAAAAATAATGCTACCGCGATTATGCATCTGGAAGCTCTTTATATATATATATATATATATATATATATATATATTTATATATTTGTTTGTATGTATATATATATATATATATACATATATATATATATATATATATATATATATATGTATGTATGTATGTATATATATATATATATATATATATATATATATATATATATATATATATATATATATATATATATATATATATATATTGGTTTGGTTTTAGTATTAGAGATATATAGGATAGATATCTTTAGAAAACAATTTACTAACAAAAAATTGATAATTGGGAAGAAAATTAAACTTATAAAGATGGGAATGTTAAATTTACGGATTTTAAAAAATTGTGTGATGAGGAAAAATATATGCAAACTAGTAAGGGATTTTTATACGAAAAACACATTGTAAGTTGGAATGGAAAAGTTGGGTTGGGTGAAATGGACGAACTCATGGTAAAAATGGTCAAAGATCAAATCTTTAAAAATACAAAGTATAATTTTTCAATATCTTCATAATGTATTGCTGACTGGGGAGGATGCGAAAAATAGAAGACTAATTAAAATGATTCCAAAATGTCCTCTTGTCCAAATTAAAAACTTTAATAAAACTAATGTCATGCTCGTATGTAAAAAAAAAAAAGGTGGGGGGGACGGGACAAAATTATTAAATTTATTTCCAAAACGGACGCATACCAGAGAAATAAAACCTTGTATTAAGACGCAAAATTTGATTAAAAAAATAACCACTTTTTGATATAATTGACTACGTAATAGATGATATGAAAGAATGTGTACAATTTATAGCCATTCGCAAATAACCTGTCCTTTCGGAATATATCTAATTTACATATGAAACTTTATCAAAATTTGTAATACTATTCGGATATTATTATCCTGGTAATATTTTTTAAATAAATGTTTTTACTAATTAGTCTTTATACATGGATTCGAATACAATAACATATTAAAATAAACATTCCTTAAATTATACATTCTTAATATACTGAATTTTTTTTCTACAAGTAGGCTAAAGGAACAGGGATCTGCACGTACACGAAGAAAGAGACTGGAACGCCACCTGGCGGGCTATACCACAGGGCGCTACCCGATGTGAGGAGGCCGGGCAAAGAGTATCTGAAAAGTCCATGTGTAGAAAATGGACAAACAGTACCTAACACAGGGAAGAGGGAATATTTACAAGTAAATGGATTCCACGAATTAAGTAAGGACTAACACCAAACCGTATTTTGTACATTTAAATACTCTCCTTTGGACAATTATTACTATTGGATTGAAACATTGGGGTACGTGGAATAAGACTAAGCTATTGATTAGGGAAACATGCCAGGAAAATAAAAAAGACATGATCCTTCTCTGAAAACCAGCCTTACCACCAGCCTCTTTTATAATTCAAATTTAAAATAAGAAACTACACCTAACAAATCACTCATATAAAAGGGGATATAACAGGTGAGGTTCATAAAGGTCAAGGGTCAAAGGGTAAAATATTAACTAATTCTTTGATATGGAAGAAAGCAAATTCGAAACTACACCTAACAAATCACTCATATAAAATATTAGGCATTATTGTTAATTCACTATCAAGTGCACCTTTCTTATACAAAATTCTAAATGTTAAAATGTAAGTAAATTAATCCCTTAATCTCCTGATTATGACTATCAATATCTTGATAGGAAATTAAAGGAAATTTTGGGATATTTTGCCGTCCTTACATATACACCTATATAGCATACAGACCATATAACACTATTCAGATAGCAAACACAGACAAAGCAAAGGTCACTGAATATAAAAAGATGAAGTTTCCTTATCTGGTAATTGAAATCGAAAAAGGGAAACCCATCTTTTTAGTAAAACATCAGGGACATAAAAAAATACATCACTCAAAATCAGGTTTTAAAATTCTGTTTCTAAATTAAATACATTGGGATACACGAAAACATAAAATTATTTTTGGACTGGGGAGGGGCATCTATCTGGTGCGCCCCTCCCCAAAGAAATGATCTGCTGATGTGAAGATTCATTGAGCATTGGACGCCGATATTATTCACGACGATGAGTTAAGCAGACCTAGAAAAGACATTTATTATCTCCAAAAGAAAGCTCCGACGAATTTTCCATAGTGTGTGACATTTTATTTATTCCTGCACGCTTGGCGCTCAGCATTAAGAGGTTAGTGTTAGGACTGGTCGGCCTGGTGTCGAGATATTTGACTGACTGATATATCACGCTACATGTCTGCGGCATGATGCTCCAGTTCTAGACATCATAGAAACTGCCACACTGCAGATATCGTAACGATAGGACTAAAAATTTTAAAAATCCAAATCAAACACACACACACACACACACACACACAAACATACACACACACGACTTGCTTGTCAGGAATTAATTTCCAGGTATATTGGGATTCGCTAAAATTTCTTGGGTCAGCCGTGTATTTATTTTATCAAATAAAAACTCAGATTTTTAAGGACAAGGACCTTTACGTAAGCGGCAGGCGTTATATATATATATATATATATATATATATATATATATATATATATATATATATATATATATATATATATATATATATATATATATATATTTATATATATATATATATATATATATATATATATATATATATATATATATATATATATATATATATATATATATATACTGTATTAGGCACCTGAAAAGAGCCTTCTGTTCCAATCATCTGATGACTGTATGATACACTGTCTTTGGAAAATGGCGTCCTAGCTCCAAAACGGTAAAGAGCATTCATAAAAACAATTTGAAAATGTACTTGATCATCCCCAGATAACCAGGCCTGTCGCCATCGTTCTGTTTCACTTTATATTAGAGCACTCGAATCTCACTGAGGTAATACGAAAGGTCATCCGGTAGATTTTTGCGCTTTGTACATTAGAGAGTTTCCCATTACAAGACTAAATACTATCTAATAGTTCGTAACAAGTTACCTAATACATCAGTAAATAAAATAGGTCATTCATTAGCCTACAACACCTTATAACCCTCTTTTTGGCACCGGGTCACAATTAGTACTTCCAGTTTAGAATGTAGTTCTAGAGTTCTAGTCTATTTTTAGAACATATTTTCCTCTCTCATTTTCGTGGTGATAGAAGAGTTTTATTGGTGCATATTTAGTAGAGATTTGAAGGTAGTTGTTTATTCTTAAGAATATGAGCTTATGGTATGGTTGTCTATGTGTTTCGGCGACTGTGCACAGTAAGTAATAAGGCCTAGGTGATGATTCGGAAGTGAAATCTGTGTTCCATTGTATGTTGCTATGTTTACAATTCAGCCTCTCAAAAAAAGGCTGGTGAACCCTTGCATAGAACTTCACAGGGAAGTCATCTTTGAAGGTATTGTAGATTAACATATGATTTGCATTTATTGTCACACAGTGGAAAATTCAGTACTGAGAAACAAATGTAGAGAATATATAGCAACATTCATCGTGTCGTTTGGCTTTTTATTAATACTAGGTTGATTCGATACGAGTCTCACTCAGTAAACCTTTAATAAGAAATGCCCGTATGATAGTTGTTAAGCAAACAATAATACCCGTATGACTGCTGTCAAGCAATAAGTAATAACCGCATGACTGTTGTCAAACAATAAGTAATAACCGTCTGGCTGCTGTCAAGCAATAAGTAATACCCGTATGAATGTTGTCAAGCAATACGTAATACCCGTATGACAGTTGTCAAGCAATAAGTAATACTCGTATGAATGTTGTCAAGCAATACGTAATACCCGTATGACAGTTGTCAAGCAATAAGTAATACCCATATGGCTGTCGTCAAGCAATAAGTAACACCCATATGGCTGTCGTCAAGCAATAAGTAACACCCATATGACTGTTGTCAAGCAACAAGTAACATCCAAGTAAATGTTATGGTTCGCCTAGGGTGACATAATCCGTTGGAAGGATCATTTACTCTACACTACTGCTTCGTTGCCCCCATCTAAATACCCATCTCTCTCTCTCTCTCTCTCTCTCTCTCTCTCTCTCTCTCTCTCTCTCTCTCTCTCTCTCTCTCTCTCTCTCTCTCTCTCTCTCTCTCTCTCTCATATACTAATTGCTAATTGCATGCAAAAAGTTAAAAAATTACGTGACTAACTTGGAACTGAACTAATACTGAATGAGTATACTACTTGCAGAAAACTACCTCATGTAAATTATTAGCACTGTAAATATTAAGTTTATTTTTTAATGTAATGACACTTATGCTTAATTATGCGTTGAAATATTTAATCAGAGAGAGAGAGAGAGAGAGAGAGAGAGAGAGAGAGAGAGAGAGAGAGAGAGAGAGAGAGAGAGAGAGAGAGAGAGACCTTTGATATCTATGTTCTTTGTTTTTAAGTATCAGTGCAGGACCATGGTGATACCGGGAGATTAACCTATACTTGTCAGATAACCTTTGATTATGAAATAGACAGCGACAGAAATGAAAGAAACTAGGCATGACAGTAATTGTACTTGACAGGTACATTTGAAAAAAGAACAGAGACTGTTTAATTTGTGCTCTTCATCCACAAAATAACAGTCTTCACGATTAAATTTACATACAAGTGCACGAGGTTGTGCCATAAAGGAAACAAGTTAATGCTATTGACAAGATCGTGAGGCATGAAGTCATCCTATGAAATGATATTTAAAAAAGGAACTCAGACAGGATAAAATGTATACATAAAAATCATGCTTTTCTTATGACTCGCTGGGTGTATACTACCGGGACAAGAGATTTTTCATCAGCTAAAACAAACATAATAAATCTTTCTCAATAAACATTTTTTTATAACATTACTGTCACATAGCAAAGATTCATTGCCAAAAATACCATCACAGAATTACAGTTGTTTTAGTGTTATTATAGTTGCGACTTGCGACCACTCTTAAAGGTAAGGTTTCCCATTTTTGTCGTCACGCTATATATTTGGGTCATATGTCTTTCGATTAGCACATTATAGATTATGTTTTGCAATTCTTTCTGACTAATATGATTGAGCGATTACACTATTATTCTTAACAATATGTAACAAATTGACAATAGAACAAGATATTTAATATTCGTTTACTTTGTAATCTCTCTCTCTCTCTCTCTCTCTCTCTCTCTCTCTCTCTCTCTCTCTCTCTCTCTCTCTCTCTCTCTCTCTCTCTCAATATCTACCTGATCCGTATGTCCAATTTCATTTTATATTTGTATTCAATAAATAGTGTATATTCTGGTCAGTTCTAAAGATAGCATGTATAAAGACAAAGAAATCGGACTTTGTATGGGAATCATGTTATAAAATACCACCGTTCCTGCCAATAGAAACAGGTGGTCTCTAATTGCAGGTAATCATATGATATAATCAAGTTGATCCAAACATAATAAATTCAGTATGTATTCTGGCAGGGTTTTTTTTCTCTCCAAATGTATCAGTGCTGTTTACAAAAGTAATAAAACATAAGCCAAAACAATAATATGATATTGGTACTTTTAGTAATTCGAATTTACCATAATGAATATTTCCTTCCGTGCTCTGCTGACGTTATATAATCAAGATATACGGTATAATGACCACGGCTGGAATAAAAACTGTAATTGTAAGCTAGCGTTGAAAAAATTTAAATATGTGTGACATATATACTGCCGTCGCCACTTCCACTACTAGTACTACCACAACCACCACTACTGCTGCTACTACAGTAAATTCAGTTTTACTAGTGCTTGTAGGATGAATTTGTTTAAGTACTACTAAAGCAACAAAAACTACCACCACTACTACTACTACTACTACTACCAAAAATCATTTTAGTTATGATGTACCTGTGACACCGCAGCTACCAATACGCAAGACAAAACAACAAATGGAATGGACACACCAAAACAAAACCTATGTTTATTATCTCCCTTATTTATTATCTCCCTTAAAGATACCGCTGACACAAGCACTTAAAAGCTTATTCATATCAAAGTATTCCCAAGTCATACAAAATATTCCACATAAACACTAACAATCATGTCGACACCCTCATATGACTGTACCCTTACAATATCACGTGCAACTGGTGCGCACACGAACTCAGCAAGTTACCATATTTTACTTTATAGTTAAATAAAAAATGATAATATAGCGTACAATTATATATCTCTAATCCACAAATATAAACTAAATAACTAATAATCTTCATGATGTTTCTGTTACACGTTTTCCTCCCAAAAAAATGGAGATTGGGGTAGCTCTACCGTTTCCAGTCTGTCTCGTAATTTTTTGTTCATTAAATTCATTAAATTCAAATTCGCGTTTTTGCATTAACAGTAACAAAAAGCTACAGGTTTCGTGAGATAAATTCCTTCACAATTCTATCGTTTATAAATATCAAGTACACCTGCATCTTGATTACACTAAGCCCTAGTCTGTTTTATATCTACAGTAAGTACACTGAGATTAAGCTTGGTAATAGGATTTGGGTGGCAAGGGACCTTGTTTATGGCTTTAATGTGCAGTGTGATTTTTAACAAGATTGTTTTTCCGCTTTGTTTAAGTTTTGATTGAAAACAGACAAATTGTACCTGGTTACAATTTAGAAGTGAAAACAGCTGGCCTTCAGAAACACATGTACTTAACTGGGGCCTATTCTGCAAAACAGTTTTCTGTATTGGACCTCAAAAAGCGCATGTTTGTGGATTATGAGACTTTAAAAAGCGGATGTTTGTGGATTATGAGACATCAAAAATCCGATGTTTGTGGATTATGAAACCTCAAAAAGTTTTTGGTTAATGAGATCTCCAAACGCGGATATTTTTGGTTTGTAAGACCTCAAAATGCAGTTGATTTTAGACATACATGCGATTTCTTCGTATAGTTGACGTTTAAAGCAGATATATGCATGAAAATTCGAATTAGTTAAGATGTCAGAAAGAAACCGTTACATTCTGAATCCTGGGTGCAAATGAAACTTATTAACCTAGATACTTAAAACCTAATTTCATAAAGTTCTCAATTATTTTCCTTGATCGAGATTTTAAAAAAGTTAATCCAAATGATAATTATATCATTTCTGACAAAGGTAGTGTGTGTGTGTGTATGTGTGTGTGTGTGTGTGTTCGAACCCACGACCTCCCGCCTCTGAGGCGGTCGCTCTAACCACTAGGCTACCACAGTGGTGGGAAATGCGGGATAAATGTGGAGTTTTGTTTATAAATACATTTATATTGCACACTCGGTCATACTTTATTTTCTCTCCTTTACGTTAATGAATTCGTGAAATGAAGGCGTCTAATTTAAAAACCAGCAACACTTTTTTGTATGTTTGAGTGTCTTTTTGCAGAATGACTGTAATGACTTTATTATTTTGGTATAGTAATTTGCATATCTGCATCGGAAAACATGAGTCACCTTCCAAAGAAATATGTTTGTAAAAATTACGTTTGCAAAGGATGCGGAATTAGACCTGCATACATTGTCTGCAATCAGGGACCTGTACACAAGGTCTGCAAAAAGGAACCTGTACCCAAGGTCTACAAACAGGGACATGTATACCATGTCTGCAGTTAGCGAACTGTACAAAGACCAATTCACAATGTCTAATTGGTTAGGTTGGTTGGTTGGTTGGTTGGTTGGTTGGTTGGTTGGTTGGTTGGCTGGTTGAACTTTAACGGCGCATCAGCGCTATGAAGCTATTTAGTACCACACAAAAGGTTTTTAGTACCACACAAAAGGTTATACCTTTTATCATTTAAAAATGGTAAAAGTTTTCATATCAACCTGTGCTACGAAACCAAACAGTTTAAGGTAAAACGATGATAACGGGGATGAATGAAATTTCCCGCTCAACGGAGAGTGCAAATGATGTATAACAACGAAAACATATTAAAGATAATTAAAATCTAGCGACGGTAAATATAGTGCAAACAACTCTTCAAGGTGATAAAATAAAAGCTATTACTTATAATACATATTTACTTCCTTCAGAAAGTCTATAATATAAGAAATGCTAACTGTATCAAAGAGCTCCCTTATGTTTCACACATTGTAATAATGATTACACGTCGGCTTGAGGTCGAAGCACTCCTTGGGACACGCAATGTCTGAAAACGGATCTGTATACAAGGTTTGTCAGCAGGAAGCTGTACACAAGCTCTGCAAACAGGAAACTGCACACATGGTTTGTAAACAGGGACATATATCCATTTTTTTTACTTACAGTCTGAGTTAGGAAACAGGGACCTAATTGGTTGGTAGGTTGATGTAGGCTAATTATCGCCATTTTACAGTAAATGATTGACTATTCGTGACGGCCAGTTTATGTGGTGGAAGAAGAACACTGGAGCCAGTTTATGTGGTGGAAGAAGAACACTGGAATACCCCTAGAAGTTCCATCGACCAGAGAGACGTTATTATGATGGTATATCACAAATGAACTGTAAAAATGAATTCTGTTGGATAAACCTCCTCAACCTCCTCAACTTTGTTGAGGAGGGTTATCCTTATCTAGTGTAATTTGGCCGGAACGAAAAAATATCAACATCAATTGTGAAACTTATGGATAAAATAAACAAAAATCTGATCAGATATATAGAACAGAATGACACAAGCCCCCGTTACAAATAACGACAAAATTTAATAAAAATTCATACCAATAGCATTCATAAACAAAGGTAATGATGCGTTACGATTTGATTTCCTTTTGAATTAACTTATTCAAGGAATTTCATAAACAAATATGATTATACCAGAATTAATTCATCATCGAATCGAGTGAAAGATCAAAAACATTGCTTTGTATCGATTCAGAACCTGATGTCTTGACTCAGTTCACATTCCACAGCGACGGTCCCTCTTGACTTCCTTATGCCGGAAAGTCTGGGTCTTCTCCACTTTTTCCCTGGCTTTTCCAAATTCTTTGGTATCACGCCACTTTCTTTTTTGGGCACCAGACAGATACCCCCGCCTCTTAACTGAAAAAAATGTCTAAAAAGATTGTATGTGCATCTGTCCCCCCCCCCTTCCCTGATGCGTTGCTATGTTTCTATTTACAAAAAGAATTTAGATCATTTTTTTATTTTAGCATTTTTTGATGGGGTATTTATTTTCCCTAGTGTATCTAAAGGTTCATTCATCCGATAGGGCTTCATTTTCCATATCGGAATCATTCCCCTTATTTTATTTGGTGACATTGGCTAGATGTCCCTTACGTCATGTGAATGCTATGTGTTGGGTGCTCTTGTATGTTGCTATAATATGTTTTTTTTTTATAAGGACAACCTTATATATCATATTCTCCCAGTTGTCTATTCTTATTATATGCACCAGATTCTTTCCACACCATTCTCCATTCTTCTTTCACTTCAGCATTCTTTCTACTATATGCATATCACTAATTTTCTTTTCTTTTATTTGATCAAAGTTATGAAATTTTCTATTATTTTAGAACTCGACGGTGTATAATAAATTTATTTGGGTTTTGTTTTTTTACAAAAAAATTTCTAATGTTTTGCGGTGTGTATGTGTGGAGTTCCGTCTCCCCTTTATTCCAAAATTTGTTGCTAGGAAAATAGGGTGCCTCCTTTTACTTTTATAGCACCCCATCTTTTCGCATTTATTTCCAAATATACATTAAAAGATCCGAAAATTTATATAAAACTACACATGGGGTTTTCTGAGGCTCTTCCGCTGGTCCGCCCACCTCGCGTAACGCCATGTGATATAACCCTACGATGTCCTTGTCTCTTACTTCTTCCATGTGTAGAGTTATCTATAGATATAGGAAAAAACATTTTAATTTTTAACATATATTAAAGAAATCTAAAAGAAGCTAAGGAGACAATGTTATTTTCTAATACTTATAATTTGCCCACATTTTTTATAGTAGATATTATAAACAAATTATTTTCATATAGTCTAATTTTGACAATTCATTATCTAAGTATAATAAAGCCCCACATTTTTTCATAGTAGATATTATAAACAAATTATTTTCATATAGTCTAATTTTGACAATTCACCATCTAAGTATAATAATGCCCCACTTTTGGCTCTTCCATCTTTATGTCCACTTTGGTTTGTAAATACGTGAGACGTCCTGCCCCGCCATGTTAATATGTATTGCAAAGCTATCTCACCTTCCAAAAATATGAACAATAGCAACTCAAATCTTCAGTCACGAGGAATAGATCAATACTCTCCCTCGTTATGTAAGATATGGTTCTATCGGAATTCAACAGATACCACGGCTATCTAGTCTAAATTGCCATTACAGACCGTAACAAGCCTAGTTTCAATAAATTAATGGTCCTTGTCACGGAATTTTGTATTTACATTTCTTTATTAAAAACATGTACTCGGGTTTCGTTTGAGTTGTACGACGATACCCGAGGGTGATTGATGTATATTCCACATTATTTCAAAACAGTGAGTTCGATTCATCATGTGTCACATGTGGGAATACAGGAATTGCACAGACGACGTGGAGCTCTATCAGTAAATAAATATCTCACAGTGTAATCAGTTCATTACATTATGGACCGTTTCTTTTGAATTGGATGTCTACTTGGAAACGGATATGGACTATGGAATATGGACTACGAGAAAAGACAACTAATTTTAAGTGAAATTCATATGCTGATAAAGAACTGGAACGTCCACGGACTTTGATTTAGATGAAAATATAAAAAATAATAAAAATAATTACAAAATAGAAATTGGATTCGGACATTCCCATGCGTGAAGTGGTGTTGTGTGAGGTTTTTTTTTTTTTTTTTTTTTTTTTGCGACAGACCCAGCTAAGCAGATGTTGTGGAAAGAATCATATGTAAACAATGTCAATGTGAAAATGATATGGACCGTCCAAGGATTTTAATTACATTGAAATTCATCATAACTTGACCATTTTGATTGGAACTTGATTCAGACAAAAACTTTACATGCTTCAATTACAATAGAAAAGGAACTTTGAAATATTTAGAAAATAATAATAAAAAATTAAAACACGGACTAACAGACAGTTTCTATACATTCTGGACTGCTTACACTGCTGTACTATATCTTCTACAGCTTTTAAACGTACGTTGATATTTATAACAGAAGTCTTTACGAATGTTTTTTTTTTTACTATAATTGTGGATTAAATTTTGATATATGAAATAATTAACTAATAGCTACAAATTGAAGTTATGAACTAAAATGTATAATTAAATAGCTATATCGTAAACATGCTGCACGGGCATATAATGCTCACTAGCTAGGGTGCGCAGGTTGCCCATGCTTCATGAAATGAATTGCTTTGAAATCTTATGCTAAAGCAACTTAGTAATATATTCATTTTTATTTTCAAGAAATAAAGATTTTGAACTGCTATTAATTTTAAATCCGGACTACAAATACTGAAACAAAATAGCTACTCTATACTAATTACTGCATTATTAAAACATAAATTAAGCAATAACTCTGTTATAATGAATTTGAATGGTGTACATACCCGAATTAAAAATTAATAGAAATTCAGTAAATCTTTTAATACAGAAAACGCATACACAATGGAGATACAAAATACATAAAACCCTTTAAGTTTTAACATTAGACGGTACCTCATATGATGATAATCTGAGAGGTATCACACCAATAAACTTTGAGACCTAGGTAAACGGATATGGACTATGGAATATGGACTACGAGAAAAGACAACGAATTTCGAATGAAACTCCTATGCTGATATCGAAATGGACTCTGACTTAGACTACAACTGTAAAAATTAATAGAAAAATATTAACATAATAGAAATTGGATTCAGACATTTCCATGCGTGAAGTGGTGTCACGTGAATTTTTTTCTTGCGACATACCCAGCTATGCCTAGGTTGTAATATGTAGTTGTTGTTGTTGTTGGGCTTTACGCCATTTTTCAGCACACGATAGGCTATTCATGGCGGCCAGTATTAATGGTGGAGGAAGAAACCGGGAAATCACCGGAAAGAACCACCGACCCACGAGAAGCTACTGGCAAGCTTTCTCACATATCCACATTCGCCGAATCCTAGACTCGAACCCACGCAGACAGAGGTGAGATGGCAGTGATCCGTAACGGACAGCGCTCTAGACCACTCGGCCACTCGAGGCCCCTTGTAATATGTAAACAATGTCAATGTGAAAATGAAATGGACAGTCCACGGATTTTTAGTTACATTAAAATTTATAATAACTTGACAATATTGCTTTGAACTTGATTCAGACGGGAACTTTTCATTCATACTGAAATTACACATACACAATGGATATACAAAAACACATAAAACCCTTTTAGCTTTTTACAATAGGGGTTACTTCATATGATGCTAATCTGAGAGGTACCACACCAATAAACTTTGAGACCTTTATATCTAGAGGTATGTGATTTATTTATTTATATATTTATTGTAAATTATAGCTATTTGTATTATCATGTTTCGTATTTCTGTAGCTTCTACTTGCATTGTATAATGCTAATATTTTCTATTCTTATCTGTGACTTAGCAAGAACTTTACAAAATTGCATTTAGTAAAGAACCATTTAGTGCATTGTGAATCGTATAATTCACACGTTCACTTCTGAACATGTTTATTGTTTTGTAATGCAAGACTGATAATGTATCAGTTATAACTCAAAGGATATAATGTCATTAGGTATTGGATGTATTTTGCAGCTGCGTGTGCAGTGCTGTGCCTGTGTGTATGTGTGTTTTCGAGCTACTTCCGGCTGTTTTGAATATTTCAACGATGCCTGGAGTGATCCATGCTGGTCGTTGTTAATCGGGTTGTAGATGATTGGATGTTGCAAACCAAAGTGGTAGGCGCTAATTAATTGTCAGACATCAATGATGGTTGATGACTACCAATAACCTTTGCTTGTTTGGCCAGTGGAACTGGTAGCAAAGAGTTAATTGAAAGTATATACATTGCTCCATACATAAAATTATTTTTAGCCGTGGGCTATTTTAGGGGTTTTGCAATACCCAGTGTTTTAGAGGTGAAGAGATATCTTGTGATGTCTGATTTGTAGATATCAGTTCACTAATTTAAATGACTAAAATGTCAGTTCACAATCAAGAATGAGTAAACTACCAATTCGCTGTTTTGAGCGAAACATAATTTGTTTTTCTATTGTGAAAATCGTCCTTTCATTTTGTGAATCTTTCTTTATTTGTTCTTGAACCGTATATGTCGAATGTGTTTGCATTTGTATTTGTTGCGTTAGCAGTATCGTGCTAATTATGTTAATTCGTCGAATATTTGGACATATACACGCACGTATCAATCACGCTTCTTTTCTTATTTTCATATATCATTAAATTTTGCATTTGCTTTACCATCAATAGTGTTTTTGGTTGTTAATCTGGAAATCCCAAACTCGGTTATCTTGATACAATCCTGTTGATGGTTATTTCAACACCACGCTGAGGCATCAGTTCCAAACTATTCTCCATTACACAAAAGAACGAATGAAATTCCATACATTACGTATTTATTACAAATACACACAAAAAGTCGTTATCATACGTTTCCTCATATAAGGTCAGAGAATTTATACGGATTCTAGTAATTTATCTAAACTAAAATAATGCATGAAATTCTGGATAAATAATTTTCTACATAAAATTGGGCATGTGATTCTATAAACAATAATCGATACTATATCTTCAAACGAGCCGTCAAAGTATAATTGTGCGGACTTAGATAAACGAACTCAAGTTTTGCCATATCAGGAAAAATGAATTATTAATTTTTTAAACAAATAAATCCATGCAAATAAAAGCAAACAAATCATAAAGTTATCATAGTATAGTCAACGAATCACTTGAGATTGTTGAATTTCCCTTGTGTTCTCAAGCTCTTACTTTCCAGAATTGTGCCTAAATTTATTCAGACAATAGCTTCCCCTGGTGAATTTTTACTTCTTAAATGAATCGGAGTCTTTTATGTTTGTTTTTTCTTGCAGAAAAGCGTACACTAATTTGCAAATTTGTTATTATAGGCTCAAACAATGCAGTTCGCCTGACAACACTGATTACTCAACTGATTCCTTATAACTTTCAGAAATGACAGTTTCCCATACAGATCAGAAGTTGCCCCCTACCCTGTTCAATTTAAACAAACATAGCATTAATAGATTGTCACTAAACTCATGACAGAAACGATACCAATCCATGTATTATGGTTATTTAACACGCGCAGACCCCCATAGATCTAATTAATCGTACGCGTATCCAACTAAATGTGTTCTATAGAGATCGATATAAACATTTTCTCCATTACAAGTTCCTTAGATTACTCGGTCAACCGCTACCTCTTAAAAGAGACCTGTACCCATGTTACTACATACAGCTTGGGTCAGGGATCTTTACACAATATAATATTGACATCAATAGCAGAGAAACAAGAACGTGTACCCAAGTAGACACTAACAGAGTGAACCAGGAAACAGGGACCTGTACCACGTTGATACTAACAGCTCGGGCATGAAAATAAGAAATACCTACAACTTGAGTGAGGAAACGGGCACCTGAACGTAAGAAAATGCTAGCAGTTTTGGGCAAGAAACGGATTTTCTTATCTAAGGTATTAGTGACAACTTGATGAATGAGCACCGACTTGCATCAAAGTAATACCCACAGCCGTCCCTTTTGTAACTGCAATATAGAGTGTCCGTTATCTGTTTTGAATTTTGTAACGATACTCTAGTGTCTGAGGACTTTTTGTTAGCAGATGTGAGCACAACTGCAACATAAACGATTATTTCAAAATTGATCTAACTACACTTTCATACATAATTGTTTTGGCCCAGATACTGTCATGAATGTTTCATGGGCAGTCGTATTCATCGATAAACACATTATAAATAAAACTGTTGGAATTAGTGGAGTAAGCTAAAATTAAACTTTAAATTATAAAAATACAACATTGACCCAATCTACTTGCTGGTACTTAGCATCATCAATTTCCAAATTCGTGATATTGTTTCTTCTCCTAAAATTGATAACGTCACTTCGATACAAGAAGAGCGCAATGAAAAGTATGGCGTTACCCATTCGGAGCAATTGAACAAGTCTGACTCGGTTTTTTGAACTCGAATTCTGCTTTCATTGTTACTCGGCATTCCATTTCTTCTCCATTGCATTCTGCTTCAGTTGCTATCTCGTTTGTTGTTGTTGTTGCTTCTAGTACTCCTACTAGTATTGCTGTTACTACTAGCTCCACCACCGCGGCTGCTGCCACTGTCGTAAATATAATCGTAAACTAGAGTCATTTTTTTAGTGCCTTTAATATAGATAAAGATTTTAAAGTTTGATATTAAATCAATTACGTGCGTTAGCTTTGAAGAAAACTGTTAAAGATTTATAAGTGATTGCCGATTTATATATACTCCTTTTTCCAACGAGATTAAAATTAAACGGAACTGTGTTTTGTCAATTCTAAAATGCATTTGCATGATAAAATCAATATCTAGATACACATAACGGGGTCTGTTTTGTACAATGCGTTGAAATTTGATAAGTACCAAGTGCGTGTACAATTTGTTCGATGACTGCTCTGTGTTAAGCTGACTTGTATCAGACCTGAGGATAAACTGTTCTCACATTAGCTCCTCGTTAAAATAGAGGAACTATTGGTCTGGTTCTCGAACAGGGACATAGCGCCTAGAGATATGTGTGAAAATTAGTTTGTTGTAATGTAACATAGTGTAATCAGACCATTTAATGTCTGCTATTGCCATAAATAAATATATATATATATATATATATATATATATATATATATATATATATATATATATATATATATATATATATATATAGATATATATATAACTTTTAGGTTGAGAAATATAATTATTTAATGTCTTCAATGTTATGAACAGAATCGTCAACATATATGACGAAAAACCTTAAAAAAAACACACAAAATTAATTTATTACAGGATCAGTTTAAAGGATATTTTGCTAATGTGCAAAGATAGTGAAGAAAACTATTCAGCGATTGTTTTTTTTTTTATCTCGTGGAACTCTACTATTTTCTGTACTGCATACAATTCGTGGTTGGTTTAAGCATGCGAATGCGGTACGACACAAATTCTGTCACGAATACCACTTTGAATGATCCATGATGCAGCATAGTCTGTCAAACAGTTATGAAGTTACCTCCAAACATATTTGCAATATCATCCGGAGTTGCCCCTGATGCACAAAAACAAGACTTAGTGTCTAACTTGAAGTATGCAGTGCACATAGTATTAAATACTCCTGATGCACAAAAACATGTCTTAGTGTCTAACTTAAAGTATGCAGTGCACATAGTAATAAATACTGCTGATGCACAAAAACAAGTCTTAGTGTCTAACTTAAAGTATGCAGTGCACATAGTATTAAATACTCCTGATGCACAAAAACAAGTCTTAGTGTCTAACTTAAAGTATACAGAGCACAAAGTATTAAATACTCTACAAGATGCCAAATATCAATAAAATAAAAAATAAAATAACTTTTTTTAACGCAATTGTGGAGAATATCATATAAAATCTTTTTTTTAAAAATATTTATTCCTTCAATGTTTCTGTTTATTTGTTTAAACGCAGATATTAAGCCAGCTGTTTTAATGAATAAACACTTACACGAACCGGAATCTAATGATAAATTTCATCGTTTGTTTCAGTTGTTTCCATAGAATCGGTCATACAAAAAACAGCTATAAAGTCATGCAGAATGAAATATAACTCTAGTCGTTATTCGATATGATTTTCGCCGCTTATTTATCAACATTTTGATCATCGTGTTACAAGCATCTTGGCTAATTAATTTCTCCCAGTGTGATCATCTTTTCCGTTTATTGTTCTTGAGAAAATTAAATGTCGCCTCCCCCAGAAGACGATATATCATAATAAATTACTTGTGCTCCTTGTACTGTACACTTTATTTCTCATTATTGACACAATGTCTTTTCTTATTGCATAAATGTCTGATACAATAGTGGGGTGGGAGGTCATACATTTGGGCACACACAATGCACCATCTATTAAACAGATATGTCAGTCAAAGTGTGACTCCGGTTAAACGAGACTAGTGTAAATACCTTTTAAACAAATATATGCTCTAGACGGTACGTCACTTTTTTGCGCCGCCGTTTTGGAGGAACTGTTTTGGCACAGGTTTTTTTTGGCGCCGGTCATTTTGGCGTGCGAATTACTTACCTGGTTTAATTACTGGGTAAGTGGGACTAATTACTTGTTATATCACACTAACATACAACTGAATTGGCCACAATGCGAAGACCCGCCGTCATTGTGCACGCAGAAAAGGATTAATTACTGGCAGAGAGGATTAAATGTGTCTCATCACACTAATATACCGTACTGAAATCAACAGGGTACGTTAATACGACAGATATTACTACACGAGTGACACTAATGAATGCATTGAAAATAAATGTTTTTCTTGCCAACAATTTACTATTATATTTGAGAAATACGTTCAGGTTAATAAACGCCAAAACGTCCTGTGCCTAAGGTGGCAGGGTAGTTTCCTAATTTGGCCCCTGGCAAATTTCTTAACTTAAGATTATGGTGTGACTTTTTCAGCAATTATTGACTACTAATTAAAGATATGGATATATTTGTGAACTATGTGTTTCGGGCTTGTGTTTTTCATGAAATTGATGTCAGGCATGTACACCTTCCATACTTACTCTGCAATATGTTAATAGTGAAATACCAATAGTTGTCTAGGAAGAAGAACTAGCTTCTCATAGCAGCAAACACATGGGTTTGAGGCAAGGAGAATATCTCAAAAACAGCTTGGATGGCAACTTTTTTCAACTGCATCAGCCTGTTTAGTACACACTGTTTTGCAGAAATGTCATCTATGAAAAGAGCTTGCGTTTGCACTGCGAGCACCACATGGTGTCATAAATGACCTTCGGATATGAAAATTGCAGGTATATATTTGGGGTTGGGGTGCATAAATTTCTTCTGCTATGAACTGTCACTGACTTCTCTGGTCAAGTGGATATTTTTATGCTTTATTTTAATATAGGTATCTCAAAATATGGACATTTTTGACCTCACTTGTTTGTTTGTTTGTTTGTTGTTGGGCTTAACGCCATTTTTCAGCACACGATAGGCTATTCATGGCGGCCAGTATTAATGGTGGAGGAAGAAACCGGGAAATCACCGGAAAGAACCACCGACCCACGAGAAGCTACTGGCAAGCTTTCTCACATATCCACATTCGCCGAATCCTAGACTCGAATCCACGCAGACAGAGGTGTGTATTTGATTTTTTATGATTTTTTTTTTGTACTAGGTCACTGATTGCGGCATTAAATTTGTACAAATTTGTCAAAATGATTTCTGAAGTAATATACACATTTCTAGAATTAGACTTTTTAAATTTATTAATTAATTTAATAATAATTAAAAATAGATAATTAATTTATCTATTGAAACCCAATATATAAAGGGTTCAGTTTTAAAATTCTGTAAGTGCCCTATATATTTTGTTTGTATATTATATTCCGCTATTGATGCTACCTTTGCACAACCACTACCACCACTACTGCTGCTGCTGCTATTGCTACAACTACCATCACGCTTATGGATTTGAAGCTTCATCTTCTATTGCCTCTACCAAAATAACAATGGTACTTCTGCTATTGCATCAACGGATACTGATTCTGACGCTGATTATGGTACTATCCTTCAGTTTGTATATTTTCAAAATCTTGGCTTCCTTCAGAGAGATAAGCGATACAGTTCAGACCGGCTGTTTATTTTTTTTTAGACTGGTTATCTATTTGTTTTTCTTCACATCTTCCTATGCCTACAAATATTTGGTCGATGTAAGTCGTCGATTTAGCTGCAAATAGAATCTATTCGAATAAAAGTTTGAATAAGTGCTCCCCTTTGCTGATCCCAGTAAACAATACATACTTTAGAAGTCGATGGGGTTCCGAGGGATGAAGCATAATAATGAGAGTGTTCCTTTCCCGAACCGTTTGAATCATTTCCAGAAAATACACGTTCAAGTGGCATACGTTTACCATGTTTCCGACGATTGAAATAAACACAGCATGTTGAATTCATCAGGATGTTGAGACGGGATAGGTTTTATTGTATACGGACACCGTCGCAACAATTTTACAGTCGCTTTCTCATAGACATACAAAATGTCTGCCATAAAAAGTATAAAATTTGACATTTTATATCTCTTTTCCTCTCGCTTATGTTCCTAATCATTCAATGCATATTACAGATTAAATTTATGCTATTGTTGTTTGTTTTTTTTTACAAGTTTTGAGACTACTACTATTTCTACTACTACTACTGCTACTACTACTACAACAAAAACAAAAACAACAATTTCTACTACTACTACTACTACTACTACTACTACTACTACTACTACTACTACTAACACCATCATCGACACATCCAGCACAACCTTTACCACTGTGTCGATTAACCATTTCTTCAATAAGTTTATCACTAAAGATAAATAAGTTTCTGCATTTCTTTTGATTTCAAACTTTGAGGAAAAGTATTACTATTTTTTTTATAATATTGTTTATATATGTGTTCTTATTTCTAGAAATACAAAATTTAGCAGATTTATACTGTTTCTAAAATCTTAAAATGTCTTTACCTGGATAAAATTAGTACAAGTTAGCAGTAAGGGTCGGCTTTTGTATCCTATGATGGCCTTTTTTATGGTGTGTTTGTGTGTGTATGTGTGTGTGATTTTGATTTTTAACTTAGTTTTAATAATTTTTCAGTTATATCCCCACAATGTCTACAGTGCGGTAGTTTATGATGATGTCTAGCAATGTGGCATCATCCTACAGTCATCTAGCATCAAGTCCCACCAGTCACATTATCCGTTATGTTGAAACCTCATAACCCCTTCCCAGCATGCCTGGCTGGTTAGCATGTAGCAGTGATACCCTATGTTTCTGAAACGTTATCCTTAATTTGTTTTTCCATTGGTAATGGTGTTTATAGAAAATAATAATAATAATAATAATAATAATAATAATAATAATAATAATAATAATAATAATAATAATAATAATAATAATAATAATAAAATATTAACCAGACTGACCAGTCCTAACAAACCTCTTAATGCTGAGTGCTTAGCGAGGCAACTGCTATTACTATTTTCTGTGGTATGACTCGGTCGGGGATTAACCACCTGAATCCGACGCGGGTGCTCTAACCACTTAGGCTTCCGGAGTGGGCTCTTATTGATAGATCTTTGCTTGTGTCTGCATGGTATCATATGTTAGTCATTTATTATAATGACTAATTTTCAGCTGACAGTTAACCAATCTTTGTTTGATTAATTTGTACATGGTAGGCATAGGATGTGATGTGAACCATTAGTGTTTCTTCTAATGAATAAAATAAAGCAGGTTTCGTTTCGGTTTGAGAAATATTGAACGTGTCAGTACGTTTTCAAATGGGCATGAGAATGAATTTGTTGCTGTTTACAGGTTCTATAGAACCTACTGCACGTGACATGTCTGTATTATTACACTACTGTTGTCTGTGGTTTTAATTTAATTGCTATAAATAGAGACCTTTATTGCTATAAATAGAGACTTGCACGAAAACAAAGCTTTCAAACTGTGACATATTCAATAAATATTTATTTAAAATTCAAAATTTGATATTTACTTAATAGTCGAGAGTTCCTCAAACACTGGTATATTTGGCACATAAAACAATTCGCAAATGTATATTTTAAGATTTTGAAAGTCCATTTTTTATGGGGGTTTTTTTTCCATCATCTTCGCCTTTGCAGCAAACTGACAAATCTCAATGTGTTGAGAAAATTTTCGATGCTGCTGAAAATTGACTTGAGATTAGTTTTATGTTTCAGTTAGCCACGTATAGCGCCACTCCTGAAAGACAAATACTATTTGGGAGTTTAAAACAAAATGCTATTTGTTTTAGATTTTATTGCGAATTTGTAGTAGATGTTATTGCGAATTTGTAGTAGATGTTATTGCGAATTTGTGCAGAAAGTCACCAACTATTTATTTTATTGATCTAGATATATTAGAGACTTGCAGATTCTTTCAGTGTTAAGGGGCCCCGAGAGGCCGAGTGGTCTAAAGCGCTGTCCGTTACGGATCACTGCCATCTCACCTCTGTCTGCGTGGGTTCGAGTCTAGGATTCGGCTAATGTGGATAGGTGAGAAAGCTTGCCAGTAGTTATCGTGGGTCGGTGGCTCTTTCCGGTGATTTCCCGGTTTCTTCCTCCACCATTAATACTGGCCGCCATGAATAGCCTATCGTGTGCTGAAAAATGGCGTTAAGCCCAACAACAACAGCTTTCAGTGTTACAGATTATAAAAGCTTTGTATTTATAGAAATTCACTAGCAAAATAAGAAAAGAGAAGGTTGTAAAGGAAATAATAGAAAGGAGATCGGTTTGAGAGCGATGGTTGCCTTTTCTATTCAGATTATCCATTTGCTACAATTGTACGCTTTAATGCAAGTTTATGATTTGACAATATTAACAATGAAAACTGATGTATCGCTCATACAATTATAACAGCTTCACAATGAAAACATAAATGACTACTACTACTACTACTAGCACTACTACTACTACTTGTACTATTAGTACTATTACTACCACTACTACTACTTCTGTTACTACTACTACTACTACTACTACTACTACTACTACAAAAGGATGATAATGACAAGGATAAATATTAAAATGTGTAACTGGTTTCATTTTATTGTTTCTTCAGACAGAATTCAAACTGAGTTTAGTATTATTCTAAACGGCATACATTATGTTTCTAAGTGATCGATGATATAAACAGCTTGACATTAACAAGATTATGTCATAGCTTCAAATTGTTAACATGCGTAATTGTTAAATTCATAAATAAATAATTAACATGGAAAAATACATGTGCTTTATGGATTTAATACATTTAATTACATAAAAATACATAAAAAGTGGATCATAAAGTTGATAACCATATTGGAACTACGAACAAATAGAGATAAACATTTTGATTAAGTTTAGTTTTTTTTTTCTTTTTTTTTCTTTTTTTTTTTAAAGAAAAGGATATTAATACTAAAATCTCCATTCCCCGGTGCTATTAAGATTCGATTACACATGCTGGTTGTGTTACCTCATGTCTCAAGCAATCATAAATTCTCTGCTTCTATTTTGGGATGACAGCTGCTTGAGCTGACACTTTAACCCTGCTGAATGCACGTTAGAATCTTTGCTTCCTACAGACATGCGCGATACCATCTGACAAGTGATACTTACCAAACCTGATAAGAGTTTGGCAGACGAACCTCTGGCTAGATGAAAATAACCTTCTTGGAGTCAACTCTAGGTGTTGATCCCTTTCAACTGAATAAACGCAGAGCCTTTTTGAGAAGTCTGGGAGCCCTAGGCTCAAACACTAAACTGCTAACACAACCGACACCGAAATTTTGTCCCGCCCCCCATCCGAGGCATACCCCGCATGCCTATGCCTCATAACGGCACTGAACTAACGGAGAACCCCTTTTCTACATTGGCTCAAACTATTGCTAGAGTTGCTATAGAGATAATGTCGGTGAGCTTATGTTAATTTGCTAAGCACAGATGACATGAGGGTAGTTACAAATTGGTCATCATATCCATCCATGGTCTTTTATTCTTTTTTATCATACGATAAAAAGGTCGACGACAATGCGAATATGCAAAGACTTGTATGCACCTCGCAAATGAAATAATAACAAATAACTGAACCAACATAACAAATAGCTACTGACAAAATTATTTCTAATGTTTCTAAATCACCGACTCAATACTTACAACCGGAAATTTACAATTCGTCTCCTTTAAAATGTGAGGTACTGAGCATACGACGTCCAGATAAAAATATACTGAGGTCTTCTGCAGAACACGGAGTAGTGAGCATGCAACCTCCAGAGAATAAGGTATAGTGGTCTTCTTCAGAACATATCACCTCCAAAGCGGGAGTTACGTGTGTCTGCTTCAAATCACGGAGCACATCACGGTACATGAACTAACATCATTAGCTACAGTGATCTTTTGTTTCTCAAAACCGATCACCTATAATTTTGCATTATTGGATTGATGACAACATGCAGGATTTTTCTACCTCCAAAAGTGAAGATTTGACAACGGATGTTTTCCAATATGCATGGGAAATTCTATGTTTGTAACACACGTTAACACATATTGCTTATTAAGAATTAAACTCAGATTACAATCAAGAGATAAATTAGAATGATGTTATTAAGTAACAAATATAAACAAAGCTATCTAACCAAGTGCTGAGAACTACTGTGCTACCTTTGACATACAGACGTTGCCTTAGAGATTGTAAAGGACCAAATTTTGAGGTCGAGCTTTATTTGCATTGTTAATGTTGGTAGTACACATTATTTTGACACGTGTACGATTAACTAGATTTTTGGCCACTCTTAGAGAGCCATAATATACGGATTGATTCATCCAAAGTCTGTAGTTATCGAAATATAATTAAGGGCTTAAGGGCTTTGTGTGTTTAAACTTACCAGGAAGGGGCCAAATTCTGATCGGTATGGCAAACTGTCATGTCTGAAAGTTACCAGAAATCAGTTAGAAAATCGAGGGTTGACATACCAACTACACTGTTTCAACATTGTTCGGGTGAGAAGCGTATTTAATTTCGATTGGTCACGCTGTGAAGGGGGCGTGGTTTCACATGGAAAGCTCTTTAATTTAAATGTGAAAATATAAAATTTAAAAATTAAGCTACGATTTTTTTCTACAAGAAGAAATTACAAAGGATGGCTAAGAGCTAAATTTAGAAGAAATTCTCTCGTAGAAAATCATCCAGGGAAAGGATTTGTCTGGAAAAATTGACAAACACTTTCTGGAAGTAAGAACTTAGAAAAACAAGGTATTTGCAACAATCTTATGTAATTCATTGATATTTCTAGGATGAATTGTAGGATTTATTTCAATGCATTCGCTTGAATTTATTTGTTAAGTTCGTAGATTTAATTTCTTGATATGTTATACATTTGTTGAGTTCGTTTATCAGAGTCCGTACAATGTTATTGTTGTTATAGGGTTTAACGCCATTTTTCAGCACAAGATAGGCTATATATGGCAGACAGTATTAATGGTGGATGAAGAACCCTGGAATTTCCCGGGAAGAACCACCGACCCACGAGAAGCAACTGGCAGTCTTTCTCACTTATCCACGTTAGCCGAGTTTTAGGTGAAATGTGAGAAACCGTATGAAATCTCCGACCTATACACGAGTTCACGTATGATTACAACTTGAATGGTGTTATAAAAACAGTGGCAGGGAATTTCATTCATTTTTATAACAGAGACTAGCCCGAAACTAATGTCTCAGTAGGGGTGTTAGATTAGCCATTTATTTGACCTTTAGTTTTGTGAAACAAGTTATTTACTTCTGTCATGGCCAGTTACAATAGATAGCCGTAGAAATTGTTTGAAATTAGGATAGAATTTATCTGACTTAACGAGATGGGGAAGGTATTGGTTTATTCTCACGATATAATGTGACGGAAAATTTAGGTTGTTTGTTTTTGTTTTTTTTGGAAGGGCCTGGTTAGTTCGAAGGTCTACGCTCTACGATATACACTCTATGTATCACGTCTTACGAACCCAAAGTGGACACAAAGTTAAAAGGCGCGAAAAGGGCGGGGCACCTGTAAATTTTGCAAAAGAAAGATAAAAGTGAAGGAGACCTGGACGTTGCAGCACAAGGGAGTCAAAGGCAAAAGTCACGGTGGAATCCGGACTCAATCAAGACTACCAGGTTACGAAAATTGTACAAGGCAATGACTTCATTATATTCAATGTGATTCAAAGGATGATTTAAATTCTATCACGTAAAATATCGGCTATTGGTATCATTATTGCTTGTATTTGAAATTCGTGCAAGAAGTTAAAGCCAAATAGAAAGTCTATCTTTCTATCGTATTGTACTATTATTACTTTTGTAGTGAACTGTATTGTTAGAGATTTTGAATAAATTTGGTTTTTAACTGAGGCTCGTTTTTATTCTGCTCTATATACATGCTCAGTACCTTATCTGTTCCAACCGTCATTTTCTCATTTTCTTTTGATATTTACTCGTCCAGGGCAAAGTACATCGTCGGAGACCACATCTAGAAAACGATAAACAAACCCATCACACCCATCACAACAAAGCTGGGAGAGGTATACCACCACAGAGGTGGTCAGCGTGGAGATATTATCTTAAATGGGAGTGTAACGCTCCAAATAGTAAAAATATTGGCAAAGCAGCGAAGGTGCAGAGCGTTTTCTTCATCACACGAAATAATGAACATATGACTCTCACAGAGCGAGTTAATTAGGTCTTCTTCGTATCACGGAGTATTTAATGATCATAAGACCTCCACAGTGTGAGTTAATGTGGTCTTCTTCGTATCACGGAGTATTTAATGATCATAAGACCTCCACAGTGTGAGTTAATGTGGTCGTCTTCGTATCACGGAGTATTTAATGATCATAAGACCTCCACAGTGTGAGTTAATGTGGTCGTCTTCGTATCACGGAGTATTTAATGATCATAAGACCTCCACAGTGTGAGTTAATGTGGTCGTCTTCGTATCACGGAGTATTTAATGGTCATAAGACCTCCACAGTGTGAGTTAATGTGGTCGTCTTCGTATCACGGAGTATTTAATGGTCATAAGACCTCCACAGTGTGAGTTAATGTGGTCGTCTTCGTATCACGGAGTATTTAATGGTCATAAGACCTCCACAGTGTGAGTTAATGTGGTCGTCTTCGTATCACGGAGTATATAGTGATCATATGATCTCCACAGCAAAAGTTACAGTGCAGAAAAATAGTACATTTTAAAGAAATTTATATGAGAATGGTAGTCAGCATTACTTTAAATTTGAATCCAGCATTGAATTGGTTTCGAACTATAGTTTGAAGAGTGAAACCTGTTTCAGACTTAAAAAAAAACACTTAAAATTGATTGCTGCTAAAGATTAAACAGCTTACGTAAAGATGATGCACACGAGAGTTTAAAACTTTTCTAGGTGTTAGAAATAAGGACAAAAGGTAGAAATGAACCTAAAAAACGCGCAATTCAGACATCTCAACGAAGTAATCGAAAGTTTTTAATTTCTCAGGGAAATCATAAAGATATTTTACTTGAAAATGTATCAAATATAAATTGTTTCACTGTAATAGTAAAGATGCAGATACTTTTACTGCAATATTTAATGATTTTATTTCATGGAAAATTGTTATCTTGGCAGACAATGGAATAGGTAAAAGTTTTAAAATTTCGATAAGACGGGGAACTTTAAGATTCTTAGTGAATTTTGGTTTAGAAAACAGTGAACTAAAATCAGATTAAGACTGTCCACTATCTTATGTTGACCGCTCTGGTGGCCAAGTGGTTAGAGCGTCTGTCTGTGATACTGGTTGTCACGGGTTAGAACTTATAAAAATTGTATAAGCAGCTGTCTTGCTTGGGGCTCATCATTAAGATGTAAGAGTTAGGACTGGTCGGCTTGGTGTCAATATAATGAGACTCAGTGGGAAATGATGCTATATGTCTGCGGCGTTCTTCCCCAGTGCTAGATACTACTATAAACTTTCATATTGAAGACACCATAGCGATATGACTGAAAAATAATTGTTAAAGCTACGTTAAAATTCACAATTTTTCCATATCCATCCATACACAAATGTGTTTTTTCGCCATGTAGTAGATACCTAACCTTTTTTAATATGTCATCAATTCGTGACAATATAGCTAGCATGAAGACGTTTTCTCCAAACTTAGGAACATGTATCCAAAAATTTTGTTTTGCAACTTATCATTTTCTCATCTCACACATCTTCGTGATAATGTAATGAAATTATAATTTTAAATTGAAAACAAACCCTAGTTAACTGAATATTAAAAGATCCTTCTTCCACTCAATTTTATTTGTCATAGATCCTTCCTGAAATATTCAAACTTGCGATTGTATTCAGAAATTTATTTAGCACATTGACATACATGTGTAAAGTATGTATGTATGTATGTATGTATGTATGTATGTATGTATGTATGTATGTATGTATGTATGTATGTATGTATGTATGTATGTATGTATGTATGTATGTATGTATGTATGTATGTATGTATGTATGTATGCATGCATGCATGCATGCATGCATGCATGCATGTATGCATGCATGCATGTATGTATGTATGTATCTATGCATGTAGTGTCTTCCACAAGAATGTGAAATTGAAATCAACTTGTTTTACTTTTAATTTCAGAAAATGATTTTGACAGGATAAAATCGACACAGGGTAGAATTAAGGATCCGTTTCGAATCATCTTTTAGTATTAATTGCGGATGTTTAACTGTTTCTGCATTATATCACATGTTGATCTTTATATTCTAATTTCCAAATTTTACCTTCTGAACAAAATGAAACGCAGATCTAGTTTCGGTTTCAGAAATATTGAAACGGTGCCAACATGTCTTGAAATCGGCTTGAGAAAGGCTAAATGCATTGCTGTTTACAGGTAATATTAAACCTAAAGGATCTGACATGAGTTTTGCAGTTTCAATTTTATTTACTGTGATATATTCATGGCACGAATACACCTAGGGTTTTCCAAGAAAACACAACACTAAACCTGGCACGTTTTAGAAGCTTGTATGAAAATGTTAAATCTGATATTTCCTTGAATGTCAAGAATCCCTCAATTACTCATATCTATTGACATATAAAACCAGTCCATAAAATACATTTAAGGATTATTTAAGTTAATTTGCATGTTTCTCCATCACTTCCACCTTTGCCTACGGTCTTAATATCATTGACTTGGTAGGAAAGGTAATAGACGAATCCCAGTTTGGAGAGAAATGTTTAAGATTTTGCTGAAATTGAACTTGCGGCTTGTTTCGTGCTTCAGATGGCTACTTATTGCGACACACCTGAAAGATAAAGAATTTTAGAGAATAAAATAATATGTGTTGAAGATTTTATTACGAATACGTGCAGAAAGTCACCAAGATTTTTTGGGTGCTGATCTAGATATATAAGAATATAACCTGTCTAATTGATTCATTACTGTACATCGGAGAATTGTTCCAGTTATTTACATTCATCAGCAAAAAAAAAAAAAAAAAAAAACAGAAGAGGAGACTGTATAGGAGTCGCGGTACTAATTCTGTTCCAGCAGCCAGCAGTAAACCTATGCAAACCCAATGATATTAAAAATTCAATAACTTAAAATTTCGGATTGCTCATGATCAAACCTATATTTGTCCGTATAGATGAAATCTGGATGTCTGCTTCAGTGTAGAGGAAAGGATAAGAGCCGAGAAATTTTCTTGACCTGCATGTGTTTGCAACATGTGCTTTCAATTCCACACCAAATAGTCAGGTGCTAATTTTAGTTATGAGTGTTGCAAGCTCAAGACTGTTGAAAGACTGGAATGCCATCAATAAAACAATCTCTGTATTTTTTTACTTTCACTTACAACTAGGATAAGCTCTCAAGAGTAGCCTCTTTTCCTAAAACATAACTTAGATTATTAACCAATCCTGGCTAGCCAAACCCATATATACTCTGTTAAATGTTCACTCATTTCCTGGTTGGTTCCCATTTTTCCATACCATTAGTACCATGTGTCTTACAAGAATCACACGAAAAGGATGGACATAAGAGCGATTAACAAACCCCGTTATGATCTTATTTCGGAGCAACGCTCATCTTACCGCTTAATGTTTTGGACTCCCTGCTTACAATACTATGAAATTAGGTATTTTAGTAATAGTTTTGGACTTCTTGCTTACAATACTGTTAAATATGCATTTTAGTAATATTTCAGCGTCGACTTTTCTGTTCAGACCATATATCAGCTACAATTATATGCATTAATGCAAGTTTCTGATTGAACAAGATTATTATCAATAAAGATAGCAGCTTCATAGCCCATGAAAAAATTAATGGTTTTACAACAGAAACAGAAATTGCAAGCACTACACCTACAACTACTACATGACAATGGAAAGGATAACAATATTTCAATCACCAATGCTGCATCTATTGAAGACAACAATACCTGCTGCTACCACTTCTTTAGCTTCTATCACAAGGGCAGTTTTACATTTTGCAAGACCATATGTTCGCTCATTTTTTTTTTTTTTAGCAAGAATTGAACATAGTTCTGATTACATTGAAGATATGTACTAGAATGGCGACTGCTGTTTATACTGACAATTTACAAATGATACTTCTAAAGGCACTGTTGAAACCGTTGCTTCCTTCAGACAAGAGCGATAACAGTTTGAGAAATGTTTCTTACCCAATCTAATAAGTTCTTGGTGGACGGGCATTTGGTTAGAAACGAAGAACATTCTCGGAATCAAAGCCATGTGCTGAAATTTTTCAAATGATTACACTCATATCGCATTCAGTTTGCATAACCTCCTCAAACTATTGCTTGCGAGCTAATGCCACGACACGTCATCGGTTGTTTGTGACGTTTGTACGCTTATAATAGCGTAATAAAACCAACTAACAGGACGGTAGTTCATGATGAGCGCTATTTTATATCAGAGATCTTTTTGTTTCTTTTATAGCGTGCGCACATGACCTCTACAGCACGAGTTGCAGTTCTGTTCCAAACATCAACAGTTCCGGTGTTTTTGAAAAGCAAATATATGCAAGTTTTTGTTTTCTACCGCAGAAACTGACGAGCTTAGAAACGTGAAAAATCGCCTGCTTCAAAAATGAAGAATTGAAAACTAAAGTGCTCAAATAAACGTATTTCAAAATTAAATGTTAATAAGTTTTACTTATTAAGGATGGGAACTTACATTGCAACACAAACAAGTGATATATCAGAATGAACTTAGGAAGTTATACAAATGAACAAAGTCATGGTAAAAAATGTTTGGAACTGTTGCGGATAAATTTGTATATACGTACGCCACCATCGAGCTGTTCGGCGTGGGGATAATATCCAAAAGTGGATAATAACGTGCCAGATACTAAAGATGCTTACGTAGTTGCGATAGTGCAAAGGGTGTTGTCTTTTTCACAGCATGCTGTAAGGAACACCGAGGCCCTCACTGCATGAATTACAGCGCTCTTATAGACCATTTCATGGAGACTTCGGCGAACTTCGTAATTTGCCTGGAATTTCGATCACGTGGCAGGTGGTCAACTGACCGCAATATCCAATCGATAGCTGGTAGGCAAAGAGTCTGGTCCCCTGTTTAGTATGCTCCCTAGTATAGTATAGCGGAGTGCATCACAGGGGACCAGACTAGTGGTCAAAACAAGGCGGACGCATCAGCATTAGCATCAACTGTTCCAACTACTTCAGCTTCGTTTATAGAGTTAAAAATGCCTATTCAACAGCAATGATGCCACATATATTGACGAAATTTTAATATTGGAACCATCCTGTCTTGTTTTCTGGAATTTATAGCCATCCGAGAGAGTAGCTATGAGCTGTTTACATCTGGACATGCACATGCGAGTATGGAAACGGTGTCTTTGTTACAAATTTAATCCATTTTATTTACCATAACACCGTATTTCATAAATCGGGTTTCGTTTACCAATAAAAGGAATTTTTCGTATTAATCCGCAGTATAACAAACCTGGAATATTTTTCGACGGTAAAGCTGCAGAAGTCCCAGGCATTTATTAGGCAGGTAGCGGGCATTTCTTAATTTGTTTTAATCTGATACGTCTAAACAACAATGTATACCATTTTGTAATGTACAGATGCCTACCAGCGTTTGATTGGCTGGAGTATGAAGTGACTCTGGAGGTTTTTCGGAAAATTACGGAGCAACTCGGTTAAATCCGGTATGAAATGGGCTATTACGTTCGCAGAATAGTGAGCATATGACCACCACAATATACGTTACTGTGGTGATCTTCGTATTGTAAAGTAGTGAGCATATGACCACCACAATATACGTTACTGTGGTGATCTCCGTATCGTAAAGTAGTGAGCATATGACCACCACAATATACGTTACTGTGGTGATCTCCGTATCGTAAAGTAGTGAGCATATGACCACCACAATATACGTTACTGTGGTGGTCTTCGTGTCGAAAAGTAGTGATCATATAATTTCCTCTGCATGACTTTCAGTACAGAAAACACATTTCAAATTTAAAGTAGTTTATATGATAAGAGGCTCAATTTTATCTGGTTTGCATTAGTTTAAGCAATGAATACGGAATGAAAGTTGTATTAAATAAAGTTTGACACTCTTTCCAAATTTCACAAAACTATAAATTATTTGAGACTCAGTGCTATACAGTTTGCGTGAAGACGATGCATACGCGAATTTTAAAAACATTTAAAGGTGTTACAAATAAGGGCAATTGCGAAACGAGCCTGTAAAACTCGTGCATCAAACATATCCACCCACAAATAAAAAATATTAATTCATCAACAAAATCATATAGTTGTATTGAAAATGCACCAAACATCTTACCTTTGTGATATTCAATATGCAAATACATAACTGCGATATTCGGTGACTTTATCATGGCAATTTTATTATTGTTGCAGGCTATGGAATGCGCAAAATGTTAAAAAAAATTCGTTATGATGGGAAAGTTTGAAATGCACTTTGGTCTAGAAAACAGCTGACTGTACTACTACTACTACTACTACTACTACTACTACTACTACTACTACTACAACTACTACTACTACTATGTGACAAATTGGCGGCGTTCAAAACACACCAACCTCTTTCACTACGGTTCGTTGCTAGGGAAAGACCTCCGCGGTGTAATTTACCCAGTGTTGATAGATAGAAAGAGGAATGCAAATCAATGAACAAGTATATTGAAGAAATAAACACAACGAGCCCCCTTTCAATGAACAATTATAAAATTTAATCAGTTTATTAACAGAATTTAAACTGAAAAGAAATCAATTACTTGGTTACAACGATGAGAGACTTCATCACCTATTTTATGCGGACATCAAGACTTCCGTTCGTCCCTGCTCTGCCGATCTTTGCCTAGCTGTTTGGTCTTGGACTCTTGACCGTCGAACTCGGATTTAACAATCATCTCTGGACTTAGATTTCGGCTTAGAATTTGCTCTGGTCCTGTGATTGGTTCAGAGATTTCTCAGGTGAATCCAGGAAAGCTGTTTCCTTCAATAAACAAAATGTCTCGCAATATACAATAGGTCACATTCCCAAGTATATCTATATTTTTACATTAATTCGGCTCAGAAACAAAAGGCATAAATTCTGCCGCAGTAACTCATTGCTCACTAACTCCTATGTTTACATAGACGGTCAATGCTTGTCCTGACCTTAATTCGGGTCACGCTAGGGGTGGTCAATTAAATTCAACTCAGCCGTATGAACCTGTATGTAACCCCCCTCCCATTGACTTCTTACTCTACCAATCTAGCAGTGTTAAGTTACATATGGCTTAGACCCTCAGATCTAACTATTCTAAAATAGTTTACGCGACCAATTAAATATTACAAACTAGCATATAGATATACACTTAAGTGATCAATTAAATATTACAAAGTAGTATATGGATATACATTTAATATTAGGCCATACTCATTCTAGACAGAGTAAATCCATAAAACTATGAAACATTACCCATCATTCCTTAAGATTAATTCATGAAAATTCCTAATCACTCCTATGTATTAAAGATTCAATTGCATGCAATCTTGTCAACTAATCTATTGAAATTTTAATTACGTTCAATCTTGTCAAATCTCCAAATGAATGGATAATTAGAAAGACAAAGAATAAAATGTCGTGACTAGCATTTCACTAAAATCCTGCAAAATGAAATCATACATACATACATCATATCAAGAATACATTTACAAACAGATCAACAAATGAAATAACGTATTAAAATCGGGAAACTAAGATTGCGTACCTTTTGCCGTTTTCTTTATTCGTTTCCACGAACCTCACGTATAGTCCGTCTCCTAACTGAAACAACTATCTGGCACCTTACTCAATAACGAAATCGTACTTTCTACGAATTCGAAGGTAGAGTTTGTCTACTTGCTGAGACAACTCTCACGCTTTACTGCCAAATCACGAGATAACGTCTTTCACGCTTTTCCCGGAGTCCGGTCTAACTTTTCCCAAGAAAGATTGAAGACTGAATAATTTTTCTAAAGTAAAACCTTTAATTTCTTACAGAGTTACGTCCATAAATCCATATTAACCAATCGGAATAGACTGTATCCTAAAACTGCTCCGTAGAATTTTTGGATTGACAAGACAACTAAGCAACTAATCATGCCGTAATTAACGTTCCTTTGAACAATCACTTATGGCAAGCTTTCCCCTTTTCCCAGTCGATTTTGGGAAAGGGTCTTATGTCATTCTCTTGTACCACAGCATATGACTCAGTCAAGTTACGTCTGTTGGAACGAATTCCTTTTGACGTTCAGAGATGAAATGAAAATAATCATCTATCTCTAGCCCTTTCTACTTTAATAAGGCTGACTTTGATACAATTCCTTTAGCCAATGCTTCTAAGAGTTTTCACGTACTACTATTACTACTACTACTACTACTATTACTACTACTACTGCTACTACTACTACTAATAATAATAATTATAATAATAATAACGAGGACTTTAATTTAGCGCTTAATCTTTTGAAGCTATAAGCGCTTTATAACATTTGACAACACATAGAAAGAACAAAAAACGTTATTACAAGCATAAAAATCAACACCACAAAATTAGAAACAGAAAAACGTGCTGTAAATGTTTAAGGCAAGGATACGTTATAATGATACATTATTAGATCTTTATGACTGTTCTCGTAGTTGAAATAGATGAGTTTTAAGAGCGCTCTTGAATGAGATCACAGTGTCTTTGTTTCTAAGTGCAGTGGGCAATTTGTTCCACGTTGCTGGGCGCTGGTATGCAAAAGAATGTTGTCTATATGATTTCATCTTCATAGTGGGAATAATGAGAATACAAGTGTAAGAAAAGGAGCGCAAGCGTCTTGCAGGGGTATACACATGGGTGAGGTCAGATAAGTATGTTGGACTGGAGCCCGTCAGTGAAACGTAGCATAGAGAACAAATTTTGGGTTTAATTCTGGATCTTATGGATATCCAGTGTAAGGTACAAAGCACCGGCGAAGGGGGGGGGAGGAGGCGTGCTCTGATCTTGGTACTCTAAGGATGATCCGAGCAGCAGTGGTCTGAACTTTTTAAAGTTTCTGAAGTAGATATTGAGATGAGCCAGACATAATTGAAATACAATAGTCCAGTCTGGAAAATACTAAGGAACACACAAGTGTTTTAGTGGCATCAACTGACAGATTCTTGCGAATGGAGCTGATGCGTCTCAGCTCAAGATATACGGCCTTGCATATGTTCATGGGATGTTGAGAGAGTACTCTCAAGAATGACGCCGAGGTTTCGTACTGACTGCTTGAATTTAATGTTGGTGCTGCTGAAACTTATTTTCTGAGGTAAAGGATGTGAATGAGAAGGTCTTTGTGTTGTCATCAGGATGGCTTCAGTTTTATCATCATTCATCTGCAGCTTGTTACATGTCATCCTTGATTTCACACCAGCATTACACCTCTCTATGTCTCGGATGGTAGCTCCAACTTCAGCTGGATAGCTAGATTTGCATATTTGGGTGTCGTCAGCATTCAATTGTTAAGACACTGGATGATGATCTACGACACATGAGAGTGGCTGAGTGTATATAATGAAGAGAAAAGGTCCAAGAACAGACCCCTGTGAAACATCACATTACAGATCAACTGGGTTGGAGTTTTTCCCATTTGCGGACAGAATTTGTGTCCTGTTGACCAAGAAGGACTTGAACCATAGTAAGGCTGTATCGTGAATGCCAAATACATACTGGAGACTGTGAAGTAATGTATCATTGTCAATAGTGTCAAATTTTACAGACAAGTCAAAGAGATTGAGAAATGTAGTCTTTCCGCGATCCAAAGCAGAGAGAAGGTCGTTGACTACTTTCAGAAGAGCAGTTTTATTACTGTGGCCAGGGCATTATGCAGACTGCATATTACTAAAAAGACTGTTTGAATTCAGATGAGATACAAGTTGGGATAGAACAACCTTTTAGAAAATTTTTGATATGAATGGGAGAATAGAAACTAGGCGGTAGTTCTTTAGTGTTTTTTCTTCAGCAGAGGCTTTACAATGGCAGTTTTGTAAAATGATGGGAACTCCCTATATGAGAGACGTATTAATAAAATCAGTTCGTGAAGACAATATTGGATCCAGGCACTCTAGCGTCAGTGACGTCGGAATCAGATCCAGTTCACAGGACTTTGGTACAATTTTGATCACGAATGTACGTACTAAATCCACAGAGACAGGTTCAGATGCTGCTAACGGTTTCATCTGAAATTCTGTATCTCAACTGTAAAATGATCGCGAGTCACCTGAAAGTGTGCTGTTAGGTTAATTTCTTATGGTTTGTACTTTGTCACGGAATAAATTTGCAAACAGGTCCGGAAGGTCGACTAGAGAGAATGTACTTGGAAATGGTGTACATTTGTTCCTTGACAGTACCTTGTTAGTAATCTCAAATAGCTTTTTGCAGCTGGAACTTTCCGTGATCTTAGTACGGTAGTGGGACAAATTCGCTGCAAGGACTATGTTTGTGACATTCTTCTTAGCAGCATCATAGATCTGTGTATGAATAGTGAGTCTGGTGGAAAGCCATAGCTTCTAAGTAATTATCAAATTAATGCTGGCCAACACTATTATATTTTCTACCATGCAGTAGATGCATGTGGTTTGTCTGGTATCTCTCTTGAATTTGTGACAACAAAGACGTTTTCTCCAAACTTAGGAACATGTAATCAAAAGGATGTCTTTTGTTATTGAATAAGGTAAGGTTGACTATTGTCACTCATTTTATCGGTTTTCGATTCTCTCTGCGAAATTTAATAAACTTGTTTTTTCTTTTTTCTTGGAAACATACACTAACAGAGTCAACTGTAAATTAAAAGAGAAATTTCTTTTTTCTTGGAAACATACACTAACAGAGTCAACTGTAAATTAAAAGAGAAATTTCTCCACCCAGTTATATTTATGATTGGTCCATCGTGAAATGCTAAAAGGTGTGATTTTATTCCGAAACTTGCATAGCCACCTTGATAAACATTCTAAAGTTTTTATTCTAATTTATGTATGTTTTCCCCTCAACAAGATTATAAAGTTTTAACCGATTTGTTTTGTTCCTAAACTCTTACAAATCTTCCACCGAGACAAAATTAAAACAGGTTAGCATTAAGGGTCCATTTTGTATCATATTCTGGGATGAATGGCATAGTATTGACAGTGTCTGCTTTGTATTATATGTTGATTTTCATATTATAGTTACCAAGTTTAAACGGATAGTGAACTACTCTTGGTTTAAATGAATTGTACAATGTGTGAGGTAAAGCATTATTGTTTCTATTTCTGATCAAAATAAACGCAGGCTTCGCTTCAGTTTCAGAAATATTGAAACCTTGCCAATACATCTTGAAATGGGTGCGAGAATAAGTTAAATGTTGTTTATAGGTAATTTATAGCGCACAGGACATAACATGTCAGAAGTCTTGTATTATAAACAGAATGATACCTCCAGTTTAAATTTTATTCATTGTGATAAAAATGTCGCATGAATACGTCATAGGGACCTACAGGAAAACACAACTCTTCTGTGATATCATTCAGAACTTTAAAAGAATTGTTTCGTCCTGAACATTGTGGAATCCATCAATTACAACAATAAATTGGCACATGAAAATAACTCAGTAAAATACATTTCAGGATTGAAAAGTGTATTTGCACGTTTTCATCATCTCCAACTCTTCCTTCAGTTCTAATATCATGGATAAAATATGTAAGAAAACCGACAAATCTCAGTTTATAGATAAATGTGCCGAAGTTTGCTGAAACTAGACTTGAGGTTAGTGTCATTCTTTAGTTGGCCACGTACCTTTAGCACATTATATGTTCAGCCACAGCATATGGTTTGTTTCTATATGGCAAAATTTCAGCGCACTTATATTTCTATTGTCCGCATATTCTACCAGGAGCATCACCAATGTTTTGGCGGTGCACCTTTTATGATATTTGTGGTGTTGATAATAAACACACATCCCATTCTCTGGAGAGAAATGATCCAAATTTATATTTGAAGTCATGTAGTCATTATAATGTCTACATTGGTTTCCAAATACTATGGTTTGAATAGATCTACTTAATTTATTCCTTTGTGATTTTCTTTACACTGCAAGTGGATAAATGTAATGTCTGAACATGATGATACAGACTTGGTAGAATGGTACTCATTTTCTCTTGCATGTAAAGTGAGGCTACAGCATTGCCATCCTGGCTCATTCATGGGTATAACATTATTAGGCGTATACAAATAAAGTAAATAATATTTTTACAACTTAAACTATAAGCTAATGATAATGGCAATGATAGCGATATATCTACCGCCAGTGCTGAAACCTTCGCATAACTACTGCTGGTTTTGCTTCTTCTTCTTTTACTAATATCACATTAGTTAACTGATACTAGTGGGTCGACTGCAGCGTCTGCTGACACTTAAAATATTACAATTCTTCTGATTGCACTGTTGAAATATTTGCTTCCAACAGTCATGAGCGATAACGGTCAGATAAGTGATACTTGCCAATGCTGATAAGGGTTTGGCGGAAAAGCTTCCGGTGAGACATGAACCACTTTCTTGGAATCACATCTGGGTCAGCTGAATCACAGGAGTCTGCAGTTTTATCAATAAATCACGACGAAATTTATGACTACATGAAATCACCTTAACGGTCTTATAAAATAACACAAGGAATGAAAGCGCGAACACAACCCTCCGCTCGATTCAAATTTTCTTAAGCGTATTTAATCCCTTCAGAATCGCACGAAGACTGAAAAACTACACATATCCATTCAAAAAACAGTAACTTATCAACGTATCACCCTCAGACGACCTTGGCATTAATCCAATCCGGCGAATTAACCTTTATTTTCACCATTGTGGTCACAAACCCTGGCAAAATAAACCATTGGAGGAAGTAGCCCATGGCTGAACATTAATATCAATGATGACGCATTATCCAATCATTGTGACGTCAGCGAGCATACGATTATGCGATAAGAACAACGGAAACAAAGGTAATTCAAATAGCCACTATTGACATCAGAGGTCTTTTGTTTTACTTTCTTAGTATGCGGCGAAAAGATCTAGGCGGTTCCGATAATGCAAACCATTAATTCATCTCGCAACAGAAATAAAAAATTAAAGAAACAAGTAAGCAATAAATAAATAAATAAACAAATAAATAAATAAATAAATAAATAAATAATCATATGAACATATTTTTTAATGTTTTTACTTCGCAATACGAGTCACCTCTTCACAGCACGGAGTAGCCAACATGTGACTACAGAGCATGAGCTGCAGTGATCTGTTTGAAGTCATGGATTAGTCAACAGATGACCTTCACATCATGGTTTACGGTTTGTCTGCTTCTTAAAAGGATTATTAAAGTTTGTAACATTTATATCACTTAACAGTGAGAATAAGACCTCCCCAGTACTGATTACAGCTGGATGCTTAATAGCATGGAGTAGAGAACGCATGACGTGGCATGAGTTACAGTGACCTTCATCATATCACGTGGTAGCTAACATGTGACCTCCACAGCATGCGTTACAGTAGATCATTTTTTCTAAATTAAAGTGGTGTGTGTGCGAAGAAGTTCAATATTAACTGGTCTACATTTCGTAAAATAATACATCCAGCATGGAAATTGTACGAGCTGAAGTCTGAACAGTGAAAGGCGTTTCGGATTTCACAAAATGTTCTATAAATATATTTCTGATCAAGTTTATACAATTCACGTGCTGGTGATGCATATTAGAGTCTGAACATATTCTAGGTGATAGAAATGAGGACAATGGTCCAAAGAAACCTCCAAAGCGCGTGAATCAAATATACTCACCCACCTAATATAACTGATTAATTCTACACGAAAATCATATAGTTAACTTTTGAAAGTACATTATATATAATTTGTACTTGTGATACTTAATATTGTAATCGATTACAGTGTGATCTGTAATCGATAATCATAGTTGTAATGTTTGATTTCTGAAGCTCTATAATCGTAATCATTCTCATTATCGTCCTTGTATTGGTAATGCAATTGCTTAGTATAATCATGATTAGAAATGATTACAACCAAAAATCACTAATTATATTCTTAATAATTGGAAGAATAATTAAGGTTTCCATAAACAAAAGACCAGAAATGTTGACTATTACAATAAGAAACTGCTAATTTTAGGTGGCCAATATGCAGGTGTTAGTTAGCAACGAAGTAGATTTCAAGTAAATGTACTTTACCTGGCTTCTGAGACAATGTCTGGTTCCTAAGATGATTATAGAAGCTGGATAATTATGAACAGAATGCCAAGTTTAGAAGGCCAGCTGAAAAGAGAAGTTTAGAAAGCCCATATAAAAACAACTGGTTGTGGATTTTTGCAATTGTTGGTTGTGAAGTCATTTATTCAACATGCCTTCAGTTTTTCACCACTTGGACTGTTGAAGTCCACAGTCAAGCCAGGATTTTTTGTAACTGCTTGCAAAATTGTTCTACAGAAGTTGCTTAATTGTTATCGTAATCATCAGTACCAAACAAGCTATAGCTGTAATCGTAAGAGAGCACATGTAGTCGACCTAATTCAAGAAATCATCTTGTGTTCATTTGAAAATGAAGCATGCATAATTTGTCCTTGTTATATGCAATGTACAAAGAAGTTAATTCAATATTTAGTAACCTTAATATGTTCATTTCAATGTTATTGCTGACTAAAGAATAACCACAATGTGTTATAATTTCTTAAAGAAGGGGAAATCGGAGATCCTTAATGCATCATAAGACAAAAAATATGTATAGGCATTGGAGAGTGGTAGTTATTTTCTGTTCTTCCTGTGCAGTAGATAATTGAGCTTTTCTTGTCTGCTTTGAATTTCTGTGAAAAACATGTTAGCATGCAGTCATTTATTTTCCAAAAAGGGAACCATTAACCAAACGTGTTTCTGCTACTGATCTTAGTATAATACCATACGTCATTTTCTGTTTTCAGATATCTGCCTCAATAATTAATAAAACAATATTTTTAAATAGGAAACAAACAGGACTCGACTGCAACTTAAAATAACTTCTTCTTGCTATTAACAATTATAACTGATCCATCTTAAAATATTCAACTTGCGATTTCATTCCTAAGTAAATATGATCACTGAAACAAAAGGATTTGATTAAACTACACTGCTTTATGTTATTATGGGTTTAAAGGCTATCTTCCGTCAAATTGCAATTCTTACTGCCTCATTTTGTTATTTTTTTTCCCTCCTTTCTCTAATTCCTACTCAATTGCTACCTTTTTTTTAGGGTTTAATTTATGTGATGCAGTTTATATATTTACAGCCCTGACACGTCCAGGAAAACCAGCTCCAACACTCCTGTTACGACTGCCATTTCCCTAAGTAATTTGTTGCTGTTGCTGTTGGCCTTAACGCCATTTTTCAGCACACGATAGGCTATTCATGGCGGCCATTATTAATGGTGGAGGAAGAAACCGGGAAATCACCGGAAAGAACCACCGACCCACGAGAAGCTACTGGCAAGCTTTCTCACATATCCACATTCGCCGAATCTAAGTAGTTTGTTACTGAATATAAAACGTTTAGTGCCTTTGCATTTTATCTTTCTTTAGATTTCAAACTTTGAGAACTCTTGTTAAATATTTTAATAATGATACTTGTTTTTCTAGCCAAAGTTTACACTTCAAAACCCATATCTGTTGTTTTGCCTATAAGAGAAAAAAATCAACATAGATGAGCATTAAGGGTCTTAACTGAGTCATGCTGTTTCTAAAATCCCCAAAAGCCGTTACCAGGATAAAATCAACACAGAGTAGAATTAAGGGTCTGCTTCGTATCATCTATTGTTTGTTTTTTTTTATATACTAATTGCTAATTTTCAACTGTTAATATACCATTCTGTCTCAATTTCAGTTGTGCAGCGTGTAAGATTATACATTAGGTTTTTATACCGAGTAGCATCAAAGAAAGTTTATCTTCGTTTTGTAAGTAAGAAAGCCAGGCCAATACGTCTTGAAATAAACGTGAAATGAGTTTGCTATTTTTTCCAGATAGAGCGCTAAGCACGTGACATACGTGTAGCAGTATTCTGTCCGTAGTTTCAAATTAAATCGGTAATGATATAATGTTGAATGAAAGAACCCAAATAATTAAAGGAATACAAAACTCTCAAATTGTTGTATAGTTGAGGAACCTTTCATAAATATTTCATATTTTATATTTCCTTGCATGTGTGTGTGTGTCTGTGTGTGTGATTTGGATTTTTAACGTAGCTGTAATAATACTTCGGTCATATCGTTACAGTGTGGCATTTTTAGTGATGTCTAGCACTGGGGCATCATACCCTAGACATGTAGCAAGATGTTCTACCCAGTCACATTATCCTGACACCTGGCCAACCAGTCCTAACACTAACCTCCTAATGCTGAGCGCCAAGTAAGGCAACTGTTAGTACCATTGTTATAAGCATTTTGTAGGAATCGGCCGGGGATCGTACCTACGACCTCCCGCATCCGAGGCGGACGCTCTGATCACTTAGGACATCCGGAGCAGTCTGTTACATTTTTAGGAATCCCTCAACCACTAGCGTATTTTGGCAGACAAAACCTTTTCATAAGAGTACATTTAAGGATTGCTCGAAGTGTTCCCTATCGTCTTCAGCGCTGCTTACTATTTCCAAAAATTGTCATTGATATTAAAACAAGAAAGCAACAGTTTTTAGTTTGTTGAGAAACGTTTCGAATTTGGATGAAACGGTTTGCTTCACTTCACCTCGTATGGCCAAAGCCCTGAAAACTAACGCCTGTCTGTGAATAAAATGATATTTGTTGTGCGCTGTATAACGAATTTGCACAGAAAGCCACACAATTATGTTTTTTTACTGATCTTAATATAATTTAATTTTATTACATGCTTGTTGTCAGTATTCTTCGACATTAGTCAGCAAAATAAGAAAAAAGGGAATTATGTAGGGATAAACAGAAAGGAAAAAGGAAGCTCCGCTATACGTTTGCTTTACGGCTACTCTTCTCTGGCAGTTTAAAACGTGTCTCAAACATCTAAACTTTTCCTGTACCTTCATCCAGTTTTCGTTCAATATGTCAAAGTCCTCATTTTCATCCTGCTCTCTTTTTCCTTTCTCTCCTGTACCCAGGTATCGTTTATCTTCTTCACCTCCTCTTCCAGCACCTTTCTCATAGCTTCTATTGCTTTTTGCATTGCTCTAATTCCCACGTCACAAAAGAACACTGTGAAATTCAATATTCTAAAAAGTATCTCACTTTGATCACACCATTAACGCTAAATTCAGGACTGGCCGAACTTACTGATATCATAGTAATTTTTGAAGGAGTCGTATTAGTGATGATCTGTTGCAATAATTCCCTTGACGATGTCAAGGAGTCAAACATTATTGTTATCTTTATTATTTAATTCTCCATCTTTCCGCTATTGTCACTAGAGAATGCATTGTTTTCTGTTACAAATGCTTCATCGTAAGTTTTCATTATCGTAACGAACTCTTCATCAGATATCTTACCATCACTGAGGTACAAGGAAAGATACGAGCATAATTTAGTATAGGCGGCTGTTGTTGTGTGTAATTTCAACATGTACTTGCGTAATTTATCGCTCGTACATGGCGATAATTATGAGAATACCTGCACATGTTGTTGTCGTAGAAACGACAATCGTAAAAACCGCAGGAGCAGTCATAGTTAACGTTGATAATAATAATCCGGTTCCAGCAACAAAAGCAGAAACCGAGTAAACTACTATATCGATAACAACTATACGTCTGCAATATTTTTTACTTTCAACGTGTATTCGTCAATGATATTTTTTTAGTTCAGTCTGACACTTACACGCCTGATTATATCAGTGACGTTGAACGCCAATGAGTGAATCTGTCATCGGATTCATTATACATAATGACGTTTTTCATTTAATTAAGTAATTAAAATGGGAGCTTTAGTTACAAATTCCAGACACCACCAGTAATTAGCGGAGGACAAACTTCTATTCGATGATTCCAACGTGAACGTTTCTTCAGAATTTTTATTCAACATCACAAATACGGTTCTAGACAATTTATTAGCTAATGGAGATGTGGTAAGTATGTTAAATTCTACAACGCTAAACACAGACAACCTATATATACCAGCGACCTCGGCGGTGTGTTTGATGGTTTTATTTCGTTATGTCCATGTATCTGAGCCTGATCCGACGACGTACACTATGTTGATGATCTGTTTGTGAGAAATGTTAATCAGGCTCGTTTTTTGAACAATATCCGGAATTCCACTAATAATATTGTTGAGTTTTGTGTTAATATCAGTAAGTTTTATATCAACATTTGGTGGACTTCCTAAAAATTCCTTATTAATTATGTTTATGTTTCTGCGAAAACTCAAAAACGTATTCACGTGACCGGTAAAATAAGTTTTGAGTGTGACTTTTTCATTACTGATTGGAATCTCTTTATCATCGACGTATTTTTTTGTAGCAGCATAAAAACTCAGATTCTGGTGTTTTTAAATTACTATTACCTTTATGATCCATATTGAGAAATGCACGCATTATACCACAATTGGTTAATACGTACTTAGGTTCCTGATCGTCAACATATTTTTTGTTGTAGCATCACTATTTGTGGTTGGATATCCAAGATCTGTAATTTTACTTTTGTTCATAATAACGTCTTCACTAAATACTCCACCAGTCTTCCTGACATAATCGTTAACTGAATTAACGGAATCCTGTATTTTACCCTGATCAGTAAAAGTTACGATATTATCAGCAACTGCAGTAGTAATTCGTATAAGTACATCTGGTAGTTGTATATTGCTTGTCTTTAATCGTCCTTGTTTGTCCTGAAAAACGACGACTTCATTTTGATCCACACTCGTGATATTTAATAGATCATTAATCTCATTTCTGAGTTGACCGAGGGTTGCATATTTAGATAAATCACCTTGCTGCTGTGCTTTACCACGAGCAGATCTTCCGAAAATATCTACCATTATATTTACTGATGTCTTTTCAAATGCGACAATGTGGTATATTCATGAAAGATTTTATGAGGTGGCTTTCCTGGCGGTGCCATGGATATAGCATCAAGCACATTAAATAATTCACGACCACATATTGGTGGATCAGTTAATGGTTGTGTTGGTAACGTTGAATACCAGATTGGAGCAGTATTATTAGTGACATAATGAAGAAATTCTTTTGGTGGCGCTAATCCATATTAATCAAAATAGATAATTCCACGTGGATCAGTTGCATACGCTACCCAATGCGTGCCAGGTCCAGGGTTTTTATCAAGATTAATAATACCAGTTTCAGTATTGTTAGGTTGTTTTGGTAATTGATCGCGCATAAAAACTCCTCTGAATTTTTTTATATTTACTTTTTTAGCAGCATCGATTAAATCAAAATGTGAGAGTGGAATTATCATCGAACTGTTCCTAGTCTTAGACCCTTTCCATACCACGAAGGTGGAGTTCCTGGAAGTCGTAGACCTTTTCCGTACTTCGAGGGTTGTGTTCCCCGAAGTCTTAGACCTTTTCCTTTTTTTAATTCTTGTCCAGTTGCTTTCTTTAACGCCTTTCCATCAGCGGTTCCAACAGCGCCCAACGCAGCTGCTTTTGCAACCGCTGAGGCTGCAGCGGCTATTAATGCTGGTGTAGCTGCGAGAAGTTGAAATATACCACCCGATTTAGTGATGTCTTTAATAACCGCTGCAGAAAGATTAAGTCGTACCCCAGTCTTTGATCGCATGGCTTCATGGAAGTGATTATACTGACGATCGGTCAACGATAGCTTATTCGGACCACCTGTGAGTTGTTCTCGCTTTAGTGGTATTTTTAACCCACAATTATTTTTTGATGATGATTATAGCTTTTTAATCAGACCAGAAGTCAGACTCACACTAACGTGATGATATTACATTATTAATATTACGAGCGGTCTAATTACATGTTCTCTACTGGAGCATCAATGATTCTCATTCGTCACCCAGCACCTTCGAGTAACAATGATTTATCACTGAGTGTAACTTCGATTGCTCTGTAATTTGCAATAACTCCTCGATTCACACGGGCTCGAAAATGTATATCAACTACTGATTGCCTGGTTAAATCTAAATGTTCTTGCGAAAAGTAATAAATCGGATACAGCGTTGAAAAATCTAGTTGTGATATTTGTAAACCAGTATCAATGTTTTGATTACGTCCCATAAACGACATAAGACGATGATACGCACGTGCTATATGATCTTGATCGAAATTTAGCAAAATATCCTCGGATGGTTCTTGATGTCCGCCTATTCTTAATGAAACCTCAGAAACACCGAGTTTATCAAATATCATCAAATATCATGATACTTTGTGTCTGATTATTTATTCGTGAAGTATTTTGAAGAGCAATAAATATATGTCGCGGTGCAGAAACACCTTGCTGAGAAGCTATTTACCATGTGAACAAACCGTTGATATTACTTTGGATAACATATGTAGTCATTGTTAACCATGATAACGTTGATTTACCGCCTTGACTCATAAAAGATAGTAACCGATCTTCTTCAGATATCGTTGGAGGCATTACTGGCTTCCAGAGAGAAGGTTTGGTTAGTATAACTTTACCATAAAGTGCCCTAGTTGCAGCATCATCAGTTCCTTCAGCGTGCCATATTGCATCATCGTCTGTGCTTTTTCGTACGAGTACAACTGTATTTTTAGCTCACAAATAACCTTTCGTACATATCTGCGGAATCCAAAAATATGTGTCAGTAGAATTTCACATGAAAATGTTCTCCTATCACCTTTTAACATCGCTCGAAGTGATGTGAATCCCAAGTTGAAATTTGCTTTAGAACCAAGAACCACAGGCGACACATCAGCATCTGTGTTGTTAGCATTATTTCTTGGTCGTCTTATATCATATGGTACGTAGTTAGGATGGTCAGAAGTGTCCTTGGTAAACATCATTGATGGACCAGCTGATCTTGAGTAATCGTCGCTGTATCTTGCAAGACCCAAGTATTGTTGTTGCAACGTCAACGTCTTTTTGAACTGATTCAATATTTTTTCCGTCGATCATGTACGTAGCACTATCAAACAACGCCATAATACTATTATTATCGAAACCAACACTATCATTGGCGGCATATGCTGCTGGTGTTGCAGGATTAGCGTTATTTATAACTTCACCTTCGACCTTAATAAATGCCTCAGCGGGTAGAAAATATCTACTTGTATCCCGGTTATTATTCGATCGTCCACGCTGGTCTGGAATTCGGGCGTCATAAGAATAATACTGATAATCGCGCACAGACTCATCTTTGAAACCTGGTGCGTCCATGTCAAATGCGGGGTCAGATATGCGCTTAAACATCTTTATTATTATGATCTTCGTCTAACAAGAAGACCACTTCCTGCTATCAGACTAGCACATTGGGACATCAACTAACTCGGCTAGTTTTTGATTAGCGGCTTGATTGATTGTTTTACTTACACTTGTGGGCATCACTTCAGTGCTAAGTAATATCACTTCTTGAGGTCGGACGGGTTGTGGTCTACGTATTAATCGCGTTAGTCTATCTTTGATCGCTGAATATTCTTTGCTAGCAAGGTTACCAGCAGCGTCTATACCTTTTTCACGAACAACATCAATAGCTTTCATTCCTAGCTGCATTGCAATCGGTAATGATTTTGGGGCCATCCTTCTAAACAGACCCTGAACAATGTCACCTAGTCCATCTCCTTAGGTTGCTTTGTATACTGGTAATCGAGAGTTTATTACCCTAACCATGGTAGGTCCAGGTTGAACACTATGCACGATGAGAATTTCTAGTCGATCAACATCAGCAAGAACATTATTGGGACAAGTTATAAGACTATTCCCTAGGCCACTTTCAGTTGCACCTGGAGCATCTTGAAATTCCTCTTCACTTGGTTTCGGTGATTTTTTAATTGGTTTTGATGGTGGTTTTGGTGATACTGGAAAATAACGAAGAGATTGCTCAAATGACTTTGGTTCTTTTTGTTGTTTTGTTGTTGTGTTATCACTTCTTGTTGTTGTTTTATCGATTGCTGTTCTTCTGGCGGTAACTGTATAAACGAAATATATTCATCTATTGCATGAATATACACAATATATCTTGAATCGCTGTTTGAGCTTGATCAACGTCATAGTGTATACGAAATATCCATTTGTACCAATTATCGCGACTTATAACATCATAAGCATATTCAGGTTTTAAATATTGTTTTCGATTATCATAACCTTTCACAGCACTAACAGCTAATTGTTTTGCGCTTTTTGCCTGTTTGATGACATTAATGACATCTTCGGTAAATTTATTAGATACAATGACCCTGACTCGTGTTTGTCCTGGTATTTGTTAAATATCACCTTCTGCCTGGTCTGTATCCTCGGGTTTTTCCGGGATTGGCATCACAGCAGCTATTTCTTCTGGAAGTTTTTCAAGAGTCTTTTTTGTTTTCTTAGTTCTTTTTGCTATTTGTTCAGTTACTTCAGCTATTTTCTCTAACACAGGTTGAATATCTTTAGTGGTCTCAGTGATAGGTTTAAATAATTGTTTTGTATCCTCCTCGAATTCAACTTGAGATTCTTGACACGATTGAAGTTGTTGCTTAACAGAATCACGAACAGGTAAATATTTTTTAATTGCCTCCAGTCGCTCTCGAGCTAATTTAGCTGAGTATGGTTCTCCAATACTCATTATTGATAATATTTATAATGGCTGTTTAATTCATAGCAGCAGAGAGGGTGATGAACAACAATTGAGTCGCTTTTCGAGTAAACAAAATCGCCTTACAAACTCAAGAAAAAATACGTCAACAATAGTATAACAAAAATAAGCTAACCTCATGATTTTATTCTACGGTTAAGTACATAACCCTGAGGAAATAGAAAAGTTAGAGACTTTGGTTTAGCGTTGTTGAAGTATTTTTTTTCAGCCTGTGCAGGAACCTTTATTTTTCGTTAATGATTCGAGCAAAATTTTGTAGGGTTCAGCCTCTCTGCTGCTCATGGTGTTTTCCGGCATGAATCTTTGACGGTACACTAAGACAAATGTTTTGGCAATGGTGCAGGATTCTTTCAAAGGATCGATCAATCCGTGCTCCATGAACAGGTCCACAAAACAATTCAACAGCAACGCCACAAAAAGTCCACGTCGGAACCACAATATTTTAACATTTCTTCCTGGAAATCGAAGGGATCCGAGGCGTGAGTGTGGTATCAAACGCAGAGAGCTTCTCTTTGCTCTGTACGCATGTTGTCTGGGTGGTATTAGTGAGCCTTAGAGAAATGGGATAGAACGTTTTGATTTGCTTCGGTAATGAAAATGTGCAGAAAATAACCTTTGGTTATTTCTGTCATTCCAAACGTTTTAGGCATTCGGCACAATGGCGTGGCCAAGAAAACTATCAAATCTTTAAACTGCAGTAGTACCACTTGCATAGAAATGATTTTAGCTCCCTTCAAAGTTACATTAGAACGTTCGGTATTTTTTCGTATTTCAGAAGAAACTGTCCATCGTATCCCGTGACATTGTGAGCCATCACCGTGATATGGCGATGCCAGTTTCCGTAATGTTCGATGTCCTCTTTGCTCCACGTCTCGTCGATAGGGTCTAAGATCCATTGCGCGAAATGGAAAGATGTTTTCTCGTCCTCCAGGAATGTTGATGCAGTGAAGGCAATGACTAAAGATAAGCTTTTGGAGGCACTTCTCGCTCTCTCGGTGAACCACGCAGAAATGAGGAATGTGAATACAGGTCTCTTGCATGCATTCGAAATCGACAAAGATGAAATTACCTTTCTTTTTATGGACATCTTTCTCCTCTTGTTAGGAATGGTATTTTTGAATTAAACATTCTTGATGCAAATCCCCGATTTGGCGACAAATGTGACATCGCTTCTTTTCTGAACATACGTACGCATTTACATTATCGGTACGTATCACTTGTCCACCAGTAGAGCACAATCTCAACAGTTGACAAGCACTTTTTCCATTTGAAAACTTGCGTCTTCAAATGTTGTTGGTAACAGGTTGGACTGCCAAAAGTGGGTTGACATGCTGAGCAATCTAGTCATTCTTGTCCTTCGTGCAGACAGTGTCTAGACGCTAAACATGCTATGGATTTCGATCCTCAATGATTGTGTTGCTCTCGATTGTTGTGCCCATACTCACATTTCTCACAATAATATCTAGGAATTAAGTGACTAGTAATGGCATCAAAATGTTCAACGTGATGATAGACGTGAATGTATTTTCCATCTTTGAAATATTTGTCACCAAACAACATAGGTCCGCTCAGTTTTTGAGGGTGTACCTTCAAAGAAAAGCGTAGAGATAAGACGTCATGCAAATTTTGCATTTCTGGGACAGTAGTCCTGCTTCTCTTTTCTGTTTGGATTTGTCTGATCTTTCAATAATTGCTCAGTCTTTTTTCCATTCTGCCATGTCGTTATATTTTACATACGTTCGTTGCACAACGATATCACGGGCTAAACACATCTTGTCTTGAGGGCTGTTAATTTGGATAAGACTGTTTGGTGCTGAGAAGGTCGTCCACCAATAACACATTCCCTTCCATTGGGGAAGAGGCACGTAGGACATGAACAGTATTGCTTTTCCATCGCTGTTGTGAATCTTGTCGTTAAAATATTGCACGTATTGAAACTTGTCGATGACTTTGGAAGGTGTTAGTTCTGTGTCTGTTCTGCCAGGCTGCTTAACTCGGCCCAAAGAAGGGATTTCAAACTGTTGCGATGAATGGAAAGTGCCAAGTGATCGTCTTTCTGGCATCACATTGCCGTTTAAGTCTGGTTAACAAAGAGTCCCACACATCGGTGATAAACTAATCTGATTAGTCCAACGGTACGTCACCGTGTATATGTAGGCATAGGCACTGATTCTAAATTTTCTAGAGGAGCGTTTGTCCGTTTCTTGAGTGTGGTAGCACTTTCCAAGGTTTGCTAGTGGTGCTGGACTTTGGTTTGGTATAGACTCTCTACTTTTGGATTCTGGTTCACGCATGCCCTCTTCAAAATCGCTGGCATGGATTTGAGCCAAAACTTCAGCTACTATGAGAGGCCATAGGTCGCGTTTCTGTTTCTTACTTTGTTCTCCTTTCTTTACGAAATGATGCAATCGTTTCATCTTGACTTCAACAAGTCAAATTACTACATTTGAAACGCCATGGTTACCTATATATTCATGTCAAACCAGGAGAGAAAATATTGGTCTACTTTATATCAAAGAACATGTGATCTTCAAGCATGAGTTTCTTTATAGAAGAGACAATTACTATTTTAAAGTTATTTACATTATAATAGTGTCAACATTAACTGATCACAAGTAGTTAAGATCTTGAATCCAGCATACAATTGGTACGAGCTGAAATCTGAACAGTAACATTCGGTCCAAATTGCAGTATTTCTCACATAATTTGTCTCAAGAGAGAGAGAGAGAGAGAGAGAGAGAGAGAGAGAGAGAGAGAGAGAGAGAGAGAGAGAGAGAGAGAGAGAGAGGGAGAGAGAGAGAGAGAGGGGGTAGTTTATAGTTATATCTAGCACTTGGCATCATAATGCAGACATGTGGGAAACCCAGGCCGAGTTATACCAAAGACTTAAAAAATGGTACTAACAGCTGCCTCGCTTGGCGCTCAGCAATAAGAGATTAGTGTTATGATTGTTCGGCCTGATGTCATGATAATATGACTGGGTGGGACATCGTGCTGCATGTCTGCGGCATGATGCCCCAGTGCTACACATCACAGTAATCTGTCACACTGCAGACATTGTAACGATATGACTGAAATATCGTTAAAGCTACGTTGAAATCTAAATCACAAACACACACACACACACACGCAGACATGTAGTATGATATTCCACCCAGTGTCATTATCTTGACACCAGACCGACAAGTCTTAACACTAACCTCTTAATGCTGAGCGCAAAGCGAGGCAGCAATTAGTATCATTTTCAGCAGTTTCGATATGACTCTGCCGGGCTTCAAACTCGCGACTTCCCGCATCCGACTTTGACGATTACATTAATTAGACCACCGGAGTTATAGTATCCCAGTCAAGATTAACAATTTAGATGTTTAATAAAGAAATAATCATATCATTATCAGAAGTAAATATAAGTATAATGGTGGAAACGAAACTTTAACCTATATGATTTAGATATCTTCCTTACCACCCTACTCACCCAGAAATCCATTCATGATTCCCAAAGCCTCATGTTTATTTACTGTTTATGCCATGTGTTCTCCTTACTGGGAGAATAAAATTGAAACCGACATTTTTTGTTTCGAACATATCGAATTTTTTATACCGATAAAGTCAAGATCGGACAGACAGCAAAGGTTATCAATATGAACTACCAATGAACCGGTGAATGCTGAATTGATTTTTACAAGATGTATAATGGAGAGTGACAATGAAGTAGATTCTTTTCTATTTTTGGTAGAATTGAAACCAGGTCACTACGACATGAAATCGGCGTGAGAATGAGTTTTACTATTTAAATACAGCGAGTCCCGGCCAAGTCACATGTTGACAATGGAGCTATAAAATTGCAACCCCACCCCTACAATTTGCGTTGAAAAACCAAAAATAAACTACATCAAACAAGGAGTCTGTAAGTTCCAGTGCTAGCAAATTGATCCTCGATTTTCATTTCGTCTTTGGTGAATTATATATGCGATGTTATGACCTGGTTTAGATATGACGATATGCGATATTTTAAATGTGATCTTTTAGCACAATAATGAGCTTCGCGTTTTATAATTGTTCCCTTTGGTTTGATTATAATTGTAATGTTCACATGGATGCAGCAAATGAACACTACGAAAGGAAATCGTCTTCATAATATAGTTTCTTTATAATTTAGTTTCTTTGTTTTTCTTAATCATATTTTAAGAAATCATTTGTTTGTTGTTTTGTTTTTTAAAGAATCCATGGAATACATTTTACAAATAACGATATGTACAGCTTTTTTTCATATTATTTCCTCTGTCAATCATCTTTATATTGCTATTGAGCTGACACGCAAGAAAATTCAAAATGTAAAATGAGCAGATAATATATGAATTTTAGACAAAATGGACCTGCAGTTAGCGGTAACTTACTTTACGTTAACAAATACGGCGTCAAACCAAAAAATCAAAGAATTCCTTTTACGTAAATTTCTTAATTTAGCTAACTATTTCTTATGGCCCAGAAATTGTTTCAATCATTACATACATAGACAAGTTTTTTTTTTTTTTTTTTTTTTTTTTTTTTATCTCGCTTTACTTTTATACATTCAATTTACGTACATGTACATCTAATATTGGGGTCTCAGATGATGTCATTTTGGTTAGAGGTGACTGTCACCAATGGTTTACAATAATGCACTCGTTGATGTACGATTAACATTGTCCGTTTTAGCACTAATCCTAGCAACGTCTTCAGATAAGTAGAAGATATTGATATCACTTTTACTTTAGACATTCCTATTGCGTATATCCGGGACTAAGATGATCTTATTCATTATTCAGTTGTTTCGATCTGCACTCGTGTATAATAATACACTCAATGATTTTCAATTAACGGTTTCCGTTGTAGCATTATACCAGCGTCCTGTTCAGACATGTAGATGTTTACATTCTTCCCGATAAAGTCACTAGGAGACAATATTACGTCCAATTTACCTGGACGACGGACAATCTGAAAGTTTCTCGTATATGCGATCACCAAAATTTGTCATTTTTAACTCTGAAGCAAAGTCTGTTTATAAATCCCAAATCTAGACACTAACAGAAAGCTTTGTTTGCGTTCTGTTTGCTTATGTAATTTTTGTAAAAGTATCTTGAGATTCAATGAATTTATTTCAATTTCCAAACACCATTTCAACAGTAAAACTGCTAACCACAAATACGGCGGCTTAAGACATCATTCGGGAACTCTCTTACTTCATCCATCAATAAATGATATTTGAAAAAGTCATTCTTATTTGATTCAATTATTATTATCTTTTAAACAATAGATTTCGAAAAATTAAATTTAAAATGAAAATGATAGAAAGGCCATAACAGGCAAACAGTCACAAAATTTATCCAAATTTTGATTCTGTACATTACACTTTTAAGATTACGTCATGAAAATTTATTTACTATTGCTTGTTTCACTGCAAGTGCATGCTACTAACACCGTCCGTACATACTGATAACACTGTATGTACATGTTGCTAACACTGTACATATTCTAAACACTGTATGTGCATACTATAACACTGTATGTGCATACTATAACACTGTATGTAAATATACTAACACTGTATGTACGTATTACTAACACTGTATGTACATATTACTAACTGATAACATTATGTTCGTATTACTAACATTGTGCATGCTACTAACACTATATATGCAAACTATAACTAATACTGTGTGTACATACTACTAACATTGCATACTAATAACACTATGTGTACATGTTGCTAACACTGTACATACTTCTAACACTATCTGTGCATACTATCACATTGTATGTACGTATTACTAACACTTTATGTACATATACTAACACTATATGTGCATTTCGTTAATTGCCCGATCTAGGATGGGAAAAATAAAGTTTTTTTTATATATATATATATATATATATATATATATATATATATATATATATATATATATATATATATATATATATATATAAATTAGAAAGAGCACCTTTTAAATAAGCTTGAACATAAAACACAAACAGAAGTATTTATAAAATTGGGATTCCGCAGCGAGTTTCAAACTGGCGACGTCTTGTTTGGCAGCTGCGGCACGCAGAAAGACAAATATTGGCAGGAATTAAAAAAGTATTAAAAACTGGGATGAGCTATTTTAAAAGTAAGTCTGAACATAAAAAAGGATTTAAAAAAAACGTGATGTCACCGCAAGTTTCGGACTCAAGACCTCTTGTTTGGCCGCCAGGGCAAACAGAAAGAAAAATAATTGTCCGTCCTTGGACGGGAGTGATACAATTAAATTTCAACATAGAAATAAAAAAAGTAAACGAAAATTAAAAATTTGGATGAGATAGTCTAAAAGAAGGCTAAAATCTGAAAATACACAAATTTTCAAATAAAAAATTGGATGCCACTGCTAGTTTTGAACTTGCACCCTCTTGTTTGGCAAACGAGACAACCAGAAAGACAGAAAGACAAATCCGGGTGTTTATAGATAATTTTACTAACACCACGTACTATTAACACAGTCTATACATATTGCCAATATTTTGAGTATATATTGGTAACACTGTATGTATTTACTAATAATACTGTACATACCACTAATATTGCTTTATTAACACGACAAAGAAAAAAGAAACCACTTATCATTTCCACAAAAGAAAGGTCAACGGCACTCTGAAATACGAAGACTGAAACACAATTTAAGCATTATTTGACTATATGCAGGCACTTTACCCAAACATTATTAATAACTAGTCATATTACTACTACTACTACTACTGCTGCTGCTGCTACTTCTACTACTACTACTGCTACTACTACTATTACTACTATTCATTTAGCAGAAGTTTTCTAAAAGAGTTTCCCTTTTCAGTATCATTAGATATTTGTAACAAACATGTTTTATTTCGTCAAAAAATCATTACGAGACTACTGTTTGATAAACGTTATTTATGTTAATTGTAGATTTCACAGGTTTCATATACACACTAATGTTGTCAAGTAATCCATTCAAAAGTTTCCAATACGTTATCTTATATGGTCAGCAAATGTTCTTTTTCCCCATGAGTCTGAAAATTGCAATTTTCATGAACACACACACACACACACACACACACACACACATATATATATATATATATATATATATATATATATATATATATATATATATATATATATATATATATATATATATATATATATATATATATATATAAGCTTTGTAACATTTTAAACAAAAATAATTTATTTGACTCGAAAGCAGAGTAAAATATGAAAAAGAACTTACAGATTGTCAATATAATCCAAACATTAATTGAAGAATATAAGTACTATCACTTAAACGTCCTAATTGAATCCAAGTTCGAATCCTGGCGAAGTTCGAAGAAGGCGGATGATGACGTCAGATGAAAGCAGTATCAATGTGTCAAAAGTTCCATTTTCAATTTTATGTATCTCGAAAGAATTGTCAAAAGTTCCACGTTAAATTTTATGAATCACGAAATAATATTCCGGCTATATAACTGAATAAATTCCACTAAGTGTCTTTGTCCAAGAATTTGATGACGAGCAGCACATGTAAACGTTTCCTAGAGAATTAATTATTGATTACGAAGAATAGTCTTATTGAAGAATCAATAATACAAAGAACCTTGATAACACATGATCACCCTAGGGAGTTATGACGTTGATAGTGACCAATCATTTTAACTCAGTCTTTACCAAGTGTTTGAATTAAGGTTAGCTAAAAATAATTATAATGTAATACATTTTGTGTTCTTTACAAACAGAATTTACTGAAAAAATGCAATTTAATTAAAAATACATAACTATATATATATATATATATATATATATATATATATATATATATATATATATATATATATAAATAATTATAAATATATACCAGACAGAACAAACTGTGCTATCCCTGGATTCTGTAGTAGAATCTTGATAATAGTGGGCAGAAATAATAGTTTAATACAAACAATACTATCATACAGGTTAGAGAAATTAAATTCGTACTCTACCGAGTTTCGAACCCAGATCCGCGAGTAAATGGCACCCATCGCCTTGCCTGCACGCACCAACCCATATACCGTCACGACTAAGCACGCATCACCAAAAAATGATGGCACTGAATCGGTGTTATATAAGCCCGCGCGTAGCAGACACACTCGCATGACGACCTAGTAATTAATTCTCATATATATGTACACAGTCGTTCCAGATTCCTATGAAAGAAATCAAGGTATATAGGATTTTTGTATTACAAATAATTATAAATATATACCAGACAGAACAAACTGTGCTATCCCTGGATTCTGTAGTAGAATCTTGATAATAGTGGGCAGAAATAATAGTTTAATACAAACAATACTATCATACAGGTTAGAGAAATTAAATTCGTACTCTACCGAGTTTCGAACCCAGATCCGCGAGTAAATGGCACCCATCGCCTTGCCTGCACGCACCAACCCATATACCGTCACGACTAAGCACGCATCACCAAAAAATGATGGCACTGAATCGGTGTTATATAAGCCCGCGCGTAGCAGACACACTCGCATGACGACCTAGTAATTAATTCTCATATATATGTACACAGTCGTTCCAGATTCCTATGAAAGAAATCAAGGTATATAGGATTTTTGTATTACAAATAATTATAAATATATACCAGACAGAACAAACTGTGCTATCCCTGGATTCTGTAGTAGAATCTTGATAATAGTGGGCAGAAATAATAGTTTAATACAAACAATACTATCATACAGGTTAGAGAAATTAAATTCGTACTCTACCGAGTTTCGAACCCAGATCCGCGAGTAAATGGCACCCATCGCCTTGCCTGCACGCACCAACCCATATACCGTCACGACTAAGCACGCATCACCAAAAAATGATGGCACTGAATCGGTGTTATATAAGCCCGCGCGTAGCAGACACACTCGCATGACGACCTAGTAATTAATTCTCATATAGAGTACGAATTTAATTTCTCTAACCTGTATGATAGTATTGTTTGTATTAAACTATTATTTCTGCCCACTATTATCAAGATTCTACTACAGAATCCAGGGATAGCACAGTTTGTTCTGTCTGGTATATATTTATAATTATTTGTAATACAAAAATCCTATATACCTTGATTTCTTTCATAGGAATCTGGAACGACTGTGTACATATATATGAGAATTAATTACTAGGTCGTCATGCGAGTGTGTCTGCTACGCGCGGGCTTATATAACACCGATTCAGTGCCATCATTTTTTGGTGATGCGTGCTTAGTCGTGACGGTATATGGGTTGGTGCGTGCAGGCAAGGCGATGGGTGCCATTTACTCGCGGATCTGGGTTCGAAACTCGGTAGAGTACGAATTTAATTTCTCTAACCTGTATGATAGTATTGTTTGTATTAAACTATTATTTCTGCCCACTATTATCAAGATTCTACTACAGAATCCAGGGATAGCACAGTTTGTTCTGTCTGGTATATATTTATAATTATTTGTAATACAAAAATCCTATATACCTTGATTTCTTTCATAGGAATCTGGAACGACTGTGTACATATATATGAGAATTAATTACTAGGTCGTCATGCGAGTGTGTCTGCTACGCGCGGGCTTATATAACACCGATTCAGTGCCATCATTTTTTGGTGATGCGTGCTTAGTCGTGACGGTATATGGGTTGGTGCGTGCAGGCAAGGCGATGGGTGCCATTTACTCGCGGATCTGGGTTCGAAACTCGGTAGAGTACGAATTTAATTTCTCTAACCTGTATGATAGTATTGTTTGTATTAAACTATTATTTCTGCCCACTATTATCAAGATTCTACTACAGAATCCAGGGATAGCACAGTTTGTTCTGTCTGGTATATATTTATAATTATTTGTAATACAAAAATCCTATATACCTTGATTTCTTTCATAGGAATCTGGAACGACTGTGTACATATATATGAGAATTAATTACTAGGTCGTCATGCGAGTGTGTCTGCTACGCGCGGGCTTATATAACACCGATTCAGTGCCATCATTTTTTGGTGATGCGTGCTTAGTCGTGACGGTATATGGGTTGGTGCGTGCAGGCAAGGCGATGGGTGCCATTTACTCGCGGATCTAGGTTCGAAACTCGGTAGAGTACGAATTTAATTTCTCTAACCTGTATGATAGTATTGTTTGTATTAAACTATATATATATATATATATATATATATATATATATATATATATATATATATATATATATATAAAACCTGTCTGTGATGGATGTAAAAAATATAATAACTGGCAGTATCTGGCTGAGAACTACCAGTTTTCAAAACACTCATATCAATGCACATTTTATTATTTTCTTATTGTATAATCTCTCATTCTTTAAGGTATACGTCAGCCTAACTTCGCATTGACATATTGCCTTTTGTTTACAGTTTAAATGTTAAAGTTCATATGAGTTACCGTGTTTAAAAGAAAATGAGTCATGGATGATAAGGATACAAAATTGATGCTAAGTAAGCGATATACTGAAGCTATTGACAGTAAACCAGTATGGCTCCATTGTTGACACACATATGGTAACCTCAGAACTCACAGCAGGTCCCATAGTAAATATATGCAAAGACCATGATAATAAAAATTCCATAACTTTTCATTTTTCAGTGCTCACGATCGAGCCTATATTTATCAGCATGGATGCATCCATGCTGACCGCTTCTGCGCAGAAACAAAAGCGTATGAGCCGCGTCATTTTATAGCCCAGCGTGTGCTTGGGACAGCTGTTTTCGATCCCACATGCAAGAGTCCGGTTCTAATTTCAGTAAAGATTGTTCCAAACTCAGGTCTGTTAATGGACCTGGCCAGCCAATTCAATATATAGTCTATTTTATCTTCCATCAGGGTATACTAGATTGTCGGTTACAACGCTAGTGTTTTGACAGATGACAAAGTGTACTCGGATGTTGAATCTTCATTCATTTCCAGGATTGATTCACATTTGTCTATACCGTTTGTATCGTTATTGCATCAACTATAGGATGGTTGAGTCGGAAAATGCATGAACGGTGGAGAATGAGGGGAAAATATTTATTGAAATAGTATGAGGTTCAGGTACAGAGAGAGAGAGAGAGAGAGAGAGAGAGAGAGAGAGAGAGAGAGAGAGAGAGAGAGAGAGAGAGAGAGAGAGAGAGAGAGAGAGAGAGAGAGATATTTTAAAACAACGTATTAAAAAGCTCTTGTATCATTATGGCAAAATATTGCTTGATAGAACACTGTGCTTGTCTGTAATATTTTTTTTAGCAATAACTGCTTTAGAACAAACATTTCATAGAAAAATATCGTCACAATATGCAAGCCAGCAGAAATACATGCATTCATTTCTCTGGACCAAGCATGCATACTGTCCTCGGTGATCAAAAATGAATACAGTCCTCGTTTTTCACATGAATACAGTCGGTTATCAAACTTCCATACAGTATCATGTGACAAATTAATAACCTAACTCTGGCACGATAGCTCCGATTAATTAGACATAAAACTTTCAGCAACCTAGCCATAAAGACGATAAGATCGGATCGGAAATTATAGTCGTATATGCAACTCCTGGCCTCACGACTCTTTAAGCCTCTCACGAGGCCAGAGATTTCCTGCCGAAGGTAGAGAACTCTGATAGTCCCCTATGTGGTTGGCCCTCGGCCCGGACGCACACGGAGGCGCTTGGTCTTAGGCTGGACCTTATCGCTACTGACATGACCTTAAGACCCAGACGATTACATTACATTCACACAATCCATCTAGGAAGAACACAACCCAAGCCAGCAGCAGGAGGAAGAGCGCAAGAAGAGCCCCCACCACAGCAAGGCCCGCAGAGCCACAATGGACAATGAAAGCATTGACAAGAGAAAAGATAGACAAACAAGGACAATGGGTGTTACGGAAGGAAGTCTGTACCCCACAAGGGCTTGTAGGTTTCAGGAGCCCATGCAGGACTATGCTAGTACGTTTTCCCTAGCGTCTGTTTGCAACACCCATCGTCATACAATACAAGACGAACGAACAAAGAGACTGGACAAGCCATGGTGGGGAAATCGTCACTCTGACAGGGCTGTCAAAGTTCCGGATCCCACCAAGATTTTTGCTATTTGCTAGTATGTTTTCCCTAGTACCTGTTGGAATGGCCACATGGATTATTGGAAACATAGAGTATGTAGGTCTGCCCACCGAGGATCCCGGACTGTATTCTCAGAAGTGCCGTTGATTTATTGCAGTGTAGGGTTAAAGTTATGGAAGTTTTTGCTGGTAGATGCTATGTAAGTTGTTGTAGTCGATGTAGAGTAGAGTTTTCCCCAGCGCCATTCACAACTATTAGGCAATTTGAAATTGTGGCAATTATGAAATATCTTTTTAGAGTGGACATAACTCCAGCACGTAGCATCAATGAAGGTCTGGTAGTTAATTAAAGTTACGACAGATTTATACCCAGAGTCCTGACAGGGGAAGGTTTATACGGGTTTATTGGTTTGAAAAGGACTTCAGGGTGTAGCTGCATCGTTTCAGTAGTGTAGATGGGACAAGGTCTTGTAGTTGTCGCTGCCAGACGCTGTGTAAGTTGTTACAGATGATGTAGTGTTATAGAGTTTGTCACGGAGACACGCACCACTATTTTGGCATATTTGAAATTGAGGCAATATTGAAATTTCTTTTCAGAGAGGGCATGACTCCGGGACGTAGCAGCAAGGCAGATCTGGTAGTCGAACGTAGGTACGATAGAGCTCGCCCCCGAGTCTGTATGGGGAATAATGTATAAAGGTTTTTGGTTTGAATAGGGCTCAAGGACGTAGCTGCATCGAAATAGTATTTGTTGATTTATTCCAGCGTAGTAGGGCACTAAGGCTGCAGGAACACACGCACAGCAAGCATCCGTTGTTGTAATGATTGATGAGAACCAATAAGTTAAAGGAAAAAGCCAAACATGAGTTTATCTCATACGGGTCAAATAAATCTAAGTTGTGAAAACACCTAACTGATATAAAGTTTAAGATTTGTATACCAAGCGTAAAATAATCTAGAGGTAAGTCAAATGAGTGGGGCTATTGTGTCCCATACATTTTTGAGGTCTAGGTTGTTAAAAGAGGAAGGATAAAAGAAATATTAAATAACACAACAACATAAAATACCTATCGAGATTTTTAAGGGCCATGTATGAGTTATCACCCAAATAGGGCTCAATATGGCCAAAAGGAGAGCCCAAGAAGATAGATAAATAAGTAACATAGAACATAACGGACAAAGATTAAAGCTAAGTTTATATCCTCGCGTAAATGTAGCAAGTGTACTTGCCTTTAAGTTCAATCCCGCTTCAAACAACAAAGATCACGATCTTCCGTTGCCTAATGCTCCGGTAGTTTAACGCATGTGGTATTTATTCTATTAATTGTTCCTAAACAAAACTTCACAGACCAAGATCTGCTTGCTCATTATGTGATGTCAGATCTAGGTGTGTGCTGCTTGCAGTTGGACAGGTACTATAAGCATGTGTATACGAGACAAGTGGCTCTGAAAATGTATGTACTAAACTGTCCCATTAACCGGAAAAGGAAGTGGGTCATCTTTGCTGTATAATAGATTCAGGAAAAGATAAAGAATTGATTTTTAAAATTGCTCTCAACGACTATGTATCAATCTGATCTTTTTTTTTTCTTTTCGAATGCTAGATCTAGCTCAATAAATGATTCAAATGTGTTTGGTGTGCATGAAGTATTTACAATGTTGAGAAAAGTTGCGTAACGTGTTTAGAGAACTTACAACGTCCATAAAGTGGACGGTGTATCCTGTACTGCTTCAGTTATCAAGTGACATGGAAGTTTCTTCAGGAGGTTAAGGTGTGATCTACCATCACTTACGGTGACCGGATGTGATATCATTCTGTACAGTGTCACGATAGGATAGGAACGTAGGCCGGAAAAATATAGCGGGCAGGAAAAATATTTGTATTGTTATCAAGACACCAGACAAGGGATCCTGCGTTGTTGTCATGAATATGTCATACTACATTAATCAAACACAAATTTCAGACGAGATATGTTATAAGAAACTCAGTTATGACCACAGAGCTGACACGCTGAAATCGTGTGTCAGAAAATTAAGACATATAACACAGACCACAGTGATGACAATACATGCCTAACTAGGGTCAGTTGACCCTTAGCTAGGGCCAGCTGACCCCAAACCGGGGCCATTTTATGGACTCCTTATAATACACATAAAGGAAAATCTGGATAGCCCAATCAACTCCGGAAACAACCATAGCACCGACACGAATTTCTGAATTCGTTGAATACAACCATTTGTTCATATGTAGACAAATTTCCTTCATGAGTCCAAGATTCTACGGACTATCTCAACAAAAGGAATTTAAAAAAGAACGTATACAGATAACACTCCCTCGTCTCTGTGCTTACCAAAATCTCACACGAGGATGGGATGGCAGATCTGCTTTTTCTATTTGGTCAAACGCTTAACCAATCTTCTTAAAGTTATCAAGTTTGTATTCAGCTGACCACACTTTCTACAAACTAATGAATCTGCACGAGGCTCTAAAGCGGCGCCTTTATATCTCAATAATTTCATTGAGAGACTGATGCACTAGCTCCTTAGTGAGGCATCCAAAAGATCTCTAAGCTGGTGTAGATCACATGACGATAGAATAACAAGATTGATCGAAACGGACTACAGCTTCGAAATATATTTTGAGTTTCATATTAAAGGGGACAAACATGCAAAACTGAAATTCTCGCAAACTCCGTATATAATTTGCTATATATATATATATATATATATATATATATATATATATATATATATATATATCTATATATATATATATATATATATATATAGATATATATATATATAATTTTCTGAAAATTTGTACCTTTCTTTTTTACTCGTTACGAAGAAATTTATGAAAAACCGATCATCTCTCCCGATCCTTCTTGAATAGACTAACGCACTTACCTCCAACTGAACAATTAGCGGATGTGACGTCATTTGAGACACTGTACAGGCTGGCATTGTTGATAATAGCACAGGAGTCTGCAGTTTTATTAATTAAGCACGACGAAAATTTTGATTACATGAAGTCACCTAATGGTATCATAAAATAATTATTTTATATTACCGTTAAGGTAATTTCATGTAGTCAGAAATTTCGTCGTGCTTTATTGAAAAAACTGCAGACTCATGTGATAATACAATCATTCTATGAGTTGGCTGTACTTGAATATTTAAATTATGTCGACTGTCAGTTATGTGGATGACAATCCAGAAGTAGAATATTTCATGAACATCCAACCTTATATGTATGAACCCGAGACAAATTCGTGTGACAAAGATGTACATGAATCGTCAAGTTCTGACAATGACGATGATTATAAACTACCTTTAATTTTAAATACCAAACTAAATAGCAGGACAAAATCTAATCCATAAACCGGGTAGGGAGAGGGCTTTACTTTTCTACCGATTACGATTTCTTTCACAATTCATTTTTTTTTTGTTTCATTAATTCATCTTCTTTCTTTTCATTTTCTTTTAAGTCAAAACAATTTAATATTACAGATCAGAGTTTTTCTTGCCAGTTTTTTTTTTTGGGGGGGATAGGCTGGAAATTGGTTTTCACTTTCTATAGCCTGGATTAATCCAACAGCTATTGATATGGACTTGTACATGTCATAATTGGACGAATGCTCGTCAAATATCAAACAAGCAACAGTTTTTTTTTCAAATAATTTTAGCCTTTTTTGCACACATGTGCTGTATAGTAAATTTGTTCCAATGTCCAACCAGGAATGGAATATTTGTTGCCAATCTCAGTGGCTCTCGGAAGAGAAAATGTGTGTGTGTGTGTGTGTGTGTGTGTGTGTGTGTGTGTGTGTGTGTGAGAGAGAGAGAGAGAGAGAGAGAGAGAGAGAGAGAGAGAGAGAGAGAGAGAGAGAGAGAGCACATGTTACTCCCCCACCTCTTCCAAGGCTCCATAAACCAAACTGTTAAAAAAACTAAATACGACGTAGCCATGTATAAAGTGATTGAATTGTTGTGAAATTATGTGTAATAACTATACTATTCAGTAAATTATTTTGTCCTTTTAGAGTCTACCGACAAATCATATAGACGATTTTTCCGTAGGGTGTAGAATATACTAGGTAAAAAAAGTATAAAAATATTACCATCATGTGTAGTGAGCACGATTCGCAAGACCTTCTCATCTGAAACCTTCACATGATTAATGTATTTTCGCTTCTGACTGATGAATCTGAAAAATTATGACAGTTCTAGGAATATGTGCGAATGTATGTGTATAATGGCAAAATAAAATATCAGAAGCTACTGAGGTTTTAAACTTTATTGGCTGAAATTACACGTTCAGGTATTGAAACGTTGACGGTGCTACTGAATTATCGAGTCCATAATGCACCCACAGGAGTCTGCAGTTTTATAAATAAAGCACGACGAAATTTCATGTAGTCAGAAATTTCGTCGAGCTTTATTGATATAACTGCTGACTCCTGTGATGCTCCCTGGCTTATGTCGACTACGACTCGCCGGCGTGCTTCCCGTCTTCTGTCTTGTTATCAGAGTAGAAAAATATTTTTAAAAAGAGTCGGCACTGCATCAGGCTTCAAACGCTAACGTTTTGGCTCAGACCCAAAAGTTTGAAGAGTCTCTGGTCTTTTGAAAAACTTTCATGCTTGAAATGTCTCGGTCATAAATCCCTTCTCTTTTTAATTTGATCGCCTATGCAAATCACCCTTTAGGGTCCTATAGAAATGTGAGAAAATGTATATTTGTCGGGAACTACTTTTATTCACACAATTCAGAGCTGCGCATTGAAACATCGTTTCTACTTGACGCTGAGTATTTATATGCCTGTTGTACGGGAATCGTCTCAAATGACGTTACATCCTGCTTTTATGAAAGGGAGATAACAACCTGAGGGGTAGATTCTTTCCATTTGATCTCGGAATTCAACGCATTTTTATTATTAAATGTTTGTGCAAATACAATAAATGCAAAGAAAAGAAATAGTCAGGACAGATTATATACACAAACTACTACATATCCTTCTATTTACAATAAAATTTTGCAGGATAGGGATTTTGTCCCCTTTAAATTCCACCATCCAGTCCTCAAACTAGAAAGCATCTTCTAGGAGAAAAAAGTGGAAACTAAAGAGTATTAGAAATCAACATACTATCGCTAGTTTTTTCTCTAAATCTGCTACCACCCACGAAACCTAACACAAATATTCCTTACAAAATATACGTTTGAATGAAACACATACGTTATAATCCAGCTAAAAGTGAGAAGAAATAGCGAGAACTAAACCAGCACCTTAGAGGGAGAGGATTTATAATGAGTCACATCGAAAGAGCTATCTTAAAAAAAAAAAAAAAAAAATCGATAGAGGAGCTAATCCTGTAATATAAAGCCATGAAAGCCAACAAACGCTTCACTTTCGTGGTTATTTCTACCTCAAATACTGAAACTTACAATAGTACAATAGACCATTCGGAAGCAGTGGCACCATATCGAATCTTCCAAAAGACATATTTCGAGAATTTCCTTTTGTTGCACACCGTAGATCTAAAAAATCCACGGTACTGCTTGCCACGGTAACTTCATACAAGACCACTGATTCATGTACTTAATGCTAAAAAGATGAGAGCTGCCTAATTTGACGTAGATCAAATCATTTATACGTTAGACTACAGGAGATATCTCTACTTCAGAAGTGGTGACGTTGAACCAAGGAAGCAATCTATTTTCTAGAATCCAGCATATAGGATCTGTGCCGGTAATTATGTCGACGAAACCGATGATTTCAGAAAATGAAGTAATAACTATAATAGTCCTATTCTCCCCAAACTCAACGCAAAATTCTCCAACAAATAAAATAAGCATTCAGTTGAATCCCTTAGGATACCAACGATTGAATCAAGGAGGGGAGGTATAAACCTATACTGAACTCGCACACAATGACCAACGATGGACATTGCAACTGAAAACTAAGTCTGGTATAAAGAAAAACTATTACCTTCTCAATGTAACTTTTCCAGATTTAGGGCCAGGCGTTCGTTTATACGATTTTGTGACAATATTTACTCAATTGCAAATTCTGAAACATGTATTATTATTATTATTATTATTATTATTATTATTATTATTATTATTATTATTATTATTATTATTATTATTATTATTATTATTATTATTATTATTATTATTATTATTATTATTATTATTATTATTGGTAGTAGTAGCAGTTGTAGCAGTAACAGCAGTAGGTTCGAATGTAGGGTGTAGCAGGCTGGCAATACACATAGAAACCGGGAAATACGGACTGTAAATGTTTCAGGTGTTAACATATGGCTTAGTTGAGATCAAACAGGGCGTATCAGGGCCATATATCACAGTATCGATGTCTGCTGGAGTAATTTCCCCACATTTGCATCAATCACAATCATGTTTTGCAGCAAAAGAAACCATAAAATCCGCTAAAAATCAGATAATTTAGTATAGATCATAAGAGATATCCGTGTTCACCTGACGCCTTAATGACTGGAAAACTTTGTTGATACAAATGAAGAACTAAAAAATATAAGATCTGACTGAATCAGTGTTAAGTCTAGAAACAAACTGTCTGACTAACATAACGAGAAGAAAGTTGAGAATCAAGAAGCCCGATCTCGTACAGACAACTTAATCTTCTATGATATTCCAGAAACCAAGGGTGAAAAGTGAAGCAACAATGTAAAGCCAATAAGGAGAATCTACTAGGCAAGCATTGGAGATGAGAGAGCGCACTATCTACATGTGTATGACCTGCAATTGTTCAATTTGTCTCGCTTCCAATAAAAGGAAACCATTTTAATGAAGACATAACAATTAACAAGATAAACCGAAACGAGGCAGAGATGGACGAGAGAGAAGGAGATGAAAGAGCAGATGCAACTACAATAACAAAATGTTTCAGATGCAGTAGAAACACATATCCAAGTATCAGAAGACATCCCAAAGGAGGCACTTCGGGCATAGACAGTTATCTAACATTTCTTCATCAATGATCTAAGGGATGGCTTATCAGACATCTTAAAATATGAAAAAATTGTTTACAAATGGAACTGCGTATGTGTTTAAATAATGTACTGCATCGTATGTTACGTATAAACGATAAACGGGTCTGCCCAGGCCTTTTCTTTGCATTTGGTACATGATGTGCAGAGGAATGGTGCTATTAAATTACGCATCTGGAACATTTCAGGTTTAACAAGATATTTATCTAGCTAGCAGTAATAATTTTATCAATATTATGCGTGATATTGATAATTTTGCCCTGGCTGAAACCTGGTTTCATGATAAAATTGATGTCAGTACTTTCACGAGCTACACAAGTGTCAGAGAAAATAGAAATTTTTTTTTTCTGGAAGTACTGATGATGTGTGAAAGAAGTATTTATCAGTTTAACAGTCAATACAAATATTTTTGGGTTGGAATCCCCCCATCGATAAACAAAGAATCCTAGTATAATGCAGACTGTAAAGACGCAAAACATCGCTAACTTGACGGACTTAGAAAAGTCCAAAATATTAATATGCCATATAACTTAGCACAGCATAAATATATACCAACACATAAAATGGCACAATGAAAGGGCACAATAGAAATACATACGATCATATTACATATATAGCAAACCCCTGTGGGTGGGGGTTGTAACATATCCATATTCAGACAACCGATATAAAATTTCCTCAATTTCCTTTTCCGAGTCCAGTTCAAAATATGGCAGCCAAAAATGTTGATTCAAATTAAAACATTCCAGAAGGTGGGGCTGAAAACTTCTTCATACGATCTCAATCAATCAGTAAAGCAAATACTGTAGGCTTGACATCACATGTCTGTCTCATGATAAGGTGAGGAAATATTGTTCTTCTCTTTTCCTTTTCTTCTTTCTTCTTCTTTTCCTTTCATCTTCTTCTAATCTGGCTTCTTCCTGGATTGCCTATTATAGCCAGTTCGTGCAGGATTCGCCTGCATATTCCAAATGCATCTAGAGTCCCAACAATTTTGTGAATCTGCTCATCTTCGCCGAAGTTTACGAGTGAACGTTGGAGTAGCCAGACTGAATTGAATTATTGGATTAAAGTCGCGTGAGCCCACAAGGGCTAGTGTGACTGGTTAATGCCTGTAAATTAGTCTGTTTAATTATTCGTGGGGTAAGGTAGAAGACCCACATACACCACGCAGTTGTGTACTCAAAGAATGTAGTTTTATTTAACCCATACAGGTGGTGGGACAATAGAGTCCCAAAGGACCTGAATGTATGGCTATTATGAGTGGGAATACTCTCATGCAGATAGTCTTTATCTACAGAGCAGACTCTTAGAGTGAACCACCCAATTCATAGCGCCACCCCGGCTCCAAGATTACTCGTACGTAGGGGCAACTGATGTTTTAAACGGGTGGAGAGAGTTCCACATTCCAAAGTGCAACAGACTACTTGAAACGCCAGTAGTTTTATTAATCAAAGTTAGTCCAGTTAATAGTAATGAAGAATTAATAAAGTACCAATAATGTGTAAGGCACCTGTGCTAACCAAATCCAACAATTCTAACAATTTCGAAGATTTTGCATCCTTAAGCTTAGAATTTAGTATACAAAGTGAACTTCATTTTCCCCAAAATATTCCAAATCAGTTAAATCCAGTTACTATAATCATTTTGTGTCAAGCAATGTTCACATATAATATTGACGGTGGAACTAAAGGATCAAATTAGAAACATAAATAGAGGTTTAATCGAAATCGGTTTCCATGTCCAAGTGAAAGCTGCATAAGTTCACTCAGGCAATTTTAAATGGCTATTCTACCTTTTCATATCGTGTCCAAGTCGGAAGCTATCCGGAGTATAGGCAGTCCTTAAGTTCGGGCTGGCTTTCTCTTCGTCTGGCGGCACTGCACTCACTGCAAGGTGCTTTCTTTTTTTCACTCACTGCACAGTGCATACTGCTAAAACTCAAGGTCGCCATTTCCCATTTCCAGAGCTGTTAAATTTTTAGACCGGTGTTCATCTGCTTGCTCCATCATAAATCATAAATTTCACTTTCCTGGTCCTCACAGGACTGCTAGAACACTAGTCGCTATTTTATTAATTTACTGTAATTTTCTACAGGACTTTCTTCAATGTTGTGGTGGGGCCACGAGTGGCCGAGTGGTCTAAAGCGAGCGCTTTACGGATCACTGCCATCTCACCTCTGTCTGCGTGGGTTCGAGTCTAGGATTCGGCGAATGTAGATATGTGAGAAAGCTTGCCAGTAGCTTCTCGTGGGTCGGTGGTTCTTTCCGGTGATTTCCCGGTTTCTTCCTCCACCATTAATACTGGCCGCCATGAATAGCCTATCGTGTGCTGAAAAATGGCGTTAAACACAACAACAACAATCAATGTTGTGGCAATATGAAGTTTCGATTGGTTGGTATGTGGGTCTCTTCGGACAGCTATCACGTGCAAAGGGTAACGCGACATTTGATTTCTATTCTTTAAAATAGTCATGGCCGCAAGTCCATCATGTTTTCCTCGCTCCCTACTCCACCCTTGTTGATATAGCAACTGACGCCCGCTCCGATGTTGCTCCCCTCGACTTCCACCGAGTGAATTGAATGCAATGGAATAAATGCATGAATGAGAATGAAAGAACTAGCTATATTGTCGAACGCTACATGTTTTATACCTGAGGCGGGGACGTGAAGGAAACCTGCCGCTACACAAAAAAACTAACAATACCTAGTGAAATATCAATAACGTGGAACGGGTGGACTTAATCAAAACACTAACGTTCACTTTTTATCCTATAAACACACTTTATTACCACTCATACATATAAAAATTACATAGACTATATTTCAAGTCGCGAAAACGAATGTCTATAGGCACACTTATATTTCTTACCTACGGACAAATACAAGGACAGACAATGTTGGCAATAGAGTAGTATGTCTTTTTTAGATTGTAGTGGTAGCCCTGAAAGGGCAGTTTTCTTTGCAGGTGTAGAAATTTCTTATCGTCTAAGATTGCATCCCCGTCTGGCTGCATGCGTTCCGAAAGAATAGGGTCTGCTTATGGGGAAGGATATAGAGAAATCTTTCGTCCGTTTTTTATTTTACCTTTGTGGACAGTAGAACGACTATAGTGGTGGTGTGCACTTGTTTTAGGTGACAACTTTTCGTGTTCAGAAACACAAAACACACTGATACCAATCGTTTACCCCAGGTCATTTTATACGTAAAAACTGATTCTCTCTACGTCGTATCAACTTTACGACAGGCATCACGCTTCGTTGATTAGTTCGTAACGGACTTAATACTGTCAGTTCTTGCTAGAATAAATCCAGTAAGCTCTGTAACATACCCGATATCTCTTGGACATTGATTTTAGTGCAGGTAGCTTGTTAGCAGCTGCCGCTTCTGCTAAAGAAGAGCAGTGTGTCACCGCTGAAGGATAAGTTCCTGTAGACACAAGTTTCCATTGTTGCGTCAAATATTGAAGAACGGGTGTGAAATTGGGTTTAACTGGGATCACTAGCAACGGGGAAGTGAAAGACCCCGAGGCTACAAAAACACAGTCACCGTCGGTGCATGGCGTGGCTTGGCAATGTAAGGTTGAGCCCAGACTGTAATGCTTCTATTTAGAAAAGAAGCTGTTTCCTGGAGACTTTTCGTTTTCATTTCTGGTTACGTGACATGGTCTTGACACCACTGCTTTCTCCTTCTGGGTTACGCTTGGGTCGTGGAGTGGATGTGTTCTTTGTTATGACTTTTGAAGCATTGGGATCCCATTTTAAGAGGGAACAAATGATGACACCTCATAGAGAATCGCTAGCTCCAGGTTTCAAAATGATTTGCATTCCTGTATGAGTGTCGATGTGGAGATCTGCCAGTTAAGGAGAGGCTACTTTGTTTCTCTCAACAAAGTGTTTGGTTTGATGAGTAATATGAAGTATGTCTTAAAGTAATTCAAGTGCTGTGACCATAAACCATATTAGGACTACAACCGTATGAATAATACCATCAGTATATCAAATAATATCAAAACCATCTCATCTCTGTCTATGTGGGTTCGAGTCTCGGATTCGGCTAATTAGGTTATGTTAGAAACTTGAAATGGTTTCTCGTGGGTCAGTTGTTCTTTCCAGGGTTTACCCTGGTTCTTCCTCCACCATTTATTCTGACCACCATGTATATCTTATGTTGTGCTAAAAATGGCGTTAAACCATACAACGAAAACAAAAACAGCAACTACTACTATAACTGCTGATACTCTTACAACTATGACAACTACTAACAATATTAGTGATATTACAGCGACTGCTATTACAACTACTAACAATATTAGTGATATTACAGCGACTGCTATTACAATATTAGTGATATTACAGCGACTGCTATTACAACTACTAACAATATTAGTGATATTACAGCGACTGCTATTACAACTACTAATATTAGAACTACTATTACAATTGCTGCTATTACAACTACTACCATTATAATTACTATTACAACTACTGCTATTACAACTGCTATTACAAATACTGCTATTGCAACTACTGCTTATACAACTACTATTACAACTACTGCTTTTAAAACAACTATTACAGCTACTGCTATTACAACTACTATTACAGCTACTGCTATTACAACTACTATTACAGCTACTGCTATTACAACTTCTATTCCATCTACTACTATTCCAAATACTGCTATTACAAATACTACTGCCAATAGCAGTACAACTACTGCTATTTCAAATACTATTCAAACTACTCCTATTCCAACTACTCCTATTCCAACTACTCCTTTTCCAACTACTCCTATTGAAACTATTATTACAACTACCGCTATTACAAATAATATTACTACTGCAACTACTATTACTACTACTACTATTAATGTTACAACTACTACTACTGACATTACAATTACTACTACTACTACTATTAATGTTTCTACTACTACTACTACTACTACTACTACTACTACTACTGACATTATAATTATACTACTACTCCCATTACTACTACTAATAAGACTAATACTGGTATTACAACTCCTAGTACAACTTCTTTTACAACTTCTGCTATTACAACTACTATTACAACTACTGCTATTACTACTAAAATTACTAATTTTATTAGTGTACATCTCAAAGAAATTTTACAAGAAATGAACCGTCATTTCCACTATTACAGGTACATCGTACCGGCAAGGATGGAAAATTGGTACAAGACCAAATTTTACCGGTAGAAATGCTAATCAACCAATCTCATCAATGCATGGTTTATCATTTACACAGAGTGGAGAAAATTATCATGTAAGCAATACTTTGGAGTAAGGAAAACAAATCATCCGTTTCTGATCTTTACATAATCTGCATTCAAAATGGACATTATCACATGTCCACACCACGACAATTATAGTTCATCTCACACAGCATTGCGGATTTGATCTAATATATAACTCAGAAAACTATCAGGTTAATATCATCAAATGTAGCTAAAAATACCTAATTTGTTTTCCACAATATATTTAAAACAAATTCCGTAATAATTTAAGTGTTTTCATGATTGGTGCGAGTTTAAGCCTTGAACATAAGCATGGACAGATCACGTGACTCACAATAATCTGGAAATGAAAACCCACATAAGTCCCAAAGCTGCCTAACCCTTAACCCCTTCATTTCCCCCATTGGTTATTAATTTGTTTTGAACAAGAGTAAATAAAGCACCAACGGTATTGTAAAGAAGTCTATTGTGCCCAGTACATTTTTTTTATGAAAATGGTGATCGCTGTACCATGTTAAATATTCTTCAAAACAAACAGAATTAATCAGAAAGGGACTGATCGAATCAAAATCTGAAACAGAAAAAAGAGTGCTTTCATTTGTGTAGCTTTCATCTTGAATTTCAAAGTCTTGAGGTCCATCAAAGTGAGTAGCCGATCCTCATTCGGGTGCTGTGTTCTTGCCGAAATCGCTTATTAAAGTCTGGATGGATGTGGGACTACAACTATATGAATGGAATAAGTTTTATCTTCTAACTGTATGAATGGAATCAGTTGTCTTCTAACTGTATGAAATGGAATAAGTTGTCTTCTAACTGCATGAAATGGAATAAGTTGTCTTCTAACTGTATGAATGGAATAAATTGTCTTCTAACTGTATGAACAGAATAAGTTGTCTTCTAACTGTATGAATGGAATCAGTTGTCTTCTAACTGTATGAAATGGAATAAGTTGTCTTCTAACTGCATGAAATGGAATAAGTTGTCTTCTAACTGTATGAATGGAATAAATTGTCTTCTAACTGTATGAACAGAATAAGTTGTCTTCTAACTGTATGAATGGAATCAGTTGTCTTCTAACTGTATGAATGGAATAAGTTGTCTTCTAACTGTATGAATGGAATAAGTTGTCTTCTAACTATATAAATGGAATAAGTTTAATCTTCTAACTGCATGAAATGGAATAAGTTGTCTTCTAACTGTATGAATGGAATAAGTTGTCTTCTAACTGTATGAATGGAATAAGCTGTCTTCTAAGTGAATGAATGGAATCAGTTGTCTTCTAACTGTATGAATGGAATAAGTTGTCTTCTAACTAAATGAAATGGAATAAGTTGTCTTCTAACTATATGAATGGAATAAGTGGTCTTCTAACTGTATGAATAAAATAAGTTGTCTTCTAACTGTATGAATGGAATCAGTTGTCTTCTAACTGTATGAATGGAATAAGTTGTCTTCTAACTGTATGAATGGAATAAGTTGTCTTCTAACTGTATGAATGGACTAAGTTGTCTTCTAACTACATGAATGGAATAAATTGTCTTCTAACTGCATGAATGGAATAAGTTGTCTTCTAACTGCAAGAATGGGATAAGTTGTCTTTTAACTGAATGAATGGAATAAGTTGTCTTCTAACTGTATGAATGGACTAAGTTGTCTTCTAACTACATAAATGGAATAAGTTGTCTTCTAACTGCATGAATGGAATAAGTTGTCTTCTAACTGTATGAATGGAATAAGTTGTCTTCTAACTATGAATGGAATAAGTTGTCTTCTAACTGTATAAATGGAATAAATTGTCTTCTAACTATGAATGGAATAAGTTGTCTTCTAACTGTATGAATGGAATAAGTTGTCTTCTAACTGTATGAATGGAATAAGTTGTCTTCTAACTATGAATGGAATACGTTGTCTTCTAACTGTATGAATGGAATCAGTTGTCTTCTAACTGTATGAATGGAATCAGTTGTCTTCTAACTGTATGAATGGAATAAGTTGTCTTCTAACTGTATGAATGAAATAAGTTGTCTTCTAACTGCATGAAATGGAATAAGTTGTCTTCTAACTGTATGAATGGAATAAGTTGTCTTCTAACTGCATGAAATGGAATAAGTAGTCTTCTAACTGTATGAGTGGATTAAGTTGTCTTCTAACTGAATGAATGGAATGAGTTGTCTTCTAACTGTATGAATGGAATAAGTTGTCTTCTAACTGTATGAATGGAATAGGCTCTCTTCTAACTGCAAGAAATGGAATAAGTTGTCTTCTAACTGTATGAATGGAATAAGTTGTCTTCTAACTATGAATGGAAAAAGTTGTCTTCTAACTGTAGGAATGGAATAAATTGTCTTCTAACTGTATGAATGGAATAAGTTGTCTTCTACCTGTATGAATGGAATAAGTTGTCTTCTAACTGTATGAATGGATTAGGTTGTCTTCTAACTGCATGAAATGGAATAAGTTGTCTTCTAACTGTATGAATGGAATAAGTTGTCTTCTAACTGTATGAATGGAATCAGTTGTCTTCTAACTGTATGAATGGAACAAGTTGTCTTCTAACTGCATGAAATGGAATAAGTTGTCTTCTAACTGCATGAATGGAATAAGTTGTCTTCTTTCTGTATGAAATGGAATAAGTTGTCTTCTAACTGTATGAATGGAATAAGTTGTCTTCTAACTGTATGAAATGGAATAAGTTGTCTTCTAGCTGTATGAATGGAGTAAGTTGTCTTCTAACTGCATGAAATGGAATAAGTTGTCTTCTAACTGTATGAATGGAATAAATTGTCTTCTAACTGTATGAATGAAATAAGTTGTCTTCTATCTGTATGAATGGAATAAATTGTCTTCTAACTGTATGAATGGAATAAGTTGTCTTCTAACTGTATGAATGGAATAAGTTGTCTTCTAACTGTATGAATGGAATCAGTTGTCTTCTAACTGTATGAATGGAACAAATTGTCTTCTAACTGTATGAAATGGAATAAGTTGTCTTCTAACTGCATGAATGGAATAAGTTGTCTTCTAACTGTATGAAATGGAATAAGTTGTCTTCTAACTGTATGAATGGAATAAGTTGTCTTCTAACTGTATGAATGGAATAACTTGTCTTCTAACTGCATGAAATGGAATAAGTTGTCTTCTAACTGTATGAATGGAATAAGTTGTCCTCTAACTGTATGAATGGAATAAGTTGTCTTCTAACTGTATGAATGGAATAAGTTGTCTTCTAACTGAATGAAATGGAATAAATTGTCTTCTAACCGTACGAATGCAGTAAGTTGTCTTCTAACTGTATGAATGGAATAAGTTGTCTTCTAACTGCATGAAATGGAATAAGTTGTCTTCTAATTGCGTGAAATGGAATAAGTTGTCTTCTAACTGTATGAATGGAATAAGTTGTCTTCTAACTGTATGAATGGAATAAGTTGTCCTCTAACTGTATGAAGGGAATAAGTTGTCCTCTAACTGTATGAATGGAATAAGTTGTCTTCTAACTGTATGAATAGAATAAGTTGTCTTCTAACTGCATGAAATTGAACAAGTTATCTTCTAACTGCATGAATGGAATAAGTTGTCTTCTAACTGTATGAATGGAATAAGTTGTCTTCTAACTGTATGAATGGAATAAGTTGTCTTCTAACTGTATGAATGGAATAAGTTGTCCTCTACCTGTATGAAGGGAATAAGTTGTCCTCTAACTGTATGAATGGAATATGTTGTCTTCTAACTGTATGAATAGAATAAGTTGTCTTCTAACTGCATGAAATTGAACAAGTTATCTTCTAACTGCATGAAATCTAATAAGTTGGGTTCATTCTGAAGTTGAGATTGAGACAGTTAACTTTAAAGACTTGAAACGCATTTTACAGTTTAGTTGAGGTTACCAATGGGATGAAGCTATTCAGAGAGAAATAAAAGCAACTTTAAACTACTGACATTGTTGCAGTAACTTATTGTTGTAAAAAAGTTTAACTTGTTACTTAATCTCATTTATATGACCTCCACTGCCGATCTTTTTACTCCACCCAGGCATGACTGAATTATTAATTTTTGTGTATTAGAAATGCCATTTGTTTTTTGAAAAAAACATTCCTCATTTTTGGTACTTAAGATGAATAATCATTGTTTTATAGTATATTTATCAACTAAACCCAGATATCTCGAGACCCAGTTATGTCGACGATTTTTTTATACCTCCGACGTAATCGAGATAACCGGGTTTGACTGTACTAATATTACTGCTGGGTACCCAGAGTGGCCGAGTATTCTAAAGCGCTCACCATTACGGATCATTGCCATCTCTCTTATGTTTGCGTAGGTTTGAGTCTCGGGCTCGGCCAAAGAGGTTATGTGAGAAAGCTTGCCGGTAGTTTCTCGTGGGTCGGTGGTTCTTACCGGGTTTTCCCCTGGTTCTTCCTCCACCATTTATACTGGCCATTATATATAGCCTATCTTGTGCTGCAAAGTGGCGTTAAACCCTACAACAACAAAAACTGTTAATGTTATTACTACTAAAACTACTACTGCTATTACAACTACTATTGATATTACTACTATTACAACTGCTATTACAACTACTGTTATTACAACTATATTACTATTACTAATGCTACTACTGTTACTACTACTAAAACTACTACTACAATAATTACTACTGATACTAATATTAAAACAACTACTACTACTGCCGATTCTGCTGACCGTGTTTCAGCTTCAACATCAATCATTACCATATTAGACACTTCCTTACTGAGGCAAGTGTTCGTACTGCTGACGTACATTTTATTCTATATGAGGCGCCGTAGTGGACAAAAGTTGGTCTAATGAGAAAGTTGCAGATGAAATTTCATGTCGCATGTCGTGAAATTCAATATCACGTGTTGGATAAAATTACATGTCCTTAAAGTTTCATTTTCAAGATCCCGAGTTTAGATTTTATATGTTGATTTATACAGTGGTGGTTTAAAGTAATATTTCCTATGGCGATACTTTACAGTGTAAATTTTGAATTACACAGCGTTGGTTGAAATTTCAATAGCATGTGTCGATAATCCCTAATTCACACGTTGCATAAAATTGTAATAAAAGTTCATTTAATAATCTGTTGAAATTGACAGTAAGGAGGAGCAGCCTCTTTGTTTTAAAATGACGCGGTCAGTTCACGAGAGCGACATCTAGCGATGAAATTTATAGTAATTCTCGAACTGTGACTGGTAACTTTCAAACTGTAATTGCATAAAATGAAATTGCACCTCATAACTGAATGCACGGATGATGTATCTTACCACTAGATTTTATTTTGAACTGTTAGCATGGACATTGTGTAATGTTACTTTTAACACCATCACATGATTTCACCATATAAAAATGACGATTCTGACAAGCACTCTAAAATGTCCAACCACCGCTGTGTAATTCAATAGATACAATCTAAAAAGTGAGCAAACGAAATGAACCTTTCAGCTCAATGTGACTGAATGTTAAATTGAAACTCTCGTCATATAACATTGAAATTTCAACAACCGCTGTATAATTCAGAAGATACAAAATGAAAACTCGACACTAGACATCGAATTTTCAGCCAGCGCCATATAATTCAACAGATGAAATCTAAATACTCAGCAGATGAAATGGAATTTACAACATAAACTCTTTGAAGCAATACGTAAATTAGTAATTCTCAAAGTATTTAACTAAATTTCAACAACAGCCCTGTAATTCAAACTGCAGAATCTGAAACCTCGACATAGGAAATACAACTTTCAACCACTACTGTTTAATTCAGCAGATACAATCTAAAATCTCGACTAAGAAAATGAAACTTTAGGGACAAGTATTTTTGAGACATGTGAAATTGTAGTTCTGGACATATGACATTAGATTTAAAAAGCAACGTTCTGATTGAACCAGCTTTTCTCCGCTACAGCGCCTCATAAATCCATCTTTCTTTATGGCATCAGGTCACAATTAATACTTCCAGTCCAAGTCTATTTTTAGAACATTATTCCTCTCTAATTTTGGTAGTGATAGAAGTTTTATTGGTGCATTTTTGGTAGGGATTTAAAGGTAATTGTTTATTCTTGAGAGCTTTTTTATGGTTGTCTGTGTGTATTTCGACGACAATGCACAGTGAGTAATAAGGCATTGGTGATGATTCGAAAGCGAAATCTGTGTTCCATTTCATGTTGGTTTGCTGACAGCCAAGCCTTTCACAAAATGCAGGTCAATCATTGATAAAAACTTCACCGTGAAGTCATATTTGACGATATTTTAGATTAACATATGAGTTGTATTAATTATCAAACAGTGGAAAGTTCAGTACTGAGAAACAAATGTTGAGAATATATAGTAAAATCAATTCGTGTCCTATGGCCTGTATGCACTTGTTGAATTCTTTGGATTCTCCAGATAACGGTCTGACTGGTTCATTACTACATCCGCTCCTAAAAGCCTTCGGCAATGGTATTCTCGTATTTTAAGCTGCAGACATGAATGATTAATTTAATGTGTGGGCATCATTTGCTGATTCCATCAAACGGGATTGTCTAATGAGGTAAATTGCAAGTTCATCTTCGATGAAAAGTTGTTTTCCTTTCTTGAAAATTTGATTATGAGATGTATATCGTTTTGATTATGCATTCCTTGTGTCACCTTGGCAGAGAGAGAGAGAGAGAGAGAGAGAGAGAGAGAGAGAGAGAGAGAGAGAGAGAGAGAGAGAGAGAGAGAGAGAGAGAGAGAGAGAGACTAGGTAAATGGATTTTCACTGTAAATCATTGGGTCAGTAACCTATAGGGTCTGCTGTTTGTAGGTCTGAGAATGAAAAGTGAAACATGTAGTTTTAGATCCGTAAGACCTAAATGTAGCAGTGTTTAGGATGAGGAATTTGTCTGTTTATCTCATTTCCATTGGAGCACAGCCCACAGTGATTAAGCTGTCAATGACAGATGTTAAAAGTTACAAGTCTTTGATAGGATTCGTTGAATACATCAGAATAAATCCAACGGCAAGTATTAACTGCAGTAAATATTTTACCTTTAGAAAACCACACTCATCATCACTCAAAACAAATAAAATAAACCATAAATAAATTACTGCACTAGAACAATCACTACTGCAAATGCCACCTCCTCCTTCACCACCACCACCACCAATAATAATAATAATAATAATAATAATAATAATAATAATAATAATAATAATAATCCATATTCTTATCATGCACTTAGATTTTAATTTTCCGATGCAAAGTCATAATAATTGATTATTTTGAGCAAAATCATATAAACCTCAACATCAGTATGTGTTTGGATTTAGTGTATTTCTTGTCATTAAATTTTATAAAGTTTGTAGGTTTTTTAATTAATTGCGTGAAAATCCAACAAGTAGCAATCGCATTTCAGCTATAAGAATCGTCATTAAAGTAAAAGGCTTCTTAAAATGCAAACGACAGCTGAATACACGCACATGTATGAAACTTTTTATTAATAAATACAAACAAAACATTACACTGAGACAAAATAAAGAAGCTGAGATTATTTCAAAAATTCCCGAAACTGACTTTATTCTGAGTGCTATTTTTTTTTTGAAAAATATCTTACGTGAGTATGTAGCTGAAATTACATGACCAAGGTTTAGTCCGCTGTTAAAATATTAAAATACGAAATATAAACACAAAACTCTTAATAGCTACAAAAGAGTATCACATTAAGGACTGCCTTGTTTGTATCCGCAAAACGTAGACATAGGTATGTAGAACATGGCTGACGCGTACAGTTTTTTTTTTTTTTAAAACTTTCATACAGGAAAACAAATGACCATTTGTATCATATTACTGCTTATGGCTTGAGTCCAACTGAAAATTGCTTAACGCTCCAGAAGATCTGGATCAATGCATCTGGTTAGGATTAATCGGTATTACAAACAGAATGCATATTGTTCTACAGATGCATTATACAAAAGCAGATCTGGATCTATATTATTTACCGTTGGACTGGACTTGAAGCCCAGTATTTACCTTGTCAGTTGTGGTATACATTTATGTCGCATGTGCGTGTTCGTGTGTGGATATATTGTACATGCAGTTGTGGTATACATTTACTATATATTTGCACACACATAATATTATATATATATATATATATATATATATATATATATATATATATATATATATATATATATATATATATATATATATATATATATATATATATATATCACATTGTCGGTATTGTTTTCCTACAGTGTGTGCAGGTTCATATTTTTTATATTAGAACATGTGAGCATATCACTTTATGTGATTCTCATTGGTCCAGATGAGATCATGAAAATATTGTGCATTAATGTCTTTAATGATTGGCTGCGACCATGGGAAAACATTTTTAACCCCGCCATTTGAAAAGTTTTGATCTGAATGAACATTTTTGGCGGCCACTTTTTAACTCGACTCGCAAATGGAAATTGAGGAAATATCATATCGGCTGTCTCAATATGGATATGCTACTCCCTCGGGTGTTCATTATGTCATGTTTAACAATATCATCATAAGAAAAATGGTATTAAACAACAAGAAAAGAACAACAATAACGAATAAAACTAAGGGATAGCGGGTTGGGTGGGAGGGGTGCGTATATCAGTAACATATACAAGCGTGATTTAAATGTTAACGAAATAAACAAACTCACCTCTGTTCGAAGAATAATCTGGACATGAATGGGTATCCTAACTGACAGATCTTTATTCAACCACAGCATCTTTACGTAGCATATATAGGATGTACAGTTAATCCGATACGAAAATAAATTTCTTGACGTCTTCTTTACAGTCTACTTTTTTTAAAAAAAAAAAAAGTAACAAATATCAGGTCACAAATGCATTGCAGTAAATGTGGGACTTTTTGCATCCGGTAGTCCTATTTCACATAAAAATCGCAACAATGTAACGTTTGTAAACACACATTTTAGGATACACGTATATTCTACTGTCGGCCTGCTGTACTGTGAATGCTTAACGTAAAACAATGTTGCAGCATCACATCGCATTTATAATTCTGTTTTGAAAAATGATTTTGTGGTAACAAAATGTTCTGTTTATTCTGATGGAAGATTTTCTTTGATTTATATTTTGTAAAACTGTACAATCTAATTTTACCAGTTCAACTTTGTTTGGAACTATATTTTATGCACAACGAATGAAAGGTACACCGTCTGTCAGAATGAACAAAATTATTCGTTCTTCTGTCAATCTAAATAATTTCTAGTGAAAAAAATACTATGTGATAAAAATAATCTCAAATGGGTAACGATTTAATATTAATGCTCGCAAAAGCTGGACATTATTCAACTTGTTGCATTGTAAAAACAAGTATTCATCTCAATGAATTAAGCCTAAATAGATTACATTTCAGGAGTGATTAAATTTCTGACGGCAATGCATTATGAGGGATCTGCAATGTATTACTTAGCTGCACAACAATTTAAATGAATTATGCATACTGTCTTTCTGCACATCAATACTGCAATGATGTGTCAGTTTCAAAATGAAGATAAATCACGTGTGGGATTCTTCAAAACCTAAAATCTTCCAGCGTTCCAAAATGCATTAGATGGCTGAAATGCTGGCTAAAGGTAGTGTTTAACTTGAATCGAACATGAATATTGAAAATGAACATAATAAGTTCATAGCTACGTATACAAGGCATGCCATAGACTAAGCTTGAACCCAGGACGTGTCCACACACGAGCGAATATGGAGTGTGTTCCTATTACTGGCAAGCTGAAATTGATGCTTCGAAATGGTGTCTAAAGGACAATCTACATGTATATAAGGGGATTGCGGGTTGGAATTGCTGTTATCACTGTGGGGATATACATATTCATTATCAGGAAGCAACCTCTTCCAATGAAACTCCTGAAACGTTATATGTATAAACATATTAGTGGTCACTGTATACGCCCAAATATCATTAATTAGCAGATACGGGAATGCTTATTATCTTTAACTGCATTTCTAATTTCTGCAGATGTGTAACAACCTTAGTGTCTAGAGCAGTTCAGATATAAACTATCTACTTCAGGTTTAAGACAAGAACGTGACAATACATAAGCCCAGAAATATTGTTACTAATGTTATCTTGGGATGAAGCGGGAACAGGTACATATTAACATAGCAGATGTTAACTATATGGAGTTTAGTCATGGACAAGATATCAGTTTGGAAACTTCTGAGATACTGAGGGTTGGTAGTACTTGTTTTGACTGTAAGGCCTCATTTTTTGAAAACTTCTGAGACACTGGGGGGTGGGGCGGGGTAATATGATTAGTGAATCAAAAGACCTCATTTTCAAAATCTGAGTCACTGAGGGTAGGTAATACCAAATGTGAATCCGTAGGCAGCATTTCATTTGATATGGTTGGCGATTTTGTGTTGGTAATGTTTAGGCTATAGCTGTTATGGTCATCCTTTATAGCCATCACGCTGTGTGCTCGTGCGGATGTGTGTGTGTGTGTGTGTGTGTGTGTGTGTGTGTGCGAGAGAGAGAGAGAGAGTGTGTGTGCGAGAGAGAGTGTGTGTGTGTGTGTGTGTGTGTGTGTGTACTATGAAAAAAATCAGCAACGGTGTAAATACAAAATGATTTCTATCTAATCAAGATGTTCCGAAGAGTAATAAACAACTTGCATTCACAAAACAAACACTAAACACAAAGCTAATAGGAAGTATGGTGTCGTTCATGCTTGACTAACGTGGATGCTATAAACAAGAGAAAGTAATGGGCGAAATAAAAGAAGAAGAAGATATAATTGAGAAACGGTCTTAAAATGGGCAAATTACATTTCTACTCTACGCTGCCGCAGATCAACTTAGTTCAATAGCGAAATTCAAAAATGGAATGGTCGTGTCCATCGTGAAAAGATCCAAACTGTTGTGAGCTAATTCAAGACCGGAAACAAGAGGCACAAGTTGGGAACAAATAGGGAACAATACTTCCTGTTGTTATCTGTCATATTTCAAGTATTAGTACATTAGTCATGTACTCATTCTGTACAATAAAATCTAGACAATATAAACCCCAAGAAACATCAATCCTCGAATCAGCGATAACCTTAAACAATAGTTATGAATACAGACCATGTTAGAATGCCAGGACCTATATTAAAATTGGCCTCGTTTTCAAAACAAGTTTCTCTGTGGATGATGCACGTTTTTCTTTGCGATATAGAACATTTAAAAAAAAAAAAAAAAAAAAAAAACAAAACAAAACAACAAAACAAACTATTACTCGTCATTGAAGATAGATTTTGGTGTCAAAACCAATGCGTTTAACAGTTAAACAATGACTAATACGCTCATTCTGTCAGTTTCTGTTTGGGCATGGGGAGCAATATAGATGTATGCGCGTCACAATTGGATTGCATGGGACAAACGTTGCCGTGTAACTCTTTAATAGTCTCTTGTTCTGGGCTTAGTAACTTTCCTTGAATAATAATAATAATAATAATAATAATAATAATAATAATAATAATAATAATAATAATAATAATAATAATAATAGTAATTTTATTATTATTATTATTATTATTATTATTATTATTATTATTATTATTATTTATTTTTTTAAGAATTTGTTAGAATCTTTCCGTACTTCTCACATGATACTTTCACACGCCAACTCACGGTTTCTGGTTTATAATGAGGAAATTTAAACATACAAGAGTCGACAATAATTAGATGAAAAATACAAATACAATAATTCGATACTTTTAATAGGAATCCATTGCCACAACAATTATCCTGAAGAGAAGTAAAAGTTGAAGGTCCACCACAGTTGAGGAGCCAAATTAGTTGAAGCCATGTTGTGTAACTTACGCAGTTAAGAGTAGAGAGAATTAAATTTGTTTCGGTTATGTTTTATTCCCCAGATCGAGCTCCAGGTCTGCATACATTTTCAGTTTGCTAGTTGTAGCAAATGAGACGGCGATATTGAGACGTTTCGAATGAATTTCAGTTCCTGAAAGAATTGTGTTTTTGTGAAATGATTACACTCTGTATATGTTTGTGCTTATTTGTAAGTTAACACATCTAAACACAGATAAACGCGTTTTTATATAAGTCGAATATATGGCCGAATGAAATGACAAACATTACCTGTAATACCTCTTTATTTTTTTTGGTCTTCCTGATATATATTATATATATATATATATATATATATATATATATATATATATATATATATATATATTATATATATATATATATATATATATATATATAGTGTGTGTGTGTGTATTCATTATTCTGTTTAATAGACTTCGAATAGAGAACTAGAACAACCCGGTATTTGCTCAGCTGAAAATGCTTTAATAGGCATGGTTGGTGTGCAAACCTTGTAGCTATCCAATGGTAAAATTAACGCAGCGTACATCAGAACAAATAAATAACTGCAGATAAACTTGTAAACGGAAGATGATAATATCCAACACTAAAGCAAGCAGGTTATTTTCAAAATCATAAAATATCGTCAAAGTTTGATCAGGTATGTTGGTCGGAAAGTTCATATTGACTAACAGTAACTATCAAATTCAAAAACATGGAATTGCTGCATTTGTTCATTTACTCTGTGTACATGAGTGAGAGAGAGAGAGAGAGAGAGAGAGAGAGAGAGAGAGAGAGAGAGAGAGAGAGAGAGAGAGAGAGAGAGAGAGAGAGAGAGAGAGAGAGAGAGAGAGAGAGAGAGAGAGAGAGATGAGTGGGGTAGGGTGAACAACCCCAACAATAAGAAGCATGTAATCCTGTTTTTACTGTGAATATATGCATACATATTAAGGTGCATTTAGTTCTATAGTTCTTTTTAAGTTTTCATTTTTTCTGATTCCATCGCTGTGTTTCCGTATATATGCTTCTTTTCGCTTGTAATTGATCTTGCTTGAAATATGTATGCTTCTACATCTTCGCTAGCCAAGGTTCCGATGATCCACACTATCTACACTTTGGCGGATCGATCAGATATTTAAGTGCTCCAAGTCTCTGAATGGCAGATCACAGCATCCAATTAAAATCAAGTTGCTTAAATTTAAGCACTGTTCTCAGTACATGATCGGGAGAATATATCTTGAATGTACTAATAAATATTCATTTCACCATTCCAGGTTCGTGTTGGTACAAATATATCCTTTACCCCAGCTGCATCTCTCTGGTAACTTGTCATACTTAAAATTGCAAAGTATCCTTTTCAAGTCAGTTTTCTCCACCAGTTTTTTTTGTCCACTAACAAAGCAACACAGTTATACGCTATAGGTTATTTGGCATTACATACTAAGGGAGGGAGCTCATGACAGCCAATAGATGTCGCTAGGATGAAGGAATAAAATATCTAATCGATCCGCCAAGGTGTATGTAGGGTGAGAGTGGGTGTGTATTTTAAGCGTATATTATCCAACCATTATACGTGTTTATTGTACAGTCAGTATATACTCGAAAAGTAGGATATTTCCATGAAATATGAGTTTTCTAAATTAAATTTTAAAATATAACCTTTTAAATTGGGGTGGGTAGAAGTGTTTGTATTTTTATCTTATAAATTATATTTTTATAATTATTTAAGAAAACGAAAACATTATCTACATGTTGGTATGCATTTCTAATTGTTTGACTTTATTGTTATATTATAGCGTATGGCTATATTATTGTTTGTAGTCAAGAAAACATCTCCAAAAAGGTAATTTTGTATTTAGTTATTTGTTATATGCATGTTATTCAGATGGTAACTAAAATGAGTCTAATCTAGGTCAATCAATCAATAAATCAATCAATCAAACAACCAATCAATCAAAAGCTTCTCTTGGAATAGAAAATAAATAAATGTGGAACATCCGGTACTTGTGGGTAACGGAAAAAGTTTCAGGCGTAAATAAGTTCGATCAATAATATACATAACGTTGATGACGAGATCAAATCCAGAAAGATAAACGGTCAGTATAAACTGACTCTCCCATCTTGTTCCCATTTCTTTCGTTGTGTGTCTAAATAAATAGTTTACGTCTGAATACGCACGACAGTCTCTTTATTACAAAATACATAAAGCTCTCTTTTCAGAAGACCGCCTTGTCAAAGATGAAAGTGAACCAAGATAATGTACGACAGTTAAGTTGACGCTTAGTTCGACCAAAACAACAAGAAGCAAACTCGAAGTAATGATAAGCCATGGAATGCTTTTATTGCTTTTTTCTTGTTTCTTCTTCTACTTAAGTTTCACTAATTTATAATAAAATTAAACATTTAAGGAAAGATTACGAAATGCACATCTACTTTCAGTGCTTAGAAGTGGTCCTGTTTAATTAGCAATCAAAATTTGATTGTCAGCCTTATGTGTTCTTAACTAATATCATCTCACTAGCACATGGCTATTGACTAATCTCATCTCACTAGCACATGGCTATTGACTAATCTCATCTCACTAGCACATGGCTATTGACTAATCTCATCTCACTAGCATACGGCTATTGACTAATCTCATGTCACAAACATGGCTATTGACTAATCTCATCTTACTAGGACATGGCTATTGACTAATCTCATCTCACTAGCACAGGCTATTGACTAATCTCATCTTACTAGCACACGGCTAGTAAATGTCTACATGGTTTAGCTGACTGATAGGTACATTTTATCATTAAAAGTCTGTCCAAGGTACGGGGATTAAGCAATGTGTAATTTGAGAGTGGGAAGCTGGTAAAAAGGGATACGGGACTTTTCTTTCAGAGCAAGTATATTTAGTTTCGACCACAGTAAAGGACCGATATGTTGATAACACATTTTGCGTTTTAAAATTGAAGCAATGTTTTAAAAAAAATAAAATGCTTGACTTCTTTCAGAAATCGTTTTATTCACATCTAAAATTGTAAACAATGGCCCGGATATTTCTTTAAATAAATATTGTAAAATCCTTTTATTCACCCATTCAAATTACATGTATATTGTAAACTATACGTAGATGGGACCATTAAACAGCATATGAAAAAATCGCAATCGGTAATATAAATATATATTGTTAGAGTGTTGATGTATTTTTTTTTATCATAAACGATGTGTGTTGCGTTGCACATATTTTATATAAACGCAGATGACATCAATTAAAATTGTGTGTGTATGTACTTGCAGATGAGTAAGAAACTTACAACGACCAATGCAAAACTAGGCTTTGTTAACTAGTGTAAGCGCTTTCGACTCTCGCCGAGTCTTTGTCAAATGCAATTAAAAAACAAATAATCAACACGATATAAAGCTTTTGAAATTATAAAACTTTGAATGACTAAGTCTAATAATAAAAAATGAACATAAATTAAAGCTTTGAATTACAAAACTTTGAATGACCATGTTTAAAGAAAGTATTTTATTACAATGTTTGGATGACGCGTCTGTTTGCTTTCAAATCAGGTGATAAGAACAATCTTTTGTGCATCTCTCTCTCTCTCTCTCTCTCACACACACACACACACACACACACACACACATACACACATGCAGGCATACATGGGCGCTCGCATGATTGTTTTGCAGGGGCGGAGTGGGGGTCAGTTAGTCATGGCCGGGAGAGTTAGTATAGTAAGCAGTCTGAACTGAAACTAAACTAATATTTACTAAACATTTTGAACAGAATCTTGTGACATTTTCAGCTTTATTTGCAGGATTACACTTGTCCGTATATATATATATATATATATATATATATATATATATATATATATATATATATATATATATATATATATATATATATATATATATACGGACAAGTGTAATATATACATATCTAAAGTATGATGTCCAGAGAGGTCACGTGCCCCTCCTGTCCTATGCTGTGGGCACCCATGCTCCCTCTCTCTCTCTCTGTCTGTTTATGTGTGTGTATATATATATATATATATATATATATATATATATATATATATATATATATATATATATATATGTATGTATGTATGTATGTGTGTGTGTGTTTGTGTTTGTGTGTGTGCGCGTGTGCGTGTGAAAAAAATGTGGATGATGAAAACTTTAAAGTACATTAAAGTACTAACGATATTAAGGCAGTTATACATAAATATAAAAAATTATTAGCCGAATATCCGTCTGCTCACATGCTTGCATAATACGGCATTTATAACATGGTTGTGCATATCATCAAGATATGGTTCCGGAATCGTCCATCCGCACAACTTTCGTCTGCCTGTATTGCATTCATTTGATCTTTCCGTCCTCTCACTTTTAAAACCAAATGTATAGTTACAACTACTGGTGTCGTCCACAGGAGATTATACGAAAAAATATAGTCTGACATTCTCGCCTGAATTTGGGATCACAAAATCCGTAAATAATTGGATTTGCCATGTTATTGATCACAAATGTTCGTAGAAAAAACTGGAATACTGAAATTTCAACAGGATTAAGTTTGTCCAAGAATTTCTTATCTATCGACATAAGCACCATTAATACTAAATGAGGCACAAACGACATCACGAATACAACTGTTATAATAAACAACATGGTAGTAACTTCTTTTGTACGCTTGTTGGTATAACCACCACAGTTTGAGACTGTCGATGTGGTAGAATTGCTTTTCGACGCCCGTGTGCGGTTTCTGGAAGCCATAAAGTTTTGCATCAATGCTTTTAACGACCTTTTGGTATTTAAATTTAACTTGCTTTCTGTTGAGGTTTTGCGTACTACATCATCAAGTTCTTGTAGAGTAGAACTAGTTGAAGAACGTGACACATTAGAATGTCTCTTCTGGTCTTCGTTTCGTAAGCCTTTCGGGTCTAGTATAACCCCATTGTCATACGAAAAACATTCTGAATCACGTCTTTTGGCACTTTTATCAACGCTCTTCATGCGAATCTTATCTTTGTTTAAAGATATTGTATTCCGATTTGGTGATGAAAATGTATTATCTCGTATAAATGTGTGATGCCACCATATTTGGCGTCCAATTCGAAAATAATATATTCCAAGAACAACGAAGGATATAATACAAAGAATCAGTTGAAATGAGAAATAAATCTGTGGAAAAAGAGAGTTCTCGAACATTCTGTCAACAAAACATTCAGTCCCTGTGATATTATTTACTCCCGTCTCAACCTCACTCGGTCCATATAATGGAATGGCCGGTATTGCCACGAGAATTCCCATTGCCATGGCAACAAGGCAAATCATTTTTATATTCTTCGTCGACATAGTTTTACTGAATGGACTGCATATTCTTCTATGCCTCTCTGAAGCAATGGCAAGCACAATAAACGCTGAAGCGCACACGAGAAACACGTGCAGGAAACGGAGAGTTTTACACGCTTCCGGTGAAGTAAACTGGTACGGATAAAGCATACTGAAGATCAATAATGGCATTCCAACACAACAGGAAACTATATCGATCCCTGCCAGTGATAAGATGAAGCATCGATGGGTGGATGACCCGTATTTCCGGGTGTATACAAAAATGACTAGAATATTTCCCATCACACCAACCACCATTAGAATCCCAATAAAGATCAGGGTTGGAATATGTAATTTGACAAGCTCATTGTTTAACTCTTCTAAAGTAGAATTGGAATTAGGCGCAATCCACGTAACTTTTGAATACATTTTAACACTATTGCTAACACTTTAGTATTACATTTTTCACTCAATTCTTTTACATGTAAAATATTATTTTATTTTTCGCTTCAAAATCAAACTTGTAAGCTGCAACGTCAAAATTTTGTCTTTAATATCGAATTCCATGAATTCTTCCTTCATACTTTACACATGCAATATGTGGACGTGTTGCTCCCATCAATTCTCTGATGAATTAAGAACTCATAAATGAAATGTTGTATTCTACGCTTTACGAACTTTCAATCTAGTTTAACATGAAAGAATATCTAAATCAGTTCTTCTTTCTGGATCGAAGAAAACGCAAGATGTTTATGGTTACGTGATCTTCAGTGCATTCGGTTTTGGAGTAAGAAATCCAAGTATATCGACTAAAGATCTCACGAAAACTTACTTCATCTTTCGATACCGCCTTTCAGCTGAGTCGAGTTTTCATAAGCCAACGACGCGCGATAAACATGGGCTTATCAATAAACGTCCGTAACACTAATCGTATCATCTGTATACATAGCGTGGTAAGTACTTTACATCCTTAATAAGTACTTAAAAATAATGCTTCCTAGCAGTGGGCTTTCAAGAGATGACGATCATTGTTGATAATGGCGATTTCTTTTGCAAATGAATTCCAGAAAACTCATGCCTCTGTCTGAAAAGAGAAATAAGGAACCGTTCTCAAATTGTACGCCTTGCGTTCAGAAATTTGATACAGTGAGCAGAAAAAAAAAAAAAAAAACACCTTTTAATCAGAACAATAATTTACAGGAACCAGTCCAAAATTTACTTCCCGAGTGCACAAATTTGATAGGTTGTCTAGGTCCGTAATCGCTATGTGTAGGCTGGATCCTGAAATCACAGTATGTATCGTATGCACCCACCTATAGGTTGCGTTTAGCTGCAAATAACACGGACCCCCAACATGCTGACAGATAAAGGTACGTGTTAATTGTTTTCTGTACCGATTACAATTTGCTAACTGCGTTGACCCAAATCAGCTCGCGCGTTATGGCTGGCCAGATGATTCGGGTCTTCGCAGTTTGTATATGGACTTGACTTATAAGCGAGTTAGACAGTACGTCCTGTTACGCGTATTGCGTGAATTACGATTCGTTATGGCTCACATGTAGAACACTTGAAGTTAAATAACTTAGCCAAAAAGGGGGGAAAAACAAGTGAGGTTTGCAATCGAATAACCACCAGTAGCAAAACTTGTAACATTGTACAATATATCTAAATTATTTGCATCTACAAATATCCTACAGAGTATAAATTTGATTTTAAAAAAATTCCACACCTGGATCAAAATATGATGGATTTCACGCGTTGCTTTTGCACAAATGAACGATTTGGGTTGTTCTATTTCACTTTTTTTTGTGTGGTTGTTTTTGTTTTGTCTATTTGTTTGATGGCACGGCTGTATATTTTTGTAACCTACTTGGACAAAACTTCGTATTCACATATATTTTATTCAGTTTTATTTTATAAGCTTTAAGTATGTACTGAAAACATTTCAAGCCATTATAGTTTTGTACTTTTAATTTTCAGGATGACAAAACGTATTGCTGAGACAGAACTTTTTGAGCTTGAATTTCGTAAGTATATTTCGAAATCGTAGACTCCGTTATTAAAATCAAGGGCTCGTGATTGATGATACTAAGTATGTTTAAAATCATATTTTCACATCAATAAAATGTGCTTCCGGTAACCTTATGCCCATGCAAGGAAGCCAGCAGTGGCAATTCAATGTGTCAGAGTGCATGGGGCAATAAACTTTAGTGCCGTCCCTTCGGAGGTAGCCAGGGGCAATATTTTTAGTGGCGCTCTTAAATCGAATAGAGAAAGTTGTTTTTTTTTTTCGTTGTCAGCCTCCTCTGGCAAATGGAGGCATTGCATTTTTTTCGTTGTAAACATTTTTTTTTAAAGATGAGTATAATATGCAATATTTTAGACATATTATTAATCAATATTTCAAGACATATTACTATGCAATGTTTTAAAGATACATTACTATAAAGTGGACAAAATAACACATCTATCTTGAATTTGTTTCCACTTTTCATAATTGGCGGCGTGGCTGCTAAACAAAGTAATAGATATTTTATGGGAACTTTAATTCATGTCTACGATGGAACCCAAATACCGTTCTATGTTATAATTTTCAATTGACCGGACATTTTCTTGATTGATTAATACATGCATCGTATCAATGGAGCTACTTAATGCAGCTTGTTAATAATTTAAATTCCTCTACGCGCGCATGTGTGTGTCTGTGCATGTGTGTGTGACTTTGATTTTTAATGTAGCTTTAACAATTTGTCAGATACATAGCTATGATGCATGCATTGTGTCAGTTTATAGTGATGTCTAGCACTGGGGCTCCATGACGCAGACATGTAGCATGACGTCCCACCCTGTCACATTATCTTGACACCATGCCGTCAATTCCTAACACTAACCTCTTAATAATGAGTAGGTACTATTTTTATAAGTCTTTGGAATGACTCTGTCGGGGTTCGAACACAACCTCCCACATCCAAAACGGATTTAAGGAACAGAACCGTGACTGCGAAGTCAGTTGTACATTGCTAATCTTTACACCAAAATAAAAAAAGAATGTATATCAGTCGTCAAACATTGAAAGTGCAAAACAGTGTTTCGTGATTAGATCCGCTTATCTGTTTTAATTCTATTTTAGACCATGAATAAACAATATTTGGATTCGTATTTTAAGCTAATACAAGTGTTGGATTTTCACCTGTGTGTTCACATATGCTCAGATGTTTAAATATATTTGAGAAACACTTGTTGAACGAAAAAAATAGAACAAAGAAAAGATCCGAACATATGTTCATTAATGTTACTTATAAACACAACTATAGCTGTTATTTTAACAGATTTGAAATACTTACCTTTTATGCTCTATTTTCCATTATAAAGTCAGACAGGAAAATGAAACAATAATTAACATATCCCCAGCTGTTTCCAATCCATTAAACAAGAGGATCAGCTGATGTCTTTCGTTCTTTCCAAAAGTGTATATACACATCTATCATAACATCTTTGCTTTACACTAACAACATCAAGAGTACTAATTCAACAAGTGTAAATAAACGACCAGTCTATATAGAGAAAAATGGACGTTTTCATAGGTAGGTCGGTATCTATGACACGATGATAATGAAAGGAGCGAGTTGTTACGATCTTCTCCTTGTATTATAGTCTTAACGGGGCTTAAAAAAAAATAGCGGAATAAACACCATAAACTGATAGCCATTGCACCACTGTCACAATGTGAATCACCGCTGAGGCATTTTTCGTACTTAAGTTAAAAGAAGGCGGATTTCTTTTAAATAGGTCGTCTCACGTGACCTAAGATGATACTTGTGGGGTCCTTACATAGATTGACATTTATGTAAATTCAGTCTGTGTTTTACGTGTCAAGATTGAAAAAATCATGGAAATTTGTGTATTACTCCTTTCTATATGAGGTATTTCTTTCTAGTAAGTAGGCGATCCTTTTGTTGTTTTTGTTAGGCCATTATCTGCACATGACAGGAAATATAGGTGAAGAAGAACAATGGAAAATTAAGGTAAGGTCTACCGACCCAAGGGAACCTACTGCTAATTTTATGAACATACTCACATAGACCAAGTGCGGGACTCGAAACCACAAGGATAGAGGTGAGGTGACAGTGATCTGTAAAGGCTACCGCATTCGATTTTTGTAATTTTGAGGATGGAGCAGTCGTGAGTGTGTGTGTGTTTGTGTGTGTCTGTGTGTGTGTGTTATGTGCTGAATATATAACGTAATTAGTACTTACATGGTCGATGATCACCCACTTTCGAATTCCGTTACTAAAAAGTCGACGTCAGTTGTGTTTTGTTTAGCTGACTCAATTTGGATAACGTTTCATCTTGAACAGAAAAGAAAATAAATAATTGATTTGAGGAAAAGATCCATGATAAGCAAGTAAAATCGAATATCTAAATAAGTCTGCAAGTATATATTTATTTGACGACGACGGAGGAAATGGAGAAGATTATATACAGACGATTAGCATCGATCTCTACGCTTTCTTGTATAGTGTTTCCACTGAAAATTTAGACCGCCCTGATTAGAGTGTCCGCCTTAGATGCTGGAGGTCACGGGTTTCAACCATGGCTGAGTCATAACAAAGACTTATAAAATGGTATTAACGGCTGCCTCGCTAGGTGGTCGGCATTACGAGGCTAGTGTTAGGTGTGGACGGCCTTGTGTCAGGATAGTATGACTTTGTGGGACATCATGCTACAAGTCTGCGGCATGATGCCCAAATGATAGACATACTATAGAACACACGCTACTATTAGTATGGAAAATGGGAACCAGTATGGAAATGGGTGAACATTAAAAAGAGTATATATGAATTTGGCTGGCCAGGATAGGTTAATAACGTAAGTTATGTTTCGGGAAAAAGAAATGTTTGGGGAGCTTATCCTAGTTGTAAATGAAAAAATATAGACATTGTTTTATTCATGGAATTCCAGGCCTTTAACAGTCTTGAGTTTGGAACAGTGATTCTTTGGTGTGGAATTGAAAGCACATATTTCAAACACATGCATGTTTAGAAAATGCCGCGACTCATATACTTTCCTCATCACAGAAGCTGACATCCAAGTTGCATCTATATTGATAAATATAGGTTTGATCATGGGCTCTCAGGAATTTTAGATTATTGAATTTTTAATATCATGGTGTTTGCATAGGTTTGCTATGGGAGTCCTATAGACAGCCACAACAATACAGCTACTCCACATATGCAGCTGAAATTAAGATTGCTCTAACTGCAATTATATGGTTTTATTTGTGGATAACAAGCAAAAGTTGTATCTTTTGTAAACCACAGAGTGACTTTCAGTGGGATATTAGAAACATATTCAGATAAATCAACTGTTTCCAAGAAGGGTGGGGGGCGAGAACAGTGTACTAAATTAGTTTCGTGTGTCATATTAACTGCCCTTCTGCAATGTGGCTGAAGAATTGTTAAGATACGTTAAAAATCCAAATCACACTCCACCGCAAAACTGCGTGAAGGTAGTGCCTGGGAAGTTCGTTGCTTAGATTAGACTGTCGCGACGTGATCAGTTTGAACCTTGGTCGCTTTTGTTTTTCTTGCAAGCCAGTGTTTTCTAGGCCATCATAGGTCTATAAAATCACACCAAACAGGGTCACAACTATACCTTCTGGACATTTACCAGCATATTTCAAACATCTACAAAACATGTACCCAAATATTTGTGCCTACTGAACGAGCGTGTGAATTAGGCCGCCCCTAAATATATGCTAAGTTGGTGAATTTTGCGCAATCAACTACACGAAACAGACAAACAGATCCCCTTGTGTTTGTGACCTGCATACAGTATGACTCTGAGAGACAGGGTTTACCGGAGCATTGTCGATTTCGTTTCGCTTTATTTTAAATTCCAATATCTCAAACTACTATGTCTCGGCGACACAGAGGTGATACCCCTCTCTCTCTCTCTCTCTCTCTCTCTCTCTCTCTCTCTCTCTCTCTGTATATATATATATATATATATATATATATATATATATATATATATATATATATATATATATATATATATATATATATATATATATATATATATATATAAGCGAAACGTAACGATATATCGGAAGTTACGAACTATGCCGACAGATAGGGCTTGAAGTTCCGCTCATCAGATGATCTTACGCTATGTTTGCCAGGTCTGACTTGTAGGACAGCACATCTGGGTATATACGGGAAGTTATTAATACTACAATATTGAATGTCACACCCAATGAATGTTTAACAATAGAAATGCTTTAATTAAACAACAGAAAGATATGGCGCAAAATATTTGCAATTTGTAAATATTTCGCCCTATTTCTGTTTCAATTCTCTAAGTGGGTACCATATTAGTATGTTGACATTAGTTTGCAGGGAGGACCATATTTTTGTGTAAGGGAGTATAATAAACGTCTCTCATTATTTACCACTTAATGAAGTAATTAGACTTCAGATTTATGATTCCCACCTCGCCCAAAATAACACCAGTGATATCACCACATGATAAATGTATGACTATTAATTGCAAGAAAAATGAATTGTATAATCTTGTCCCTATCCATGCAATCATCTATACAGTTTTCTTTGTCAATCGCTGCCAACGTCCCCTCAAACCCTTCGGTTTCTCCGCCCCACCCTCGACTACCCCGTTCCACTTTTATACATTTTCTCCTCACTAGTAATATTCAAAAAGTTGATAAAGTCATTTTAGAAAAGCAACAGAGACCCCTAAAATGCCCCAAAACAAGTAGTTTGACCACCTCGTCAAAACCCCATGGTCACTATCTTGATGACCACAACATGATACATGATCATCAACGTCATCATTCATTGTGAACTATCTTCGACATACTTGTTTGGGGCATTTTAGGAATCTCTGTCGTATAACAAGCCTTTTTCCCTACTACTGTTACTGTCAAATTTTCAAACCATTTTTATTGTTCATACCTCATCACCAATGATCAATGTGTCAACTATTGATATCAGAAATATTTCTAATATTGCTAATCGATTTTGCTTTTTCAGTTTCGCATGAATAAAACATAAATATAGGCAAGCTTTACCCATAGTTTGACTTTTGGACTGGACAGATACGCATAATTACAAAGTCTGCGGAATTAAAACTGTAAATTCTGGATTGGACGGGACACATTTTCTTTTGTGTACCAATTGCATTTGTAAATTATGCCTCAACAACAATCGTGTTATATTCCCTAGTGACTCGTTTAGGAATGAATCCCAAAGACATTCCATTACTCAAACTGTATTCAATATATACACAGTCACTGTACAAAAATATGTTCACTTTTTGGAGAATTTATTTGCGGGCAATACAAAAGTTGTTTGCACTTGCTGTGAACAAACACCCATGACAAGGATTATATTTTATTTGCTAATTTGTTATTTCTAATACTCTGATATTCACAAAACTGTTATATTTATAAACCTGAGACGAAATTTTAAATTTGCCATGTTACCACTAACATATTTGTCTTGGAACAATGGATAAAGTCAATTTAAATGACTTAATCACCCCAAAAACACACACACACACACACACAAATACACAGAGAGATTCATACGTTAGTTTCCTCACAGAGTAATAGAAACCACTAGCCAATATTTGTCTGCAGTTGTAAGATATCTGAGCAGAAAGTAATAGCTACTTTATAAGCATGCAATACATTTTGATGTGAGTTATAGGCCCCGAGTACTGTTCCTCAGAGAAGACACAAGACTGGGTTTCAGAAATTGAAGTCACGCAAGTAACAGTTTGTTACTTTGTAAACAATTGGGTCATTATGAGAAAATGGAGACCACCTGACCAGCGATGAACATTAAACTGATATTTTTATGTCACATAGATAGGAAATTCATAGTCTAGCCCATAAAACTGCTTCAGCTGGTCATTTTGGCGTCAGTAAGACTTACAACAAGATCCTGAATCATTTTATTGGCCGACAAATAAAAGTGATGTTTATAGTTACCATAGACCTTGTCACACTTATCCAGTAGTAAGAAATCCCAATCAGAAGATAAGGTCCATCTGCAACCTATTCCTGCATTTGACCATTTGACAAGGCATTTGGCAGAAAATGGTAGACTCATGGTTCCTTACCCAATACCAAGTCACTCACATAATACTTACTGACCATAACGTTTGCGTCCTCAATATTTCCATAGACTATTCCTTTGAAGAATATTAAAGCAAAAACTGTTCAAATAGTTTAGTCAATGCGTTTTTAACACTCGTTTGCCTCTTCAAATCTGCTCAGCAATTTTGTTTGATTATTTTCAAGAACTTATGCATGAATTAGATATCCAACACATTAATGTTTCCGGGTATCACCCTGGAAGTCATGAGACTAATTAATTTATTATTTTTAATAGGTTTGATAATTGTAAGAAATAAAAGTAAAATCTTCTGTTACATTATGTCTTTTGTCTTTGACTATTTCCACATTTAGAGAGAACAGTTTCAAAGAATGCAAACCAGTTTTAAAGCTGGTTTTTTATTCCTTGCTTTTGCGTTGTTTTTTTAAAACAAATACATTCAAAGATTGAGGTTCTGTACATTAACATGTAAATTAAGTATTGGAAAAGCAGAGGTAATCTAATGAAAACTCGTTAAGAAGAGTACGAGGGAATATATAATTGTCGTATCTAATCTCTACTTTGCTAAAATAACTAATGTTTCCAAAGTAATGAGAAATATCACTAAGAATTAGAATTCTTAAACGGTGAAAGTAAATAATTAAGTGCGACAAAACTGGGGTTGTAGGAGATGGACCACCCATCTTTAGTGTATGCGTTCTTGTTTTCGTTTGGTGCTATAAATCACTAAAGATCTGAGAGAAAACACATGGTTTTAGAGAACGAGAACGATAAAAACTTCGTTGCTAACGTACCTTAAAAAAAAAGACTAAAAGAGTCACAATGTTTATAGACACAAAATGAATGCTGTAAAGTTCCTTGGGAAGCATTCATTATTTTTTTGTAACGGAAAAAACTCTAGAAATGTATAGCACTGTCGGTTGTCATCATGCCATGCTAATCTCTAGTATGTCACTGATAAAACTTAGTATTTACATTTTTGCAAGACCACATATGTATGAAAACAGCAGCTGCAGTGGTATAATTGTAATATGGCAAGTTTACGAACAGAATATACAAAACTTGTAATAACTGATATAGCATTTGCAATACGAAAAAACTATGGAATCAATTCAGTAGTAGGCAAACTGCAAGATACAATGACGCAGATGGAAAGTAGACCAAAGCACTTGCAAGCAGCCATTTACAGCTTGTATCAAGGAAGAATAGAAAGTTCGTGACTAGTATTATGAATGTAGCATTTGCAATCAAACAAAATGAAAGAATGAATCTTAATTTAAACAGCAAACTCCATTGTTTCTTTGAAAATGGGATAAATGTTTTATGCATTTTATTACTGTGGCCAAAATGAAAAATTGTCTTTATCACAAAATTTTAGCACATGCACAGAGCACACACCATGTTTAAAATATGTGAAGTCAGCTGAGAATAACGAGCCAATCAACCACGTCAATTCTTAAGAAGTATACCGTAATCATACGTTGTCTACATATAACCAAATATGGATACGTTTCTTGTTAATTTAAATAAAAACAGTTTCATCTCAGTTTAACATACGACACTTAACATGAATATAATGTTAGACTTGCAGAACATGAATGGCTAAATTGAAGTAATAAAATGACAGCACAAAAAACCCAAACCCCCAAATCAAAACAGCAACGAAAAACCCCAACAATAAATGTGCATGAGAGAATGATAAATTCTAAGAAAAAAGTTGAAATTTATATGCAACAGATACGAAAAATCAAATCAAAACGGTCGGTAAATGTTACCAGTTATATACTACAGTTGAGGAAATATAGCAAAATGGAGAAAACAATATGATGACTAGAACACAGTTAATATAATGGATGTGGATTTTATTAGTACAATTGATTTAGACCAATAGATACGACCAATGTAAAAAAAATGGTTTTACATAGATAATGCATTAAGATGAATCAGATTTATGATTTTTAAAAAGTTTTGTATCACATCGTATCACTGATAGTTAAAAACGGAAATATGGAAGACAATGGAGAAAATGTAAACTGAACTGAGCATATATAAGTGCACAAAACGTCTCTCATTGGGTATTAGAGTTGCCGAAATAAAGCAATTCGTAATAACAGTGTAGTATTTTAACTGAAAACAAAACCAATGCCTGTATCTACATTGTATTACCAGTTTCGCGTCATACTAAATCAATACATTTCAGAAGGCACTAATCTAAACGTGCTTTTCTCTACTGCAATGCAATTGTTCCCAAATTATTAAACACTATAGTCTACAATTAAGCTATCTTTCTGGATTTGAATGTGTTTCAAGGAGTTTTGCTAAATTCATTTTAGGCTACAGGTATTCTTCACAGAAATATGTCACTGTCATAAACATAAACGTTAATAAGAACTTGTATCAACTTGAATATTAAATCTTACGAGTTATATCTGCCAATCAGTTTGATGTTGACATATTCTAGAGTGAATCATCCAACTTTGACTTACACTATGTATCGTAAATGGGAATAACACGATTGCAGATGATGATCACTTTATAGTGTGTAGACGTACATACAAATTATAACATATTTTCAAACAGAAAAGATTCTCAAAGTTCAGGTTGCAAAAAAAAAAACAAAAAAAAAAACAAACAATGGCAGCAGTAGAGATAGAAAGTGAATTTTATAAAAGAAAGGTGGAGAATATTATCCAGAAAAATTATGTTTCGAGTCAACTTTGTGACTTTAGAAAACCTAATAAATGTGGTCCACAAACAAGGTTTACAATTTTACGATAATTTGCAGAAGCCGCTAACTAACAACATAATCACAAAAATAGGTAAAGCAATCATTACAACGTCGTATTTGCATCGATAATATTTGCAACTTGCTTAATTTGAAAGTTCTTCATAATAACATAGTTCATGATAAAGTTCTAAATTATTTAACTGTCAACAAGGTATTAACTTTCATAATAATGGTATGAAAATCTTGATGCTCGCACAATGTAAATTTATTTTGTTTCCGATACTAATGTAACCATTCAAATCGATCAGAATAAATTAATTATTATACTGGCATTATTAATATACCAAAATTAGCTCACAATATAGTACTTAGGACAAAACAATCTCGGTACGAAATCCAATAAAGACTGAGTTTAGACGTCTCAATTTGAATGACATCAGCTTACGTTTCTGTGCAACACATACCATAAGAGTGGTTTTTCGTTCGTAAAAAATGAAAGTTGTGTGTTTGTGTGTGTTTATGATTTTAACGTAGCTTTTAACAATTTTTCAGTCATATCACTACGATGTCTGCGGTGTGGCAGTTTATAGTACATGCCCCAGACATGTAGTATGATGTCCCACCCAGTCACATTATCCTGACACCAGGTCGACCAGTCCTAACACTAACCTCTTAATGCTGAGCGTCAAGCGAGGCAGCTGTTTGTACCATTTTTGTAAGTCTTTGGTATGACTCGACCGGGGATCGAACCCACGACTTCCCGCATCCGAGGTGGACGCTCTAACCACTAGGCCACAGGAGCGGTTGAAAAAAAATGGAAGGTAATCCCGATAAATTCTAAGAATAATTATATAGGCTAGAGTGACTGGATGCATTTTCAGATGCAAAGTTTGTTTAGGATTTATGGCCGTCCTAATGCAAACAATGTAAATCTAACCATATCCATCTAGCTTTCAGTGTTAGCCGTTTTTAAATGTCCGCAGGGGTGATTGTAGTAAAATATAACACGGTCAAAACAAATTTTAGAGAACACTCGCGTTTAGATTGTCCGCGAAAGCCAAAAGAAAGCACAAAAAAATAAAACAATGCAAACTGTGTTTAAAAGAGGAAACCATATTTCGTTTGAAATAAAAGTAGAAATCGTAAAAGTGATGAAGAACAAAAGTTTATTGAAACTTTAATTCCCTGTTCAAGACAAGATGCAAATAACAACATGTGATGCATTGATTCAACACATGTAACACGGTTTTATAACTTCACAGATTGAGGATATCATTTTTAATATAGCCAGTGTCACAATGATAAGTGGACAGATATGGTTTCTTATTTTGTTTCAAACTGGTCTCCAGAATGAGGAATGAAAAAAAAAACAACAAACAAACAAACAACAAAACATCAAATATAATGTTAGACAGAATAATACAAATATATCTGAGCAATGTTCTATCAGCTCACCATCTTATCCTCGACATTATTACTGCGGCAAAGCCAATAACAACTCATTATTTTGTTTTTAATTACATTGCAAATGAGTAAACTACTTCATGTTCCGTATATAATATGAGGAGAAGGCTCTAGATTTCGTGCCTTATTACTGCATTAATTCCACCACCACACTTCGCAGATTTTACATTTTATACTAACCGTCATGGAGATTAAGGTACGTTATATCCATTATCTATGTCCACATATACCCTATAGCAATTTTATTTATGAAGTTTATATTCCGAACCCGCGTACTTTGAATAAACAATGACTTTTGGCATTTAATTTCAAGTTGATATTGTAATAATCGCAGTCCAGGTTACAAAACCAGAACTAATCCTTAAAAAGAGACACACACTACTGTTTTTAACACACTACTGTTTTTGTTTTTTTTTTATTAATGTTAAACTGAACAATTAATTATGAAAATAAGCAAAGTTTCTGGTGTGAATAATGTCTGGAATAATTCACCTATGCAGCAGTAATGTAGTCCATGCGTAACAAGTTATAATACGTTCGCGCGTGTGTTTTCACGACAGAGCTCGTGCACATACACATGTAAGCACACACAACGAGTCAAGGACACTGAGACTTTTTAAAAGTCTGTTTACTCAAGCATAAGAAGAAATCTGTACAAGCTGTAAGGACTATTATCAAACACTTCGTTCATAATTTGATTCGGGAAAAAATGGTGCCGCTATTGTCGAACATCTCTCCCGAATTAGACGATCCACAAGAACATATAAACATATACATACATTGGAAGTTATAAGATAAAAGATTGGTATGTGACATTCCAATTGCAACATCTAAACTTTGCCAGAGATGCAAAAGATATGTTCCAAAATGCTCCGTCTCTTCCATTTGTTTCTTGATGTATGTGGATGTTGTTATTGCCACTTTTCCGGTGGCATAGAGGTTAGAGCGTCCGCCTCGGATGCGGGAGGTTGTGATTTCAATACCAGACTGAGTCATATCAAACAATTAGAAAAATGGTACTATCAACTGCCTCTCTTGACGCTCAGCATTAAGAGGTTAGTGTTAGGACTGGTTGGCCTAGTGTCAGGATAATGTGACTGGGTGGGACATCATGCTACATGTATGCGGCATGTTGCCCCAGTGCTAGACATCACTATAAACTGCCACGTAGCGATATGACTGAGAAATTGTTAAAGCTATGTTAAAAATCAAACACACACACACACACACACACACACACACACACGCGTGTGCATGAATGGTCACCAGATAAAAAAAAAAAACAGTGGCAGGATAAGCATAATGAGCTAGATAACTAAACAACCAGATGCATTTGTAATATTCAATAACAAACTGCCTAGAGTGTTATTCTTTGTTACGGGTCTTGGCTCTTAAAAAAAAAGATTGAAGAAAACAAGCTTAGTAAAATTTAACAAATAATTTATTTCAATAGATTACAAAGTGAAAATTTAAAAAAACTTACTTTTTCAATTAAATCCCGAAATAATTCAAGAATTAAAAGTAGAAGTCCTAGTAAAAAAAAGTCATAAATGAAACTGAATTCGAGTCCCGATGAAATCCAAAATGGAAGGCGATGACGTCTGTTGTGGTTAGCGAAGTGATGTGTCAAAAGTCCTTTGTTGAATCACAGAAAATATTATACCAGTTTTGAATTCAGTATAAATTCCAATAAATGTCTTTATCCATAAATTTTGTCGTAGAATTCATGTATTACCTGGGAAAAATCACTTGATTTAAATAATTTGAAAAACAAATAAAATAAAAATTCAGACCAAACTGTTCACAGGTTAATAAGACCGTATCAATCGTTTGGAGCCCAACTAACCAACGTCATTCAATAACAACAGTTGCACGCTAATTAAGACACAAAACAGACGCCTGGATGAGGGTCAAAAGTTCATTCTTTTAGACTCAAAGAAGATTGTAACAATCGATAAATGCTACTTGTCACGTAATCCAGGCATCACCTTGACGTAACGTATGAGTCTTACTCTGAGAAAGGGGGAAAAATAAAAATAAAGTGTATGTATGTATGTATGTATGTATGTATGTATGTATGTATGTATGTATGTATGTATGTATGTATGTATGTATGTATGTATGTATGTATGTGTGTGTGTGTGTGTGTGTGTGTGTGTGTGTGTGTGTTGCTGCATTTATTTGGATCAATTCCACACGAAGTATAAGTGATTTGTGCAGTTGAATCAATTGAACCATGTTCTTTCTTCTTTCATTATTTGTAATCATGTGGGAGAAAAACGAATTACTTTTAAATTTTCACGAAGACGGTATAGAACAAAAATTTCATTTCGTTTTAGTTAAATGGGATTTCAATTGGATAATACCATACTATTTCGGTGTGTATTAGGTTTTGACATGGGCCATGCGATTTGCAGAACTAACTCAAAAAGTACAATTCAAGAGGTATAATTGTAAGTATATTTATTACCATTCTTATTACCAGCTAAAGGAGACACATCTTTATGTCCTGTCACTTGCATGCTCATTGTTAGAGGAATCTCCGCTATGACTTGTATTATAACGGTTTATTCCTAGTCAAACAGTATATCAAAATAGGTAAACGGACAATATTGCACGGCAGTTGTTGATTTATTTTTCTTTTATATATATATGGGATTGCCCGTGGCCTCATTATGCCGTTGTATGCTGTTTATAGACCATATGGAGCATTTGTCATAATCTGAACCATTCCGTTAGTGAAAGGTTACGCATATTTCTCCTAATGGTATTTTCTATTACTGCGTTTCTCAATTGTATTGTTGACCTTGTGATTATCACGTTCATTCCTTTGCATGCTTGAACGTTTCATTCTTGACTCAGTGAACTTGTTCACATCGTTAACATTATCATCTCTGCCTTCATCTACAAAGACATCTGATGAAAAAAATCTAAAGCATATACTGCATGAGCGTGCATTGTTTGTTTAGAGTGTAGTTCCTAATACACTATACTATTTTTTGACAAACGTTTCACGAAAAAATCTTACCGTGTAGTACGGAAAAAATTTTAATGCAACGGACTGAGCACAAAATAATAGGTAACATCTCAACAGTAGGCTATCGGTTGTACATTCTCCAAATCTTTTATGAATTATTAATCGTCAGCGTTGTAATAAAAACCAATAAAAAAATTAAAATCCCCTAGTTTCTAAACGAACTAAACATGATGCAGAATTTCATCGAGATCACCCCCACCCTCATGTATGAGGGAGATAATACTTGGAAGTATGTGTAGTGAGAAACAGAAAAACAAAATATAGCTGAACTTACACCGAGTACCAACAAAAATCTGCCATGAATGAATTAACAAATACATACAAAAAAATTTAAAAAAAGTTATCGGCACTTTTCTTTACAATTTACCATCTGAAGTTCGAGAAGTGAAAATGAGCAAGTAGAGCTAGTACTTTTTTGAAAGATGCACATATGGAGGAGGGTCAAACTGTATACTCTATAACCCATATTACACCCATCAATCACAAAATAAAGGGAATTAAGGGTTCTTGGAACAATACATTAGATATGCAAAGTCTTTTTTTTTTAAATAACCGGTATAGCTAGTGAGACAGACAGGGAATTTTTTTTTTCTTTAAAATTATAACCCTGTGCTAAATGCGAAACTGTAGAGTGCCACTTTATTGCTTCATCAGTTTGAATTCAAAATAAATTCGAAATCATTACTTACGTCATTAAATATACACTGTTTCTAAGTGATGAATAATATAAACAATGATATAAACAAGATGACGTCATATTTATATTTTTAACCTGTCTTATTCTTTAACGAATAGTTATACGCAAATATGCATTTATAGCATATTGTAATGGGTGATTTAAAACATTAAAACCCTCCTGAGTGACAGAATTTAATCACAGTGTACTATTTTCATCACGTATTACGAGTGTTGACTTTGAGCACAATTTCCAATGCTTTGACAGCATCACCTGTCAACTGTCTTCTCACGACTTGTTTCCCACGTCTAACTATGGGATTGGTTGGTCCTCTTCCGACCCTCACTGTTCTAACATCCGGTTGATGTAGGTTTCCCTTTAATGTTATCGTGTTTCTTCCGTATTCCACCTTCTCCTTCTCTCGTTTGGAGAACGAATATGTCCCCTTGCTGCCATTTTTTCTCTTTCCAAACCAACAGTCATAGCCTTTAGTTTATCTCCTTTTTCTAAGACAACTATCTGGACCCTTTTAGTAATTCACGAATGACACTACTCATTAGCGTCTCTGGAGTTGACTTAGTCTTCTTTCAGGAAAAGTCTGACTAAAGGACTTTTTTCAAGAGATAGTTCCAAAATTGTTTCTCAAAGTGTGCGCCTTAAGTTTCTCTGACCAATCAGAAATAACTGTTCATAAAATTTTCCCTCCAAAAATGTGTCTTACGTCTATTTCACTAGCCTAAAAAATGCTGCTATTAGCTTCATTTGAAAAATCGATTATTTGACCTGCACCCATTTGTAACTGATACGATTCGAAGTTGTTGTTATTGTTGTTGTTGTTGTTGTTGTGGGGTTTAACGCCATTTTTCAGCACACGATAGGCTATACATGGCGGCCAGAATTAATGATGGAGGAAGAAACCGGGAAATCACCGGAAAGATCCACCGACCCATGAGAAGCAACTGGCAAGCTTTCTCACATATCCACATTCGCCAAATCTTAGATTCGAAGTATGATTACGCGTACGCTATATACCATAAAAAATGACCTGGTCAGCTGCTACTGAAGTTTAACGTAGTTCCTTTTATGTTTAGAGATGCAATAAAGAAATAATCATTGAACTGACTCCATACCTTTCTGCTTTATGTTAACTTGAAAGCACAATTCATTTAACCTTAAGTTTCAACAAGTTTCAAAATTTGACACATCATACATATATTTATTTAAAAACATATACACATAAAACTGGATCGTAAAGATACATGCATCTTTTGAACTCGATTTCATAAACTTTTATGGACAAATAGAGATTACAGTTTTATTTATATTTTTTATGTAGAAGCACATTTAAAAACAATTAATTAAATTTAAAAAATAAAGTATCATATTTGGAAGTCGTGAAAAATATAAATAATTACTTCCCCACAATGATTCATGTTAAACGCGAATATTCTTCAATATGTTACCATTATTCATGTAATCCTAAATCATCTAAAAACGTGATACCACAGCCAAACAAAAATATATAGAAGAATTATTTCGGATGACACTGCTTTTAAATCGTCTTTGACAGTTAGTTAAGCATATTTTAAATATAAATCACATCATCAATACAGCTTTCCAAAAAAAGTATCTTTTCTTACGCAACTTGAATCGTTACAATGTAAAATAAAAAAAAGAAATGAAAATAATATTCCTTTTTCCTTTTGTTTCACAATATAATCCAAGTTTGCCTAATATAGGTAAGATTACCAATACATATTTGGATTTATTAGTCATATTTGATCACATGCAAAAAGTGAAAACATCCAATGTATTGGACAAACCGGTCAACAAATATCTAAACGTATGAACCAACATAGATCAAATATAAAAAATAATATCGATTATCCATTATCTTCTGATGTTACTGCACATTTTAACAAGAGTTCTCATACTTTGCAAGATTTTTCCGTTCAACCTATTCCTATAATTGATACTGATAAGGGACATCTGTTAAAGAAAACCTATTGGATTCACCGTCTTAATACGGTATATCCAAAAGTCTAAATTCCACACCCTGATACGACATTCATTAATCCCAAAAACTTTTGATCTGCCCATTGTTTACAATTAATAATATTTTTATATTATTTGATATTGTTTTAATTAAATTAATAACTAAATCCCTTAATCTAAACTATGTACATTTTGTGGAGGAATCGAATCTGTAGACCACCATTCTTTGGAATGCACAACAATACTCCCACCACAACCTATGTTGATTAAGTAGATTAAAAGATTAACCAGTAACTCCTTCAATAACTTCGATACAATTCTTAAGTTTGGTTTAATCCCGATAGATTCCCTCCCTCCGCAAATCCGAGGTCAAACTTATATGCCTTTTATTGACAGCGGAGTAGAAGTACGTCATCTGGTTCAAGGGTATTCGTTGGTGTTACCATAAAGAAACAGTAGCAATGCTTTGATATTGTTCTTGAAATCTAAACTAAAATGCAGAATTAAAGCAAACTAATCTAGATTTGAAGCAGAGGAGTTTTCAAAGTATTGGTGTTCAACAGATTTATTCTGTTCCCTAAAACGAAATGCAATTTAACTTTAAAATGGAACATAAAGCGTTTGATAGTCGCATGAAACTTACAAAGGCACAATACTCCTTTGCTGTGGCAAATCTAGAACTCAGCCTAGAATATCAATTATCAAACCTTGCCTACCTCTGACCTCTCACTGAATCCTCGACCAGACTTTCTAGCTGACTTTCTACTGTTAAAGTGCTGTCTGCACACACACATTTTATAATGTATTTTCCTTCTCTCTTTGTACACTGTATCAAATCATACCAACGTAGGTCTGTCTACACAAGTATTATTTATGGTCACATTTACCATGAATGCCTTCCCTTTGGTGTTTGCAACATCCTTTAAGGTATATCAATTATATAACACACTTTTCGATGTTAACTTATACCTTAAATCTCCTTTGGACGACTTCATACTCTCTTTGCCTCCAGTCATATATATGCTCTGCTGTACATATATCTGTCGCTTTTCTATCAATAATTGAATAATTTTATCTCCCTTTTCAATCAACAGTGCCTCATGCAGACATAAAATTTGTGAAACATTTCAATAGCACTATCATGTTTATCATATTATATAATACAAGTGCACGTATATACACACACACTATATATATATATATATATATATATATATATATATATATATATATATATATATATATATATATATATATATATATATATATACATATATATATATATATATATATATATATATCTATATATATATATATATATATATATATATATATATATATATATATATATATATATATATAGATATATCTATATATATATATATATATATATATATATATATATATATATATATATATATATATATATATATATATATATATATATATATATATATATATATATATATACCAGACAGAACAGACAGAGCTATCCCTGGATTCTATAGTACAATCTTGATAATAGTGGGCAGAAATAATAGTTTAATACTTTAATATATAAGAGAATTATTTACTAGGTCGTCGTGCGAATGTGTCTGCTACGCACAAGCTTGTATAATACCGACTCAGTGCCAACACTTTTCGTGATGCGTGCTTAGTCGTGACGGTATATGGGCTAGTGTGTGCAGGCAAGGCGATGGGTGCCTATTACTCGCAAACCTGGGTTCGAAACTTGGTAGAAAACGAATTTAATTTCTCTAATCTGTAAGATAGTATTGTTTGTATTAAACTATATATATATATATATATATATATATATATATATATATATATATATATATATATATATATATGTGTGTGTGTGTGTGTGTGTGTGTGTGTCTATTGAATGATAAACCAAAAGAATATCATATTTTAGACTTAATAATTAAATTGTTTAATGTGCTTAAAAATTCAGTCATATCGCTACAATGTCCGCAGTGTGACAGTTTATAGTGATGTTTAGCACTGGGTCATCATGCCGCAGAAATCTGATGTCCCACCCAGTCCCATTAACCAGACACCAAGCCGTCCAGACCCAACACTAACCCCTTAATGCCGAGCGTCATGCGAGGCAGCTGTTAGTTCCATTTTTGTAAGTCTTATACATTGAAAATATAAATAAAATTATTTATCTCTTTTTATACATAAAAATAGAGAGAGAGAGAGAGAGAGAGAGAGAGAGAGAGAGAGAGAGAGAGAGAGAGAGAGAGAGAGAGAGAGAGAGAAGGGGGAGGGAGCGGACGCACTGGACAGGAAACGGCAAAAAAGCACATAAATGACAGGCGACATATAAGGGAATTTCAAAGAAAAGTTTTAAAACGGCTTTTTTTTTGGAAAACTATGTATTTGAATTGCTTCATCCATTTAGAGAAGTACACAAAATGTGCGGTAAGAACATCATTTGTCTTAATTTGTCCTTTCGTTAAGGATGAACGAACACGATAAAATGTTTGAAAATATGTTAGATGGTTTAAAACAACTGTCTTATGTAAAGAAAAATTAAATCGATTATTGAGAAGAGTGTATTCTACAAAATTAAACATATTCTCAATTGCACTGCGAAATTGTGAGATCGTTGAAGATGCAAACATATGGCGAAATCTGTTGTTTACTTAGGAACAAAAATAAATGTCTTTTTATAGTATTGAAATGCACAACATGTATATATGTTACACTGGATATGTAGTTTTTTAGGTATATGTCAAATCATCGTGTGCGTTTCTTGCAGTTGAAACGTCAGTGTAGATGTAAAGAATACTTGACCGTTATAAATATGCCAGGTACCAATAAACGCTGACAGATTTAAATTTATCATTTATCACATGGTCCACATGAGACAATCAAAACAACATCCTATTTAAAACTTTATTCAAGCATACATTTAAATTACATGAAATATGAAATTGATTCTCCCATGTTGACCACCTAATACTTTTTTTTAAAATAAAAATTCTGATTGTAGCACAAATCGGCCAAATATGTCTTTATGAGCACATACAAATACCGTCCTATCAAATAATTAAAACAATATCAATTGCAATTTTATGTTTTTCAAATCCTGATAATATTTCTTGGCCATAGTATTGTCTGATAAAAAATTTTTTGGAAAATCTATTAATTCTGGGGCCCAAAAAGTCCTTCCACCCTTTTCAAATGGGGCTATATTTACCAGACATCGTATAAATCAATGACATATCAGTATAAATGGTATTTTGATGATGTCCGGACACAAAGTTTAATAAGTATTTAAAACTACCTCCAAATTATGGAATATTATTTATTACATGGATTTTTTTAAATACATGTACAACCTGTTATCACATGGATTTGTTATTTATATACACGTACAACCTGTTATTACATGGATTTGCTATTTTTATACACGTACAACCTGTTTTATTCTGAACCAATTCAGGACAATCTATGCACAAACTTTCTCTGAGTGGTTCATATCGATATATTATGTTACATATTTAATGCTTTCGAACGTCTTTCTTGTACCTTAGCTTTCTTCTGTCCAAATTTAACATTAAAAATGAAAAGCAATGTACAGTAGTAATATCCATTCCACCTCAGTTCAATATACTTAGCGGCTTTGTTCTGCAGCAAAATTATATATGCTGTCTTTGTTCGTCTTACTGAGTCTCCTAATGCCTACATTTCATCGTTAAGTTAAATTGAGCTTTTCGTGAACCAAATTGCCAATTATTTCCAATTTATTTTGTGATTGTTGACTCCACAAAGTACGTAAATATTTACGCTTCGTTTGAATAGATCTCATAATGTTAAGTAATAATTCTGTTTAAATAAATCTATTTTGATTTCTGTAAAATTGGTGTTAATACAAGTCGTAATTTATGCTTCCTTAGATTCGGTTGGCTTACTTTTTTTAGTGGAAATATAATTTGCTGCAAAAAATATTCATTTTAAAATCCGGACATTTACAACTTTCTCAACAGTGTTAACCTTCAATTCTGTGAAGTGGCATTTTCAAGTTTCGCAAAGGAAAAAATAGCCTTTAACCTTGTAAAGTATACCGATATCTAAATGTACGATCTATGTATATGTTCTGGGCTTGGAATCATTATTTGCATTTATTTCTTTGTCTCTCTGCAAGCACTCTCATCTTTCAAAATTATAACACAGTGATATTTTGTTTAATTTCATTATAAGCACCATAGCAAGAGAGTGAATCATAGAATTAGATTTGAATTCTATACAAAACTCAAACATACGATCCCACCTTGATTACAGATACACAAATAGTAGCTGCACCTACCAATTTGAAGATGAATGACCCATTATAATTTATAATTTAAAACTCGTCTGGACCGATTTTGCTTCTTATCAATCCTTTACATCCTGATTCAATTGGCTGTGTATCTGTATTATCAGAGTGTCTACAATGTAACACATCACCAGTAATGGACCACGTAACTAAGTACATAGCAACAGCTAGCCTACTAGAGGCGTGCAATTTATTATTTTCTATGGCTGAGTTATTTATCTCAATCTGTCTGAGCTGATAATATTTAAATTTTTTTTTTCGAAATCGTTAAATATAAATTTACTTCTGAATTAAAACATCTCTCTCTCTCTCTCTCTCTCTCTCTCTCTCTCTCTCTCTCTCTCTCTCTCTCTCTCTCTCTCTCTCTCTCTCTCTCTCTCTCTCTCTCTCTCTCTCTCTTAATCAGTCGATGGATCGGAAAAATAAACATTGACAGCCCTTAAATGCAGATATATCTGCATAAATTGTACCAAGCTTTACAATACTTTAATGCGTTCATGGATAATTTCCCAAGTAATTTAACATTCTTTTAACTGAGTGTAGATCCATTTGGATGAACAGTAAAGGTACATTTTACCTTTATGTAATGTAGAAAGAAAGATTATCTACTTTCTGAATAATTTGTAATGCGTACCCCATTTATATCATACTATATAAATATTAATCTGGTATTTGAAGATCGAGAGCCTTTCTGGGAAAACTGTGGTGGTCTACATGTCACGTAACAATTTATCAAATATTTATATGTACAGAATTATCTAATTTTCACTTCATAATTTTGTTTGTTTTTCTTTCAATTCGTCTTCTTTTACTTTCGGTAGCATGACATTTCTTGTAAAATTTTTGTTGAGCCTTTGAACAGATTATACATTTTATTAGAAAAAACTATAGTGTTGATGGAAAAACGTTAAATAAAATGGACAGAAAGTTATTCAGGAAAGCTGCAGTGAACACTGCCTTAATGACTATTCTTCCGTGATAACTACGTCGATAACGTCCCGTCAAGGAAAATTGCCTAAATGACAACTAATCCGTGATAACTACGTTAGTAACAACCCGTCCGTGAAGCTTGCCTAAATGACTACTCTTCCGTGATAACTACGTTGATAACGTCCCGTCAGTGAAAACTACCTTAATGACTACTTTTCCGTGATGACTACGTTGACAACGTCCTGTCAGTGAAAACTGCCTTAATGACTACTTTTCCGTGATGACTACGTTGATAACGTCCAGTCAGTGAAAACTGCCTTAATGACTACTTTTCCGTGATGACTACGTTGATAACGTCCCGTCAGTGAAAACTGCCTTAATGACTACTCTTCCGTGATGACTACGTTGATAACGTCCTGTCAATGAAAACTGCCTTAATGACTACTTTTCCGTGATGACTACGTTGATAGCGTCCCGTCAGTGAAAACTGCTTTAATGACTACTCTTCCATGATGACTACGTTGATAACGTCTCGTCAGTGAAAACTACCTTAATGACTACTTTTCAGTGATGACTACGTTGATAACGTCCCGTCAGTGAAAACTGCTTAATTGACTACTCTTCCGTGATGACTACGTTGATAGCGTCCCGTCAGTGAAAACTGCCTTAATGACTACTTTTCCGTGATGACTACGTTGATAACGTCCCGTCATTGAAAACTGCCTTAGTGACTACTTTTCCGTGATGACTACGTTGATAACGTCCCGTCAGTGAAAACTGCCTTAATGACTACTTTTCTGTGATGACTACGTTGATAACGTCCCGTCAGTGAAAACTGCCTTAATGACTACTTTTCCGTGATGACTACGTTGATAACGTCCCGTCAGTGAAAACTGCCTTAATGACTACTTTTCCGTGATGACTACGTTGATAACGTCCCGTAAGTAAAAACTGACTTAATTACTACTCTTTCGTGATGACTATGTTGATAGCGTCCCGTCAGTGAAAACTGCCTTAATGACTACTTTTCCGTGATGACTACGTTGATAGAGTCCCGTCAGTGAAAAATACTTTGATGACTCAGTGAGCACCGACAGTAGTGTATGGGGGCGATATAGCATCAATACCCTGTATTCAGTGAGCGCCTAGTAAGTGTTACGCAAACTGTGTACTGAAAATGTCATTAGAATACAATTCATACAGCCTGCAATGAGAAATAGCGGGCAGTTTACTGGATCCTGTATTCTAGAAAACTCTCTTATAATTAAAATATCGGAAGAGGTCATGAAAACAGTCTTTTCTATAAAGCAGGGACCTTTTTGGATGGTTTGTTTTGTCTTTTTTTTTTATTACAAGCGCTTTATTTGATAATTTTTGCGATCATAGTGTAAATACATTTTGCATATCCATATCAAAGATTTTCGAACGTTTGTCTTTCTATATGTGTGTTGGCTTTTTAAAGCAGCTTTAAAAATTTTCAGTCATATCGCTACAATGTCTACGGTGTGGCTGTTTATAGAGATGTCAAGCACTGAGACATCATGCCGCGGACATTAAGCATTATGTCTCACCCAGTCACATTGTCCTGAGAAAAGGCCGATCAGTTCTAATACTAACCTCTTAATGCTGAGCACTTAATGAGACAGTTACTAGTACCGTTTTTATAAGTCTCTCTCTCTCTCTCTCTGTCTCTCTCTGTCTCTCTCTCTCTCTCTCTCTCTCTCTCTCTCTCTCTCTCTCTCTCTCTCTCTCTCAAAATCTCTTCATTAAATTCACTTAGCACACAGAGGGTTATATGTAAATGAAGATGAATTAATTGATGGAAAGATATAGCTGACACAGGTATTTCGTAATGTTAACGATACCTCAGACTACCTTTACTTGAACATTTCATTATGATTGATCAAAGCACGTGTACGAGTTCATTAAATACCTATGAACGAAATATTTCTCAGACTATAGACGGAGGATTATTTTATTTTTAGAACTTGTGAATAAACACGTGTAAGGTAAGAAATAATGGTCTCGGTAATTCGTACATAAGAAAGGACTTGATCACACTGGAATATAAGGAACACTAACTACGATTTGTGTTATACAAGTGACGCATTCTTCCACACATAATTTTTTTTTTTTAAATCGCAGCCAAAAATATATTGCGGTTCAAGTCTGATATGTAGTTTTGTAATACCATCATGTAATTTAATTAACTGGTTTATTAAATGTCCCATTATATCACTGTAATATTATTTATTATGTTCTAAGAAATTTGTGTCTATTAAGTTAGTTATATTCTTTAACTACTTGTTTAATTTCTTTTCGTCAGCTTCCTATATCTAAAAAGAGACGAAACACTATAGTCTAATATGTATATTTAAACAAAATGAAGTTAAGGACAAGGAATTTATCGAACAAGCAAAAATTGGCCTGACCCAGTTTAAGTTCTTACAAACAAAATTTAGTAAGCTTAGTCTTATTCCGTAACCGATGGTTACTTTTGACTTATACTGAATCTGGCAAGAACCACGTTGCCCTTATAATGAAATAACTGCACATTTACATCGGTGAGCGAGCCATAAATTTAATTGCAACGTCAACTATCGCATAATGCTACGATATCTAATTTCTGATAAAACCACCTTATCTGGTCCAAATATTAGAGTGAACGGAATATATTTGTCACGACCATAGCCATTGTTATATCACCAAGACCTATAAGCAAAGCACAGGCCAACGTTATGTGACCTTATTCTGACTTTTAAAAGGGGATATTCGTACGCGTTCACAAGAAAATGTCAACAAGAGGTAAATATATATTTATAACCTTTTTTGTTGCCATTTACACTGACATGAAAGGAAAGCCCAGTCAGACAAGCCGTGAATGAGTACAGGTTACTTGCCACGTATACACAGTACAGCTCCATCAAAATGATTTTTATTGGACCTCATCAACTTAGCGCATAGGTAGAGTTGCGAACACGCCGTCAATCTAATGTACTTTACATATTTCCCATGTGGGCCAAAATAATAACAAATGTTCAAATAAAGATCAAACCGTCGGACCATTTCCTGATGTACATACACAGTACCATAAAGCAATATGTAACAAGTACCACATCTGAACCTAAATACACGTTAAGCTTTATAATTACCACCCTTCCTCCCGTCAGCAGCAATACCTCCAAGTTATATCATTGCTGATAAGTATTCCTTCAACATTTTGGCAGTGTTCATTTTTACTTTTTTAAAGCATGAAAACATTAGTAATTTTCACAATTCAAATAGATAGCGTTCCACGAATCAACTAAATTAACTTATTTGCAACCAATGAGCTTAACCAAAGCAATTATGCTTTTCGCCCGGTCCTCGAAATTAGCACATTGGGAAGGGAAATAATAAGAAATCTCAATTTTCTATAAAATGGCGGCGAACGTTCACACATTTCGTCATACTGCCAAACCACGCTACATATCTGTATTTTTGCCACCCAGACTTTGATTTGAATGGCCGGTCACATGACCACTCTGCATTTGCAAAAAAAAAAGAGCTAACAATGGTATATTGTGATTGCGTTAACGATAGTGTAACATTAACGTTATAAATCTCTCGTTTAGCTAACACGGATTACTTTGACAAACGGAAATATGATACTTCAGAATTTTATCTATGAACAATGAATCATTCACTGGAATTTTGTAATGAGGTATGAAGCCAGAAAGATGCTTGAAACGCAAATGGAAGTTCAGCGTATTATTTAACTTATTTAATAACGATCAAAATCATATATATGTCAATATAATTATACGTGATTGAGGAGGGGTACAAGATTATCTATTTGGCCTACAATTTTATGGGTGTGTGTATGTGTGTTTATAAGTGTGTGTGTATGTGTGTGTGTGTGTGTGTTTGACCTTATTAGGCTACAAAAATGGAACAATCTATCGCATCGTGAATTTGGGCGATGACGATTCGGGGTTGGGTGAGGGCTTGGTACAATTTGTATAGCAAATTGGTTGTATTTATAAGAGATATACATGAGCACAAACACTTTGGGTCTTAAAGTATGTTTCAGAAAGACAGTGAAACCATTAAAGTGAAATCAAACAGCAATTTATTTCTGGACAATGAAAAACTGAAAATTCTAGATACATTTACATTTTTGTAAATAAAATCCCAAACAATCCTAAATGTCTAATCACAAGTCCAAAAATATAGAATGTTTCGAATGAATTCCAGTAGACTTGAATATCTTGATGTAACACATGATACAATCCAGAATGTTTTCAATGAGTTCACAAAAGTCCCAGGTAAAGTATTAATCAAAAACTCATTACCTACGTCATTAAATTCCAAAGAATATTTAATCAGATTAATTCTTCTCGAATTGTGTATGAAGTCAATAACACAACTGCAAATTCTGATCACGAATTATCACATACTCATATAGAACGGGAATAAATTATCACTTTATCAAATCTATATTGATACACATTTTCACTTTATCAAATCTATATTTATACACATTTTCACTTGATCAAATCTATAATTATACACATTTTCACTTTATCAAATCTATATTTATTCACATTTTCTCTTTATCAAATCTATATTTATACACATTTTCACTTTATCAAATCTATATTTATACACATTTTCACTTTATCAAATCTATATTTATACACATTTTTATTTTATCAAATCTATATTTATACACATTTTCACTTTATCAAATCTATATTTATACACATTTTCACTTGACCTAGATCATAAAAAGTGCGAAGTTTTCCAATTGAGTAAACCTTGTCCAACTGTAAACAAGACTGGCATTGAGCTTAAATACTAAACGTATTCTATTCACAACTTACTATCATGCACAAATAATTAGCAGTATAAACATGGACGGATGATAACAACACTATAAAAAATATACATAAAAATATATAAAAGGGACTCATTGCAATTTGACAACCCAATATTTTACTGATCATATATCACACTAATCTCAAAAGATCTAGAATTTTCTAGATGATATCAAGCAACCTACGTAAGATCAAACGACCTACGTGATATCAAACAACATACGTGATATCAAATGACATACGTGATATCAAACAACATTTTTCGTGTTATGTTTGGAAGAACCAGGCAGAGAGGTATTAAGAGCTGTCGCCTTCTATGTAAATCATTTTTTTTTGTGAACAATTTAATTCTCTGTAAACGACGTCACATGGTACAGGGTAACCTAACTATATAAATGTATACCAGTCTACAAAAAGTGTTCCCCTTCCAAAATATATATCAATCTACACAGATTGCACCATCCACATGCATATCTCTGCCTACTTACAATGTTCGCTCATTGTAAATATGTATACATTTTTTCCTATTATTATCTTTGTATACCAATGCCTCTCTTATAACATGAGTAACGTAATATATCGAATTAAATTGGATATATTATTTCCACTCATTGTGTCTGACTTAATCATAATTAATGGCTAATATGAACCAATTATACACTGTTGTCTTAATATTAACTATCGTTTTGTGTTCTGTATTTTAGTATGATCAATCCATACACACACACACACACACACACACACACGCACACACTTCATATTGATGCAAATATCCACATATATAATGATCCAGGCATTGATCTATCACTCAATCTATTTTAGGGTAAAGTAACTTAACAACCTCAACAAAAAAATCTTGCACATTATCAGGGAGCTACATACATACATACATACATACATACATACATACATACATACATACATACATACATACATACATACATACATCCATCCATCCATCCATCCATCCATCCATCCATCCATCCATCCATCCATCCATCCATACATACATACATACATACATACATACATAGTAGACGTATCTCTTCAAAAGCATGTCCACTTACGTAACCTATTAAACAGGTCGTAAACAGGTGAGCTGTTTTCAATCATTTATTTCAAACTGGGATGTAGTTGGTTGTCACGTGAAAGTCTTCATTGGTCAGAGCAAGCACGTTCGACACAAATATATCGTTTGAAAACTGCAGATGGTTCTGTGTAAACTACTCAGGAAGATAAGGCAAAGCAAGACCAGTGACATGCTAATTAGTGGGATATATTAGTTAAAAAAATTAATGTAGATAGTACTAAATCACATGTGGGTTGTATTTACTGCTATACAAATTTATGTCAGAAAGCAAAGTGATGAAGATTGTTGTAAAATGCGGCTTACCTTTCACTTCCTTAAAATTCAGCCTTTCAAGTTCTAGAATAAATAATAGCTACATCCCAATTTAGCAAATGACGAGTCACGCTCTTGCGACTTAAAACCGAAGTCGAGGACGTCTAGTTGTACAAGATGACTAGTGCGGTGTAAAATCGTCTTTGGAGCGTGTGATTATAACCTATATTGATAGCAGATATATTAATTACTACGAGGCACCACGCCAGGGTTTGACCCCTGTTAGTGCCGGTATATTTTATTTGGACACGCATATAAACATCAGCTATAGACTTCGATTCATTCTCAAGCTGGTCCTTAATTGTACAGTCAAGCCGAGAAATATAACATAGTACCTATTGTTGAAACGTGCCAGTTACTGATTTTTATTCCTATTGCAACAATTGCAACATTCTTGAAATTCCAGATTAAAGGATTATAGTGATTTACACACACGCACACACACATTCAGACTTACGGGTTTTGATCCCTTTAGTGTCGCTCCGTATTGGTGTAGCCTGATCTACAAATTAGTTATCAAAACTAGCATCATCCAAATGTATGCTTGGATGTTAGTCACCAATACATGCTGGGATATTAGAGTCACCAATACATGCTGGGATGTTAGAGTCATCAATACATGATGGGATGTTAGAGTCAACAATACATGCTGGGATGTTAGAGTCATCAATACATGCTGGGATGTTAGAGTCATCAATACATGATGGAATGTCAGAGTCACCAATAAATGCTGGGATGTTAGAGTCACCAATACATGCTGGGATGTTAGAGTCACCAATACATGCTGGGATGTTAGAGTCACCAATACATGCTGGGATGTTAGAGTCACCAATACATGCTGAGATGTTAGAGTCACCAATACATGCTGGGATGTTAGAGTCACCAATACATGCTGGGATGTTAGAGTCATCAATACATGCTGGTATGTTAGAGTCACCAATATATACTGAGATTTTAGAGTCACCAATACCTGCTGGGATGTTAGAGTCATCAATACTTGCTGGGATGTTAGAGTCACCAATGCATGCCGGGATGTTAAAGTCATCAATACATGCTGGGATGTCAGAGTCATCAGTACTTGCTGAGATGTTAGAGTCCCCAATACATGCTGGTATGTTAGAGTCATCAATACTTGCTGGGATGTTAGAGTCACCAATCCATGCCGGGATGTTAGAGTCACCAATACATGCTGGTATGTTAGAGTCATCAATACTTGCTGGGATGTTAGAGTCACCAATGCATGCCGGGATGCTAGAGTCCCCAATACATGCTGGTATGTTAGTGTCACCAATACATGCTGGTATGTTAGAGTCACCAATACATGCTGGGATGTCAGAGGAATCAATGCATGCTGGGATGTCAGAGGAATCAATGCATGCTGGGATGTCAGAGGAATCAATGCATGCTGGGATGTTAGAGGAATCAATGCATGCTGGTTTGCCTTAGAAAGTTTTTCTTTGAGCTTTTACTCTGATGATTTGAAACGTGAGTACACTCACCTCATCAAAGCTCATGACTGTATATAATGATGTTTGAGATGATTTGAAATGTGACTACACATTAAAACACACGACGTTATACATGATAATGTTTGAGTGTTTGTTTTGATTTGAAATTCGAGAATACGCATCAAAACACATGAAAGTATATACAACAGTGTTTGTGATGATGAAATGAGAGTACACTCATGAAAACTAATGGCTGTATATATAATAGTGTTTGTGATGATCGGAAATGCGAGTATATTCTTTCCAAACTCACTCACAACTGTATATATAATAGAATTTGTGATTTGAAATGCGAGGGTAGTCTTCCAAATTCATGACTGGATATATATATATATATATATATATATATATATATATATATATATATATATATATATATATATATATATATATATATATATATATATATATATATATATATATATATATATATATATATTAGAATTTGTGATGATCTGAAACGCAGAGGAAGATCCCTATTGCTTAATTTTACATATATTAGTCGACCTCTCGCATCCTAGGCGGACGCTCTAACCAATAAGCAACCAGAGCGCTCGAACGACGTATGGAGAAATTAAAGTTGTAGGTCAGTTAAATGGTTAACAAACTCACTAAAACCATACATAAATCATCAATGCGTACATGCTTGTACAACTCACCTTATTACATCATTTAAAGCAGTGCCGTTGAAAGGCGTAGGCACGCGACGCACGTGCCCAGAGCCCAGCTCAAAAAAGGTCCCCGCGGCGGCCCAAAAACAAAATTTCGTTGTTATATGTGTGGGCAGTGTAGTACTATATTAATTAATTTAACAAAATAACGCACATGCACATAGAAATGCAATGCAATACACTATATCTGAGATTGCAAGAATGAGGGGCAGTTCCGGTTACATTTAAGGTTAGAGCATGTGCCTAGAGCTCTCAAACTCCTTAAAACGACTCTGAGTTAAAGGTCTTAATGACGGGCTATTTGAAACTAGTTTGGATTTAAAAAATATATATTTCCCATCACAGAAAAAATGTCCACAAACTTAACTAAATTTTAAATAGCAAATCATATTGTTTCCCGTTGAAACTGGCAGATGGGCTTATGCTCCTAAAAACGAAAGATATTGCACACTCTCTGTCTCTTTAAGTATGGATGAATATCACAAGCTTTTGTCACGTTCTTATTTTTATGATGAAAGACAACAATGATACATCATGTTTGCACTTTAAGGACTAATATTTATAAATGTAATTAGTTAATCAATACAAGAGTATGATTTTTGAAAAATTGCGTTTTTTGAATTTTGTAATCCCTGCGTGACGAGCATCCTACGATATTATTTCAAATACAGTAGAATGTCAATTAAAAATTTAGACGAGCACCCATTCACCTAGTGTCGACAGTCTATATGTATGAAAGACTCAACGTGAAAGGTATAACAATTTAATAAATATCAACGTATTGAACTATGTCATCGACAATATCTCAACCGGAATTCGTTCGACAAATGTAAGCAATGACCTTTTCTCAGTTGCCAAGTATTATCCTCATATGAAATTAGTCTTTAGATACTTTTTTCCCTTCTGTGTTAGTTCTGTTATTCATCTGTCCGCCTGGTTTCTTTCTTTTGGTACTTCCAGTACCCTATACTCTATTACAAAGAAAGGAAAGCCGCTGTAGCTCAGAGCGTTAGTGTCATATTCAATGGTTCCTGGGTTTGATACACTCTCAGGCCAGTCCAGCTCGCTGCTTCTGCGTGTTTTAATAATACACGCGTAGCTCTCGTATCATATGTATGATACAGCCAATAGCCTCTTTAAAGTGCCATTATAAAGCTAGCAAACCCGTCTCAAACGTAGTCTAACCACTTACGTTACGCCTCAAACGTAGTCTAACCACTTACGTTACGCCTCAAACGTAGTCTAACCACTTACGTTACGCCTCAAACGTAGTCTAACCACTTACGTTAGACCACCAATCGTCCTTTGCAATAATGATCTTATCTGGATGGTGATATGGTTTCAAGGTTTTAAGCTTGCTTAATTGTATGAAGAAAACACACACACACGCACACACACACACACTGTACAAAGCTATTTCTCCTTTAGTATATCAGATGCAATACCCATGTTTAATTGAGTTCATTATATTATTAAAGTGCCACACCAGTGCAGATAAAGTTAGTACAATAGAATATTATTTGAATTGAAAATAAAATCTGGAAGCGGTATAAAAATACCCGATGAAAAAATTCGCCATAATAACTGAGAAATACGCTCAGGTGTGTTTTCAAAATTAATGCACATCCATCTGACCGATTTTATCGCTCGGTAATTTCCGGAGTGTGAAAATCGCCAGACGTCAAATTATGAACACATCTTAACTTCATTTCTATCAAAACATAAACAAAGCACATGTTAAGTTCCATATTAGTCTGTTTTCAAAGTTTTATCATCATAATCATGCCAAGATGAGATCTTGGTGGTATAAGCATGGGCAGCGGGGTTAGGTGTGTTGCAGCAAACTGTGGAAATACAAAAACTGATGGATTCTCCATGCATTCCTTCCCGAAAGACCAAGCACTTCGACGTAGGTTGACAGATTTTGTAAAAATCAAAAGAGCACACTGGGATGGTCCGACAGAGTTTTCTGCCCTCTGCTCATTTCATTTCACACCAGAATGCTTCCCATTAAGGTATAAATTTGAGGTTGAGCATATGGGTATAGAGCCCCAAAGAAAGTCGAACTCGATGACGATGCCGTCCCTTTTATCCACTGTGTGAAGGAAACGGACAATCAAGCCAATGTAACTGTAAATGTATCAGAGCCTTCAACACCAAGGCATCTACTGTGTAGGCTTGAAATGTTGTCACCATCAGAGTTTTGTAAATTGGCCCCTGGCAAATTTCTGAACTTCATGGTGTGAATTTTTCAGATTGTATTGTTTACTAATTAAAAATATGGATACATTTGTTAACTAGGTGTTTCGGGTTTGTATAGGTCTTGAAATTGGTAACAGGTATGTAACCTTCTATGGTTACTATGCAGTAAGTTGATAGTGTAAAATCAATAGTCGGTTTGGAAGAAGAGCTAGCCTCCCATATCAGTAAACTCACGGGTTTGGGGCTAGTAGATATCTCAGAAATAGTTTGGATGACAACTATTTTCAATTGTATCAGTCTGTTTAGTACACTCATTTGCAGAATTGTCATCTAGGAAAGGGGCTTGTGTTTCCACTGTGAGCATCACATGGTGTCAAAAGAAACCTTAGGATATAAACTTGCAGGTATAAATTTGGGGTTGGGTGCCTGAAGATCTTTTGCTATGAACTGCCATTGACTTATCTAGTCAAGTGGATAATCTCATACTTTTTTAATATAGGTACCACCAAAATGGGCTTTTTTGGACCTAACTGTGTATTTGATTTTTTATATTTTATACTAGGTTGCTGATCGCGGCATTAAATTTATGCATAAAACTGGCCCCTATCCCCTAAGCATTGACAAACTGCTGCACATCAGCGTGTCTTTAAGACAAATTAAATATCAATTACAACTGCGGCACAGAAATCCCATACGAAAATCGCTGCCAGAACTCGATATTAGGAAAGTTGGCTCCGTAACAAAAGCGTGCGGACAAAAGCGCGACTACCTATGCACGCAATGATACACAACCCCGACAAAGAGTAAATAACGTGTGTGGTCTTCAATAATACAAAGCCAAGACCAATATTCTAATTCCAATTCTAATTAACTGTAACCAGTGATCCAATCAATTTACTTGCATGCGATGGAACGCATGCAACATTAGCATTTAGAGTAAAAGACTCAGTAAATGTTAATTGAAACATTTGAACATGTTAAAATCACAATTATTTCTTATGTTTTTGTAATATTTGGTCTTACAGAAGAACTATAGGCTAAGTACTCAAAAAACCTTTTTAAAGTGATGTTCTTTATATCAAAGTTTCAAGCCGTATGTTTAAACTTAGGAAAGCATGATACCAATATTATACTAAACAAAAGAATTATATAAATTTTAAAATAAATAATATTTGCTTTTATTTTATGTCTAAAATATTAGGTTTCTTGTTATTTCCATCTTTCGCCGAGTGCATGTCGGCGCGCTTTTGTCTGTGCGCTATTGTAGCTTTTGTCGGGTCACCAGGAAAGTGAATGAGAAATAGGCATGTTTGAGAAAGGTAGCCATCAAAGAATAGTAAGTATACAGGTAAAAAAGATTTAACTGCGTCTGCAGATAACAATATCATGGCACATCCGGAAAGTCAATGTTTGGTGAGCCCATTTGAGATTATGGTTTGAAGGTACATCTTTGCAATAATCGTTTGCTGTTTTTTTTGTACATTAATTGTGGTATGGTAACTAATATTTGGACGAGTACATCATTTGGAATTATGATGACTTGTACATTTAAACTCCTTGAATCAGTAAGAATTAATCTTAAACAACCTGTATTAAAAAATGTCGATCAAGTGAACTCCGTTTATGACCGTTGCACACATGTATGTATGTATGTATGTATGTATGTATGTATGTATGTATGTATGTATGTATGTATGTATGTATGTATGTATGTATGTATGTATGTATGTATGTATGTATGTATGTATGTATGTATGTATGTATGTATGTATGCATGCATGCAATGCATGCATGCATGCATGCATGCATGAATGTATGTATATATGTATGTATGTATGTATGTATGTATGTATGCATATTACATTAGCATATGTAGTTTGTGCATTGCATAATATTTAGGTATCCAGACTTAAAGGTACATGCATTAATTAGGTCTATACATATTGGTATGCAAAGGTAGATAGGTATATTTTGTGAGTAGGTAGATAATTTTATTCAAAAAAATGCATTAATGTAAATCGTCCCTCTGACATAACAAGATTACCAAAATTTTAATGTATTATGAATTCCTTAAAAAGAGAGAAGATGAGAGAGAGAAAGAAGAGAGAAGAGAGAGAGAGAGAAGAGAGAGAAGAGAGAGAGATTTCCAGGAGAAAAAGAGAATAAGAAAAGAATTAAAACGAATCATGAAAATGAAACTTTACATGTTTTTTTTAATTTAAAAAAAATTATGTTTTAAAGATTTATAATTTTTCTTTATGTATGTATTTCAAATGATCCATTTAATGTCTCCTGTCAAGTACAGAAAATTATTACAATTATGACATATTAATACAAACATCAAAATTTCAATTTCATAGACAATATCAAAGTTGTTATAAAAGTTCATCTTTATTTTTAATGGAATGTTTTAAACATGGAAAATTTGTATTATGGAAACAAAATATAATTATGATTTTGTAAAATTAAAATTAGCAAAATTAAATTTTTTCCATATTTAAAGATACAAAAAATATTTAATTGTTTTGTTTAAAATTGTAAAATATGATTGAAAAAAGATTTAGTTCTGAGCTTATTTACTACAAATTGTAAATTGAAAAAATTCAATTCACAAATTTGCAATTCTTTCACTTTTTCTTTAAAATTCTTTATCGTTAAAAAAACAAAGTAAGTCATAAATTCAAAAAAAATGCAGGTACCAAATTCAAAATTTATTAAATAGTTTTCAAATTAAAAAGTTACAGTTCAAATAAAACGAATGAACAAAATTCAAATGATGTAAAAATTTAATTTTTAAAATCATAGCTTTTGGACCAGAAAAAAAATGATAAACAAAATTAATTGAAACCCCTTACAGAACGATGTATCTGATTTGTACATTTTTTTTGGCATTAATACGTAATACTTTACATATAATTTTTGTTTGAGGTTATTCATGAAAAACTGTTTTTTTTTTTTCGAATTCCATGTATATATCATCTTAGCAAATTAAAAAATGTTTTTCAGAATATTTAAGAATCTGTCCTTTGCTGGTTTGCATTATTCAAAAGTATTTAAAAGAAAAGATTAATATAAATTTAAATATTCAAGCATTTTATGAACAATTGACAAAATATTTAAAATTTATCAATTTGACAAAAGCAGCATTTGATTTGTTGACATCTTTTGTTTGATTGTAGTAATACAGTATGAGTTTAACAAATAACAATCCGAAAAGATTGCAATGTTAATAATAAATTACGATGTAAAACCACGAAATTCACATTAATACTTTAAGTGTTTGGCTTGATTAAAAACGTATTGCTTGAATGTAAATATAATTTATCATAATATGATTCAATTTCAGAAAGGATGTATTTACCAATGCATGATGAATAATTCAACATGGGAATTTATTTTCAAAATATCAATAAATTGTATGATCATCAAATGTCATGAAAAGTTTGAACCATTTTCGGATTCACATTTAAACATTAACATTTTTTAAAAAAATAATATTCAAAATTTTTCAAAGTTGACTGTACAATTAATTATTTTTAAGTGTAAAAAAAGTAAAGGAAATCAAAAGAAAATATCATAATCTTTTTTAGTTCATTTCCATCGGAATAAATATATGTCATTTTTTCCATATTTAATTTATAAATTAATATTAAATGAAAATTAATTTATAGTAAATTAAAACAGTATTATATGCAGAATGTAAAACAATGATGTATCAAATTATTGAATGATTAATAACGTATATATTCAATATAAAAAAGGATTGCATTGGGGAAGATAAGTTTTTGAAAAGTTGTTAATATGAAACATCAACCATATTTAATATTAAATTTTTTTTCGATCATACAAAAGTAAGTTTAAGACAAATTAAATACATGAATTGTTGGTTCCAAAAAACAAATAATCTTGAATAATTCATAAATTATGGACATACATTAATGTTTTTAAGTCTAGTTTTAAATAATTAATAAAATTTTTTATTAATCTAAAATAAACAGTTTTATGCATGAAAGGTTTTACACATTAATATTCTCTAACCACAGATATTAACACCACAAATAAATAAAAGTTAAACATTTTGGCTAAAATGAAGCAAATTTATTCAATTATAATTTTTGGAATTTGCCAATTTTTGAGCTATAAATTCATCAATTAACGTAATAAAAATATTTAAAACGTTTAAGATTCAATAGTAACTAAACATGAATTTAATTTTCAAAAAACAATATATTGTCATGATTTCAAATCTTTTTCTAATATTCGTTTAACATGTTTATTTTAAAATTATGTATATAGAAATGCAACTTTAAGAAAAAAAATTAAATTTTTATATAAAATTGGATCTTTATTCTTATTAATTGAAATATTATTATAAGAGTTCGATTATTTTAAAAAAAAAATTTCAAATTGTACAATTATTGAACTTGTATACTTTATTTGGAAATTTATTCTAACAAACTCCAAATTTCATGTCACATCTAATCGAATTATTATATCCATGTAAAATCCTTGTTTTCACTTGAAGAAAAGTTTCATAACATTTAATAATATTTAAAATAGGAAATTGAATGTTAACCTAGGCCGTCCATAGTAATTACTTTTTTTCCCAATTATGCATTGCCAAAAATGCCTAAGTTATTGATCAGTCACCATTCAGAAATTTTTTTCAGTACCAATTTACAAATTTTATCTATGATAATCTTTGAATAAATATTTTGCCAATACATAAGAATTATTGAACCATTGGGTTTAATTCATATTTTGATAAATTTTGACATCGTAAAAATTTATTTAAAAGTCTACAACTATAAAAATTTTAGTTTATAAAAATAATTTATCAATTGGAATTTTGACAATATATGGAAAATTATCAAATTGCAAATAAACTGGTCTTATCCCATTACAATAACCTAAAATTATAAGTGGTTTCAGTATAATGAAAGTTTACTTATGAGTTAAAAAGTTTGTCTATGATTTTACTACCTATTCAGTTGCTGTGTGTTCTAATGACTACTAAACATTATAAAAAGAATTTCATTGAGATCAAATGCATCTGTGACGTCAAAAATTTGATATTTCCAAAAGCCGATTTTTTTTGGCTTAACAAATTTATGTGTATAATGCATCTTTTTTACATATAAAATTTTTAAAAATTAATGGATATAAAGGTTTTGAAAATGAAATAATATTTTTTGAAAAGTTGAAAAAAAAAAAATTTATAAAATTTTATAAAGCTGAACAGTTGATTTTAGAAAAAAATTTATAAAACCAGGATGTTACTGATTTTTAAAATTTGGCTATTTGGTCATTATGAATTTCATTGGTAATAAATATCTTTTTCTGTCAAAAATTATTCTAAGTAACTTTTAAAAAAAAGAGGGTTTTTTTTAAACATGTAGTAAAAAGGTTCAGAATATTGTCAAAACATTATTCAAGTTGTAAAATTAATAAAGGATTTACAATAATAGAAGTTTTACAAGTCAAATTTAAATTCAAAAATTTCATCATTTTTTACAAAAAATTTATTAATGAATTTTTTATTGTAACGTAATTATTTTAAAATGAATTACAAAATTTTTTGCAATTGGTCACTCAAAACGGATTTGAAATTTGTTTCAAATCTGTCCAGTTCTTTAACCTAATTTGCAGAAGAATAATTTTGTCCATACTTCAATATTGCTGACTGTTTGGAAAAATGATCCCTCAAAATTTAGAATCATATAAATGTACATGGACTAGAAATTGCCTGACTCAATTCTGTTCCAGCAAAGGAAAAATTGTTTATTTTTTTAAATTAGTACATTTAGATTACCAAAAAACAGAACAATAAAAATGGAAAACATCAATTATCTGAATAGAAGTTTTTATTTATGGAAATATCCTTAATAAAGGGGAAAAATTCCGTGTTAATCAAATTAAAAAATGCCCTGTTAATAATTAGGTTTAAAATGATCATAAAACAAAAAATACTGTTTGCATTAAATCTCAAAATTAAATAAAATCTATAAAAAAAATTCAATATTAGGCTATTTGGTGTTTATAATTTAATATGCCATTTTGATAAAAATTTATTCTATTTTGGAAACTAATTTTTTCAAAAAGGTAACCAAATTGGAAAACCAAATCACGTTATTTAAATGTTTTAGGTTTTTCTTACTTATAAACGAAAAAATGCCTCCCATTTATGTTTAAAAGAATTACTTTGAATTGAATTATTTTATGAAAGACAATTGAGAAACAAAATTGAAAAAAAATTTGCCTTTATTTTCAGAGATGAAAAATATCAAAACAAATATATTAAACTTTGATCCTACAATTATTGAAAATTAAAGTCCCATTTCTGATTGCAAAGTCTAATTCAAGCTAGTGTTTTATATTTTAAAATGCTAATACTAAATTGAAAAATTTGTAATAGAAACATAATAATAAGAGGTTTCTTAAAGCCAATCATACAAGTAATTTTCCAATTATGAAAATATAAAATAAAACGTATTACTTGCTTATGATTAATCTATAAATCACATTTTTTTAAAAAGGTAACTTTTTAAATTTTTCAAATTGTAAATTCCCATTTACAAATTTAATAATGGAAAATAATAATGTTTCCTTTGAATCAATATGGTTAAATAAATTACTAAACCATAAAAGAAATGTTTAAATTAAATATTTATGAAAAATTGTGTCCAACCAATTCAAGGTCCTGTTAAATTTTATCAATATTATGTGATAAAAAATTTAATATTATTTAACCACAGTTTAGTTTAGCTTTCGTACATATTATTATTTCAAAATCATAAAGTTTAAGTCATCCCCATAATGTAAATCAATGAATTAAATTTAATGCACATTCCTGAAAATCCGTTTCAAATGAAGCTTAAATTTTTGACCAATTAATCAAATATATTGTTGGTAATTTAAAAATGCACTTTTAAAATCATTTTCATAAAAATGTTTGATTTTAAAATAATGGAATTTTTTTAAATTTATTTTACACCATTTTGTACAAAAGAAAAAAAAAAAAAATTTAAATCTACTTTCCATATAATTGTTAAGTATCAAAAATTGAAAAAAATGTTGCAAGCTATGAAAATTTACTAAACTTGTATACCTATTTTGAATGCATTATTTGAAACATTTTTGGACTCAAAATTGCTATTCACAACCTAAACAATTTGATCAAAAAGATTAATAGTCAAATCATTAATCATTTAAAATGGTCAACAGAACATTTTGAATTTCATTAATTTCAAAACAATTTCAAATCCCTTAAACTTATCAATATTTTAAGTATTGTAATTAATTTAAAAATCATATAAATAGATCAAGTGACCGTAATGAAACAGTATTTTAGAAAAAAATTTTTACAATTATAAAAATGGCCACAAATTGTTCGTAAGTTCCAAATTTTACAAGGAAAAATATATTCAAAAAAAGTTTTGAAGAATGTTTCAGTTATTTTTTAATAAAAATTCATGCAATTTATTAAAAATGTTGGAAATGTTCTACCGTTATTTGTTTGTGAAAAAAAACTTATTTTAAAAATTTGTTTCACAATACAAATAAGTATTAATAAAAAATGTTGTTACAATTTTTTAAAATAAAAAAATTAAATTATTAACATGGAATCGGTTTTAAATCATAGTTTTTCAAAGTTTTAGCAAAACCACATAATGTAAAGTTTTATTGACAAACTTTTCAAATCGAAAAATTTTTGTATATACACTGAAATTTAATTTTGATTGAATATTTAAATGGAAAAGAAATTTAATTCAATTCATACCAAAGCTAAAATCAAGTTTTTGTATTTTTCTGACTTCTTTGAATGATTTTTTTAGTAAACAAATAGTGATTTATGTAAACTGAATATGTAATATCATAGTTTACTTTAAAAAACTGGAAAAAAAAACAACAATTTAAAAATTATGAACGTAATACGGTCTTTTTCAATTGATAATTAAATTGAAAAAGCAAAATCAAAACAAATGCATTATTTACAATTACATAATTGTAACAAAAAAATAAATTTATTTAAAAATGTTTTACGAAGGTTACTGCAATGTATTATTAGATCCAAAGACTTCCTTACGTAATTTATTACTAAATTTTAAACTCAAAGGATTTTTAAAAAAAATCCAATGTATGATCTACAATTGTTCCCATCAGAATCAAAAAATTACATTATCGTTTTTAATAAAGCTTAAAAGTTATTAATTTGTGACAAACTTTAAAAATATACATCAATATATTATCGAACTACATGATTATCTTTTAACTAATATGTGTTAATTTACATCTGTTACATACTTATCAATGGAATGTTGATAAACAATCCTTACACTTTTATAGATCCCAAAAAAAAATTATTTAATTTGTCCTGTATAATACCACTAATGGAATTTTAATCGTGTAAATTAATTTAAAAACTAATGAAATGCCCAAAGATACTCTATGTTTATCTGATCCAAACGTATTTAAAAATTGTAAATTAATAAAAATATTTGACTTCCGTTTAAATATTTATTCATTTTATGAATTTTCAACTTGAAAAGAATAACAGTTTATAAATGGATAATACTTTTCCAATGTTTTCATAAATTAATTTGAACTTAAAGTAAATTTGCAATTCAGAGAAAAAAAAGTTTTTATCGTGGAAAAAATTCCAGAAGTTACATAGAAAAAATTTGAAATATTGTCAATTGTATTTAATAAGCATTAAAATGCAAGGGTATGCCGTTAATGAAAAATCATTGAAATACATCAACAATGTATAACGGTTTTGGCTGATATTAAAAAAAACAAATCCTCATTTTTATATCTTAAGTGACATTACATTGTTCAACCAAAAAGCTCCCTAAAGAAGGTATTTGCATCGTTTATTTTAATTTTAATTTTATTATTATGTCCTTTAATAGAATCGCATTTTCATGACATAAAATTTCTGAACAAACAGGAATGATATTGGCATATAATAAAATTTTACGTGTATTCCTCTCATAAAATTTATAATTCAAGATGATTTAATTTTCAAAAAACTAATATACAAAGCTGACCAAATTTGAAATTGAGTTTAAAACAAACCCGTTTTGATATGATTTTTATTTATGATACATTTGATTGGTCCCAAATGCATAATCGCAAATGTCCCAAAATACCGTGAAAGCATTCTATTTGTAAATACCCAGGGAACAAATACCAAATCAATGGATACAGTCGGTTTAATGTCAAAAATTCTATATATAATTTCAAATTTTCACAAGCTTAGTAATTTATCCGAAATTGTACAACTTTCGGAAATAAAATTTTATTTTTAAAGATCATAAATTTTTTTAAAGTTTTCAATGTATATTATTTTAAATTTTGATAATATAAAAAAAAATTATCTATCAAAAATGAAAATACATATTTGGATTTAAAAAGTATTAATGAATTTGAATTTATCAATTTTATTTTTTTTAAAAAATTTAGTTTATGATTGAGGTTGATAGCCAACTTTTATAAAATTTTTTAAGAACGATTGGGAAACATTGCAAGAAAAGCTTTACACAAAATCTTTTGCATTTTTGATACATTGTGATTATTGCAGAATTATTTTAAATTTGTATAGAATCTACAATAAATTATTTTCAAAGTTGAAATTGTTATACCATATAAATTAAAATCATTTGTTTTAAAATTGCAATCCTTAAATTTTCGTCATAAAATCCATTACATACAATTATGATCAAAATTTATCACCAATTTTTCAGTGAACCCCATAAATCATTTTCTAGTCTGTTTGCAACTTTTCATAAGATTGTTGTTATCTGATTTGAAAGAAGGTACATGAAATCATCAAAGTTTCTCTTTCTTGTTTTTAAGTACATTGCTAATATTACACATATAAAAACTTTTAGATATAGCATTCTGCATTTAGTTTTATTTATTCTTCAGATTATTTAATGAGAATTTACATGAATTTCTAGGTGAAATCATTGATTCTGAAAATTATCTATAAAGAACCTGTTCAATTTTAATAAGGCGTTTTTGGAAGATTCGGAAGTTAAAAGTTTCAATTTCCTATCGATGCACATTGTTTTGATTTATTCCAGTTTAACTCAAAAAATGAGTAACCTTAGAATAAAGTTTTCATTTAAAGTATTTAAATTAAATTAGAATGTTATTTATTACGTTTAAGTTTCACATTAATTGACATTTGATATTTAACTAAGAAAACATAAAATATTGAGCATTATTTCACAATATTCTAACAAGTAAATGAATATAGCTTAGTCTTTAAAGTTTTGTAGTTGCCATGTACAATTTATTTATTATACAAATATTAAGACTTCGAAACCATTTATCATTGGATAGATGGAATTAATATGAATTTATAAAAATAAATTTTATGCGAAAAAAAATAACCTATTTTAAAAAACTAATATAGTGATATATTTGTCCATCAATAAATGAAAATAACTCATTATTAAAATTTATATTTCATATTCTTGCTTTAAATTGTCAAATTTTGTATATTACAGTACTATATCAGAATGTATCAAACTATGTCTCAAAGAGGTATAGATTTAATATAACAGCATAATAGATTAAAATACAACATAAAAGGAATAATACCTATTTAATACCTTCTGTAAGTATATTGTTTTATATAATTTTTAATATTTAAAGGGGAGATTTTATGTTCAATAAATTCATTTGCTTTAAACCTTTAAAAAATTAATTTTGCATTTATGTACAACATTTAATTTTACGAAATGAATTCTACGTTTTGACGCTCATTGAACTTTATTTGCCCAAGTAGATCAAAAAATCTTTATAACGTCAATTGAAATATAATAGTTTATAAAATATAAATTTGCTATTAAATAAATTCCAGGTCATCAATTTTTATTGTATACGTATTTACAAATTTATTGCATGAAAATAAATGATCTATATAATATATGTATTTGAAAAATTTGGATTACGGTCATTGGAATGTAATTTTACAAAAGTCTAAGAGCATAAGTTCTGAAATAATACATAATTAAATATGAATCATTGCATAATATATCTTAAAAGATTATAAATGTCATGTTGGGATATCAACAACACAGATAGAAACATATTTAAAAATGTTTTTTATTTGGTACAAAATTTATGCTTGAAAAAATGCATACACTGTTCCATTATTTAATTGAAAAGAAAATAAATTTCATGAAAAAATATTTAAAAAGTGAAAGTATCTAAAATAGAATTTACACAATTTTATGCAAATAATTATGCGGAAACGATACGTCATAAATCAATGTATTCATTTCAACTGGTATCATTGAATTTATTTTGTGGGTAAAAAAAAAGTAATACTGATCATTTTAAAAATTTAAAATTATCTTTTTTTACAAAATTTTTATAATGCACATATTAAAAAATGTATAAAAATACATGCACAATTTGATAAATGAAGAAAAATTTGAATTCTAATAGTGATAAAAATTCAGATTTCTAATAGTGATGTTACATGTCAATATAACTTGAATTCCATTTTAATTTAAATATATTTTTCAGAATCAATAAAATACTTTGTTATTTAAAATACTTTATTTGTTAATTATACCATTAAATGTTTTTGTCATATAATAAATCATTAAATCTTCAATTCAAGGCAAACTTCTATTATCCAGTCATGTCAAATTCCATTTATACTGATTATTGGTGCCTAATTTAAATTGTTAAATTTGAATATTTTTTTTCCAATAAAAATTGTGTGTGTGTGTGTAAATGTGAGAGAGAGAGATGAGAATCAGAGAGATCTGGAGTCAGAAAGAGAAAGAGAGAGAGAGAGAGAGAGAGAGACATGAGATTGAACTTTTCAGATAAATTTATCAATGAGAATTCAATATGAAATTTCATTATGGATGATTGCAAACAAATAAGTATTTTAAAAATTTAAAAATTTTTTTTGCATGCATTTGTAAATTTCAACAAATCAAGGATTTAAACAGTCTTATTAAATAAGTAAAAATAAAATTTATGAAATTTTTTACAAGTTTTCAAGTAAAGATAGAGTAATAAAGTTTCATTCAAAGGGTGTATCAACATTTTAAAAACAAGGAAAACATTGCCCATATAATTTTTAGTAATATGTATGTATGTATGATGTATAGTTATGTATGTATTATGTAATATAAAATGTATGTATGTATGTATGTATGTATGTAATGTATATAAAATATGTAATGTAAGTTTATGAATGTATTATATATCATCAATTTGTGTTCAATAGTTGTATTATGTATTTTAGTATAATTGATTACAAAAAATTATCTTAATGTGATTTTGGTAGTAAATTGGGAAAAACGGTAATTATCTTAAAAAAACTTAAATTTTAATGAAAAATAACAGTTAATTCATTAAATTAAAGTATGGTATCAAGTTAAAATTTCAAGTAAGTAATAATGGTATTTCAAGTCCTGTACCATCATCTGAAGTTAATCAAATAATATGTTATGTCCATTATAGGATTAGTAGTAGTAGGAGAAAGTAAGAATCCGAGCTCAACAACCCCCTCCAGACCTCCAAACAAATACAAAATACCTAGGTAACGTAATAGAAAACCTATTGCAATCAATAATTGCGTTAAGAATCCGAGCTCAACAAATACAAAATACCTAGGTAACGTAATAGAAAACCTGTTGCAATCAATAATTGCGCTAAGAATCCGAGCTCAACAACCCCACCCCTCTCTCTAGACCTCCAAACAAATGCAATAGAACACCTGTTGCAAAAATACTAGGTAACAGGTAAAATTTAATTACGTGATCTTCCAGAATAAGCAAAATGATATGTCAGACTCAATTTTCCAAATCATTACGATTTAGCAGAGCGTGGCGATTGTGGACTAAATTACGCATTAGAATTCCAGTAAGGTAAGTATTATTATATAAAATTTTATGTTATATCATACTTACTTCTTTTGATAATCTTTCTCATATTTGCTGATCCTCATGGGTAGAATATCTGTTAACATGTTGTCAATAATACGAAATTCACGTATTAAATCGTCCATACTATATTTTACTCCTCGTAGGTAAGAGATCTTATTTGATCAAGTAGTTTTTTGTAAGTTATAATTGATGTTAAGCAGCCGTGCTTTTTTATCAAAATTTTAGGTTCAACTTTTTTACAAGCTGCTGTAAGAGAAACACCAACACCGGATATGATTAACAAAAACGGGTTTAATGATATACCACTTGAAATTATGCCAGAACTAGTCATTAACAAGGGTAGATATGATATTACTCGAAGTATTTTGTTATAATATTTGTAACATTTTTTTACGCACCAAAGTTTTTTTATGATAATATTTGTAGTATTGTATTAGTGCGTCAACATCCTGTCCTGGAATATCTTTTGAAATATGATTGAAATCAACTATACTTTTTTTCATTATAATATTTGTTCACACATAATCTCAGGCTTGATTAAGTAACTAGTTGAGGTGTGTTTCAGCCACAAATTCCAGACAATACCAATATGACGCAGCAGTTAATTTTTTGTCATCTGCTATTATCATAAAATTTTATTCAACATATTTTTTTAACACAATAGACAGGGTTCCAGATAATTTATCAGTCGAGTGACGCCATGGAAATAATGTAAATATATTAAACTTTGCACTGCTCAACACGGACAATCTATACACACCAGTGACCTCTGCAGTATGTTTGAGAGTGTTATTTTGCGGCGACCAAGTAGACATTCCAGAAGCAACAGTATAGACAATATTTTTAATCTGCTTGTGAGGAATTTTAATCATACTCGTTTTCTCAACAATACTAGGAATTTCCACTAATAATATCGTTGAGTTTTGTGTTAATATTATCGAGTGTAATATCAACAGATGGCGGACTTCCAAAAAATTCGTTATTGGTTTTGTTTATGTTTCTGCGAAAATTTAAAAACGTGGTGATGTGATTAGTAAAATCAGTTTTGAACTTGGTGATTTCATTGTTGATATCATCAACATTTCTTTGTTACAGCATCAAAATCAGATTCTGGTGTTCTAAGATTATTGATGCCATTATTGTTCATGTTGAGAAATGCACGCATTATACCGCCACGCACCGACACGTACTTTGATTCCTGATCATCAACATATATTTTTCTTAGTAGCAGCGTCATTATCCTCAGTTGGGTTTCCAAGGTATGTGATCTTGTTCTGGTTCATAACAATGTTTCCCGTAAAATAAATCACCTGCTTTTCTAACATAATCGTTAACTGACCTACCCGAATCTTCTATCTTACCTTGATTGTTAAAAGTAACAATATTATTAGCAACTGCAGTAGGATTTCGTACTAGTACATCTGATAGTTGTACATTACTCGTCTTTAATCGTCCTTGTTTGTCCTGGAAAACTACAACTTCATTTGGATCTACACTTGCAACGTTTAACAAATTGTTGATTTCATTTTTGAGCTTATCAAGAGTCGCATACTTGGATAAGTCACCCTGGTAACCTTCTGTTAATAAATCTACTGCTAATGTTCCAAATTTTGTATAGTAGCTCATTATACATACCGTTCTACACAAAATTGTTGGTTTAATATAACATAAAATTATACGATGGCGAAGATAATAAACTTTGACACCGAGCGATTGGTGAAGCATAAACATAACAATGAACTTCCAGACTGTCATTATCTTATTGTTGGGCGAACTGGATCTGGTAACAAATTTGTTATTAAATCTTTTACTCAATAATAACTTTAACTATGATAAGGTGTATATTTACACCATCAACCCTCAACAAGACAAATACGAGTTATTAAGTGAGTATAATGATAAACTTCGTGATGAACTTGGCATTGGTGATGATATATTTTTGATAAAACAACCAGAAGAACTCGTTCCAGTGAATGAACTCGATTCGTCAGAGCATAAGATAATCGTCTTTGATGATATTCCGCTAAACAATGAGGAAATGAACAAGATTAGATCATATTTTTCACTATCACGTAATAAAAGATGTAATTCTGTTTATCTTGCCCAAGGTTTTTATAATGTTGATAGGTTTATTAGGCGAAATACGGGTTGTTTCATATTATTTCCCGGACTAGATAATGTGGATGTGAGAAATATTGCAAACGAACAATGTGGTGATGTTACAAAAGATAAATTTATCGAATTATATCATCGAGCAACTAAAGATCGATATAGTTTCTTTTTTATTTGACAAGCTAGCGCGTGATCCAACCAAGATGTTTCGTTGTTGCCTTGAGACGTTTCTATGATATAATTTTGTAAAGCGTATAAAAAATAATGGACAAAAAACATCAACAGAAAATCGAATTACTAAAAAAGTTTCTCGAAACTCGAGCGGCTTTTAAGAAAAAGGTGGAAGAAGCTCGACGTGGACAAGTTCAAGCAGAAGAAGAAAGAACCAAATTTTTCAAACCTGTTACTGAGGCTGCTTGCCAAGCAGCCAGAAATACCAAACATATCAGAAGAAGAACTAGCAAAAATGAAAGAAAAAGGGTTTGTTTTGGTTTACTGGAGAAAGATCAAAAGAAGAAACTAAAAAAATTGTGAAAAGAACTTGTAAGAAACATTGCTGATCCTGCTGCACGACAAGGCTGAGAAATTTGACAGATTAATAAACAATCCCTCTTGAACTTCAACAAGCAATAACAAAGACTGTTAATCCCGACGAGATAAAAAGTATGATGGAAAAATTGTCAGAACAAAACTGAAGAATTAGCTGAGAAACAAAAAATATTACAAGAAAGTATGATAAAAAAATGTACCTTTTGAAGAATCTATAAAAATTTACAGAAGACAAGCTAGGTTAAAAATAGAATATGATGAGTATGAAGAGTTTATGAAAAAAATAATATCATAATATTAATAGTATTCGAGATTGGTCAAAAGAAAACTATGATAATTTGATAGAAAATTAAAAAGAATTGTAAAAGATGGCTCACGTGCTGATGATGAAATAAAAGATAAAAAGATGAAAGAAATATTCCAACATTATGATTATATAGAGATGGAATTATTGCTGAAATTTTACTAAAAACATCAAAACAATATCGAAATAAACCAGGAGGTTATAGTAAAGGTTGGGATTTTAAAAACTGTTTCAAAAAAATATGAAAAAAAGCGAGATAAAAAATTACCAGAAGAAAAAAATGGAGGTGGATTTAAAGTTTTTACATAAAACGCAGACTTAGTCGATAGTATAATGCTGTTGATATCCTCTAAATAATCTGGTAATGAATGTGTAGAGATTGATAACGAAATTATTGATATACTTGATCATCTAAGATCGAGTGGATTACTAACATCATCCGAGTACGAAATTTTACACCGCGATCTTATCTAAAAAATAGTATAATGCAAACAACATTATTGCTTGATTCATCACAAATAACAGGAAACAGCGCGAAATTTTTACAGTAAATTACAACCCACCAATAGAACTAGATCCTGCAAAACAGTATGAGATTGGATTAATTTCTTGTACTTGTTGGAACGCCATGCCGAATATTAAAACTGGGATTAATGATGAAATTTTAATTTTAATGTTAAACAATCTCCAACATCACAAAGAGTTTATTGATATACAATACAAACTACAGATTCCACAAGGAGCTTATAACATTACTGATCTAAACAGAACAATAAAAGAGCTTCTAACAAAAAGCTGGTGGGAATGCTGATAATTTCGAATTAGCGGCGAATTATAACACCTTACGAGCTAGGATAACAGTGAAAAGAAATATGAAAGTCCTCTTTGAAGAAAGAAGTTTTGGAAAGATGTTAGGTTTTACTAGAGTTTTATACTATACCACCGGTGAAGATAAATCTTTGACATTTGATGGAGAACTACCAGTAGATATAACAGAAGTAAATACAATACTCATCAATTGCTCTATCGCATCTGGATCTTATACGTCAAAAGGCAACCGCGGGCAAACGATCTACAGTTTCTCACCAGAAGTCCCACCAGGTTCTCTCATGCAAATCAATCCGCGACAGATTATCTACTATCCAATAACACCTGAGAATCAAATTACAAGCATTACAATGCAACTCACAGACCAATCTGGACGACAAATAGACGTGAACAACGAGATAGTCACGTATTACTTACACCTACGCACTGCCTAGGCATGTGATTTTGTGTACATAATTTTATAAAATGAGACGAAGAAAAGTTTATCGAAGAAAAATCGTAGTTGGATTTTTTTTGAAATATATTTACAACAATTGCAGAGAATATTCCAGGAATCGCGCGTAAAGTAGCGCCCATTGCACTTGACGCTGGTAAAGCTTTCGCTACAGGGGCGGCATCTTCAGCAGGCACTGCAGTAGGGCAAAAGATTGCTGATAAGATTAAAGGACCTTCAACAACACCTACGGTGCATCTGAAATAAAACGAGTAATATCAGATATTGCGCCAACAGAAGAAACAAAACGAGCTATGATAGCTACAACAAAAAAAATTATTGTCGCCGAGTGGTGAAGAAATAGTACGTAAACTTGTAAAGAAAACAAAACCGATGACCCCTGCTGCCTTTTAATTTTGTGTACGTAACGATATAAAATAAATGTCAGCTACAAACTATCACGACTTTGCAGAAGAAATTGATACTGACGATGCTGTAACAGAATTAGAGTATGTCGAGTATCTCGATGAGAACTCGAACGAACCGAATAAAACCGGAGTTAGAACTTTTAACACAAGAGACGAGGACGTGTTTCTACTACCCCATAAGGCAATGTTAGAAGTGCGTGGTCAAATATTAACTGTAGCAAGGTGTGATATTGCAGCTGATGCAGAAATCGCTCTCGTCAATAATGGTTGGAGCTTGTTTAAGAGTGCACGATACCAACTGGCCAATCAAACCGTAGAAGATATTTCGATGCACTTACCCATAGCGAGTACAATACTAAACATCGTTTCGTTTAGCGATGACTATTCCAGATCAATAGCCACAAATATGATGTGGTTCAAAGATACTGGACGGGGATAGCTGAATCGAGAATTTTTAAAGAGAGGTGTTATGTACATGGAGCTGATGCTGATGCAGATGTTGTAATTGTAAGAAATTTTCTTATTGCTAATGCTAACAATTTTGGTATAGCTGCACCTGGTGCAGCTGCTGATGCAAACGCACAAGAGTTTCACTTATTGCGCTTGTCGTAATAATCTAAATAACACCACCAGTGCAGCGCAGATGGTGTTGCAATGTTAAAATTTAATAAAACGGTGTTATTAGTGCACGTAACATAAAATATAACGAGGATTTGCTAAACGAAAAGCGTTTGCCGCAGAATCTCGCCAAATAACGATGATGCTTCCGTTAAGTACAATCTTTTGGATTTTGCCGTGATTATAACAAAGTGTTTCGAGGAATAAAAGATACGCTTATATTAGATCGAGCTGATCAAAACGATTGTATAATACACGCCGGTGGAGTGGCTGAGGGACAGTTTTCTATTACAAGATTAGCACTGTGGATGCCTCGGGTTGTCCCTTCATTAGCTAAAATGATGGAGCTCGAATCTTTACTAGCCACCTTTACAAAAAAGATACACTTCCAACAGAACAGGATTTATCAAACAGCCATTCCCAACGCGACTGATTACACGTGGCGTGTAACGACCACGCCCAGCGAACAACTACCGCGACACTTGTTCGTCGTATTTCAACGACAAGCACGTCGTACAATCAGGAAATAAACAACTCCGTATTCGATAACCCAGACGTTAGACGAATATTTGTGAGAGTAAATTCCAAACAGTATCCCGAACGTGCAATCGAATGTAATTTTGCCGTAGACGCCAAAAACATCTCTCGGCCGTACATGTATATCTTATGGAAGCAATGCAAAAATATCAGAACGCGGACAGTGGATCTCAAATATCAATAGAAGAGTTTCGATCGCTCTATCCCATCTTTTATTTTGACGTATCAAAACATTTGGAGCGTGTTGTGGGATCGACTGCAGATATTGAGGTCACGTGGACACTGGGCGCTGTGCCAGTGAACAGTATAACGTATACGCGCTATTGGTTAGTGATCGATTTCTGACCATCGATTCAATCAAAGGAAGAATGACAGTACAAGTTTAATCTAACAACTTGGATATAACATTATGAAAACCAAATACACAACTCGAGAAATATACCTAACATCTGGTCAAGTTGAAAAATTATCAGCAGCTGCTGTTGCTAAACGCAGCTCTGTTTCTTTGATGAATCTCTAATATTTCGGAAACTTCAAATAAAATTGCAGTAAAAGTCATGCTAACGCAACAATCAAATCAATAAACTCGATCAAAAAAACCTTTTGTGCTGAAATTATCTGTTTCTCAGGTAACTGCAATGTCAAAAGAAGGTGGATTTTTTGGACCAGCGTTATCATAATAATAGCTAGCAAAGTTTTACCAGTACTTGGTACACTTGGACTTGCGGCTGCGTCAGGAGCAGTCTCTGGCGCAACGAAGAAAGCAGTCGAAGGTCGTGGTATCAAACAAATCTATCGTTAATTTTATGTAACAGTATAAAATAAAATGCCACAAAACGAAAAAGAAATCGCCAACAAAAAAAAAAAATCAACAAAAAAAAAAAGAAAAAAACAAAACACAACACAAAACAAAACAAGGAGGAATTATTCCTTTCGCTCCACTTTTGGCGGGACTAGCGGGAAGTCTGCTGCCAAACTTACTAGGAATCGGACGCGATTAACTCTACCAGGGACCAGACGTTATTGAGCAATTTTTTTTTTTGACATCATTGAAAAATTGAAGGACGTTGTTGGATTTCGAGGAGTTTTTTTCAAAAGATGAACTCGATGACGTACCAACAGGCGGTTCTTGTGTTGTAAATATTGAAAAACTTCAATGATGGCTCTGGCACCCACTGGGTTGCTGTCCACGATAACAATTATTTTGATTCGTTCGGACTTCCTCCAAGCGATCTCATAAAAAAATATATTTTTAAAAAATTTGATAAAATAAATTATTCGTCTAATCAACTTCAGCCGATTGGAACATCAGCTTGTGGTTATTATTGTATCATGTTTGTCAGACAAATGCACCAGTAAAAGCTCTGGGAGTAAAAACTTTAAAAAGTTTATTTTACAATTTGATGAGCTTCCTTCTCATGCGAATGATAATATTGCAATCAATTTTATCTAAACTCCTTGATATAATAATGTCAACATACTGTCTCAAATGCAAAACTAAAACAGAGAACAAGGATGAGATGAACGGAAAAAAAACGAAAAAAAATAATAGAACGATGTTAAAAAGTATTTGTGCAATCTGTGGTAGAAAGAAAAAAGTATGTTTTTAAAAAAACAAGTAGGATCTAGCGTTGATAGAGTTATCTTGATCGACGATTAATCTTATGAAACAAAATAAAAATAAAATGAAATGCAATTGTGATTGTGACAAAGATCTTTGCATAGAACAAGATAAAATCATTACGTACTGTCAACGTTGTAACAACAGAGAAATAATAGGGTTAGGTATAGATATACATAAAATTATTGGTAAATTACCAAAACCAAAAGGCGGTTGGACTTTGCCTGGTCATCGGTATACAGGTCCTTACAATCCGCTAGATCAACAACTAGATGAAAACGACAATCCATTGCCAGGACAAGAGCCTTATAATCAAGTGGATGCAATAGCAATGCGTCATGATATCTGTTATCGTGATCATGAAAACTCGAAAGCAGATTGTGATAAAGTAATGTTAGACGAATTACATGATATGGAGCCAACAAATCTACGAGAACGTTTTGAGAAGATTTGTTCAAGGAATGATAAGAGCAAAATATAAACTTGGACTCGGAAAAGAAAAAATTATACGATGATCTTGCAGTCGAACTACACAGACCTAAAAAAAAAAGTTTCCGACGACGTAAAGTTGTTGCAAAACGGTGTAGATGATATCTGGGCAATAGATTTGGTAGATGTATCCAATCTGGCTCAGTTTAACGTTGGCGCTGATGGCGCTCCAAAGAAGTATTTGTTTAATGTTATAGATGTTTTCAGCAAATACGCTTTTAGTGTGCCAGTTTCGGATAAAACAGGAACGTGAAGCACTGATGCGTTAAAAAAAATAATAAAGAGTAACGAAAGAAAACCAAAAAAAAAATGGACTGATCAAGGAGCCGAGTTTTTTAACAAAAAGTTTGAACAGTTTCTAGAACAAAATAATATAAAAAAAAATACGTTACAGGAAACGAAGGCAAAAGCGTTGTTGTCGAGAGATTTAATCGCACGCTAAACGAAAAATTACACAAACATATGACAGCTAAAAACACCAACAGGTACATCGATGACCTTTCTCAAATCGTAGGCGAATATAATAACACGAAACATCGAACCATCAAAATGTCACCCAATGACGCTATCAAAAATCCAATATTAGCAAACGAAAACATGTACCGCAGACATAAATTTAAGGTCGGTGATAAAGTTAGAATCTCTTTGACTAAAAAAGATATTTGAAAAAGGATTTACTCCAAACTGGAGCGAAGAAGTATTTGTTGTTGATAAAGTACTCTTAACAGTACCTGTAACGTACGCGTTAAAAGATCTGGCAGGGGAACCTATAGTAGGTAGTTTTTACGAACAAGAACTACAAAAAACTGAACAAGATGTTTTCGTTATCGAAAAAGTGATTAGGAAAAAAGGAGATAAAAGTTTAGTCAAATGGCGTGGGTATAGTGATAAATTTAACAGCTGGATTCCAACCCGGTCGATTTTATCGACTGTGAAATAATGCTATTATAAATTTCCTCATACTTTCGTTTGATAGATTTGCATTTTACTGGTTTACATAATGATATTAGATATTGTCTGCGATCGTCAGAGATCGTCATAAGATTAAAAATCTTGACAAATATGAAATCGAATTTTTATTTTTTCTGTCGGTCTGGAATTTTGATGTTTAAAAAGGTCTGATTAACTGCAAAAATACCTGCTGTTCGGTAACGGTAAAATTAAATTTTATAATTTTTTTAGCAATGTGATACTTGACATTATATATTTTCCAGTGGTTGGTCTGCTATAATTATATCTGTTAACGACGGTGACTATTTCATCATCATCAGATTCGTTGTTATATAAAATATCATCTTCGTTATAACCAACAGATTTGTCTATGAAATCATTTATGTGAGACTTTTAACTGGAGACCTTATCGTGGTATCGCTAGTATCTAGTATCTTCTTCGTATAGTTCAGCGAGTCGTTTCATCAGTCCATTATTATAATATATTTTTATCTAATTTGTTGTTATAAGATGACTGACAAGGTAAAATATCAAAAAAAATTTAAAATAATAAACTACAACGAACTGAGCCGAAGCGGTAAGAAAATGCCTGTCAGGTTATAGTTTATAATCTGTTTACGTTATTGTAATGAAACTTGATTCTCATAAAATATTACTAACAGAAGCAGAAAAAAAAAATAAAATTAATGAAAGTGCAGTAACGACGCTAAAATTTTATTGAGATGATAATAAAGCATTTGCTCATCATTGTTTGACTAAAACCGAATTACAAAAAATATTATTAATCATCATATCTAAAAATAATACTAGCATCATATTTGTTTGAAAAAGCTGATTTTGTTGCTCCATCAGCTACAAATTTTACTGCTCTGGGATTTTATATTATAATTTCGCCGCAGCTGTAATTGATTTGAATTTGATCTCCTCATCCGTTTCAAGGTTTAACGAAATAACAGGTTTTATTGGGCATCTAAAATTAATACCACCACCTCGTCCTTTTCTCACATTTTCCTGTTGGGTCACTAGCTCCAGATTTTCCAATCGATTGTCTGTTTTTACATTATTGATATGATTAATAACCAGACCATTGGGTATAGATCCGTTGAACACCTCGTAAACAAACCTATGACCAGTATAACAAACTCGATCTGTCGATGTTCCTCTAACAGTTTACTGATATCCCATATTGCTAATAGTACTAAGAACTTTTTTAGTTTTTCTGTTTCTAATAATACCGCGATCGTTAGCCTCGTATAAATCAAAGACCGGATGCGGCTGAAACTCGTCTTGTAAGGATAAATTTTCAATATTATCATCAGTGACTTTACCGTTATAATGATATACTCGCTGTCCCCTCTGGAATGTCATCGCAAAATAACGTGTAAATAAAATCTTTTCTAAACATCGTAATTCTTTCAGTATTATCTCCCTTTACACTAATCGTATAACCCGCTGGCGTTGCTTTACCAACAGATATTCCAGTAATGATATTAATAACCGAACCAAGTGCATTTCCGTACAGGTTGTACTTCGGATAAACATGATATGATATACCTCTTGCTCACGTGCGCTTGTCAGATTTACTGTCATTATATTATAGGTGATATTTTTTATCTCTAATTGTTTTTTAGCGCATGCGCAGTGTGTAAATGAAAATTATCAATTAGATATTAGATATAGTATAATAATGTTGAAATTGCGTGATATAGCCAAGAGATAGCCAAGAGAAGACTTATGGGAGAACCTGTTAAAATAGCGACTGCTTTTGCAGGTTTTGATGATAGTTATCAGTTTGATAATCAAAACGTTTTAGTAAATTTTTCTGAAACAAATCTCTTCATCTGCTACAGACGACTGTAAAACGTGAGCTTGAAAAACACAAGGGTCTAAGATTGTTAGTGCAATATCACGTTATATTTTCAAAACTACTTGTGACGGAAGAATCTACTAACAAGGAAATTGCAGACCTTTACATCAACGCAAAATCTAGACGTGTTTTACTTGGTAGTGATCTTTTGTCACTATCTAATGAAATACACCAAGAAATTTGGAAAAAAATAGAAGAATTTACCGAATTAGGTTCGGGTTGGAAGTTTGAAATGATCAAGGAAATTTTGTTTCACACGATGAAATATGACGCATTACGCGGTAGTTCGTATATCGACCTGCCACCAAAACTCAAAAATAAAAAATGTTGTATAAACGTAAAAAACATCGATAGTAAATGTTTCCAATGGACTGTTCGTTCCGCGCTATTTCCAGCAGATAAAATGCTGATCGTGTTGAGAAGTATATCAGTCACGTGTCAAGATTAAATTGTGCTGGTATTGACTTTCCAGTGGCAGAAAATCAAATACCAAAGTTTGAAAAGCAAAATAATGTTTCGATTAACGTTTTCGGATTAGATGAAAAAGAAAATGTCTATCCGAGGTATATATTTCAGAAAAAGCTTCACAATCGACTATCAATTTACTGTTTTATAAAAATCATTACGTTTGGATCAAAAACTTTAACAGACTAGTTGGAAGACAGTATAATAAAAATAACAACAAAAAGTTCTTTTGTTATCGCTGCTTGCACGGTTGTAGAGACAATGAAACATTACAAAAGCATTTGCAGTACTGTAGTGACGTACAAAGAATAACAATGCCATCTAAAAAAGATAGTGTGTTACAGTTTGTCCATCATAATCATAAACTAAAAATTCCTTTCGTCATATACGTCGATTTCGAATGCTTACTTCAACCTGTACTTGGCGTAGAAAATGATCCTAACCAATCGAGTACAAGAAAAATTCAAAATCATGTTCCGTGTGGAGTAGCGTACAAGGTAGTTTGTTGCGCTGATTCGAGATTATCTAAACCGATCAAATTATATCGTGGTAAAAATCCAGCTATCTGGCTTCTCAAGCAGTTGATTAATGAAGTTGATAATATTACTTATCGTTTGAAAAAGTAACTCCAATGTTAAAATTAACACCTCAACAAGAATCTGATCACGAGCAAGCGAAAATTTGTCATATTTGTGAAAAAGCTTTTGATACTGACAACAAAAAAGTACGTGACCATTGACATTTGACTGGACAGTACCGTGGAGCGGCTCATGATCAGTGTAATTTAAAATTTCATGCTCCAGATTTTATTCCAATTATTCTTCACAATTTTCGAGGATATGATAGCCACATTATTGTAGAGGCTTTTGGTGATCCTGATATAAAAGCTTATCTAAAACTCGATAACATCATCAAATGCATTCCAAATAATTTTGAAAATTACATGTCAGTTACGCTAGGTAAATTGCGTTTCATTGTCAGCCTGCAGTTTATGGCAGCCTCGATAGATGAGCTAGTGAAAGGTTGTAGTAAATTTGATAACCTAAGAGACTGTTTTGGAGATAAATTTAATCTACTAGCTAAAAAAGAGAGTTTTTCCATACGAATATCTCGAAGATTGGAGTAAATTTGGTGAAACATCTTTACCTGACAAAGACAAATTTTACTCGCAACTTAAAAATGAAAATATAACTGATGACGAGTACAAGTATGCACAAGATATTTGGAAAGAGTTTGATTGTGAGACTTTTGGTGATTATCACGATTTGTATTTGAAAACTGACGTGTTATTATTAGCAGATGTTTTTGAAAGTTTTCGAGAAGTGAGTTATAATAATTACGGACTAGATCCTTGCTGGTATTATTCTGCCCCTGGACTGTCATGGGATGCTCTGCTAAAGTTTAGTAAGGTAAGGTTGGAATTACTGACTGATGTTGATATGTTCAATTTTATTGAAAAAGGTATCCGAGGCGGTATTAGCGTGATAACAAAAAGTATGCTGAAGCAAACAACAAATGTTTGAAACAGTATAATCCTGACCTTCCTTCGAAGTATATAGTTTATCTAGATTGTAACAACTTGTACGGGTATTCGATGGCAGAATCAATGCCATTTAATGGATTTCATTGGATCACGGCTGATCAATTTCTATCAGAGACAGAAAAAAAGATACCCGACGATGTTTCGTATTTCGTTGAAGTTGATCTCGATTATCCTATTTCACTACACAGATTACATAACGATTATCCTTTCTGTGCGGAATCGATGATAATAGATTATAGTTTGTTATCAGAAGAACAACAAGCGTCAGCATTACCAAGACAACATTCTATGGTAAAGAAACTAGTACCAAATTTGCTTAATAAACGTAATTATGTTTTGCATTACAAAGCTTTAAAACAAGCAGTCGATGCTGGTCTCGTGTTGAGAAAAGTTCATCGCGTACTAAAATTTAATCAGTCACCGTGGATGAGAGGTTATATTAACTCGAACACTACAAGAAGAGCTACGGCAAAAACTGATTTTGAGAAAAACTTCTTTAAACTGATGAACAATTCCGTTTTTGGTAAGACGATGGAGAATATTAGGAAACGCGTAAATATTGAAATAGTCAATGATGTCAATCGCAGAAACAAACTTGTGTCAGACGATGATTTTGTGAGCATGAAAATTTTTAATGAGAATCTTGTTGCGATACAAAGAAGAAAAACAAATCTAAAACTAAACAAGCCGATCTACGTTGGAGCTTCAGTGTTAGATTTATCAAAGTGGCTGATGTACGATTTTCATTATAATTTTGTTAAAAATCAATGGCCGGCTAGTAGATTATTATTTACTGATACTGATTCGCTCGTATATGAAATCGAATGCGAGGACATCTATCAGGACATGCATGATAATAGATATCTGTTTGATCTTTCCGATTACCCACGTGACAGTAAATTTCATGACGACACAAATAAAAAGGTTATTGGTAAGTTCAAAGATGAAATGAACTCGAGCGCTATCAAATACTTTATCGGATTACGTAGTAAAATGTATGCCGTATTGTTAGACAATAATAAAATAACAAAAAAAGCAAAAGGTCTGCCTCGTGATTTTGTTAAAAAGTTTATAAAATTTGATGACTACAAGTATGCGCTTGATGGCGGTGTTAGTTTTATAAGAGCTATGTCAATTCGGACAAATCATCATAAGCTCGAAACAGATGTCCTTATCAAACGCGGTTTGAGCAATTTTGATGATAAACGTTATTGCGAAAATGGGGTAGATACATTTGCACTTGGGTATTGTCATGATGATAGAGATATATTTGACATTATCTTTGCAAACTAAAATTTTATCTAAACTTTAAAAATAATGTTTGAAAATTTGACAGTAACAAATAGCTACAGTAGCAAAATCAAATATCTAATGATGGACGGCAAGCCATTGACAGTTGAAATTAATAATGAAACATCAGGCATATGCTTTAGTGGTACCCGTGACAAGTTAAAACTTTCGCTCATCAGATCTGATGACAGCGAGTATTTTAATTATCTCGAACAATTGTATCAAAAGTTGCTAGCGGAATTTAAAAACTTTCACTGTCCGATTAGTCAGCATAAATACACCAAACTTACAATTGATCTTGATCGGTCAAAGTTGTATTTTATCGACAAAAAATACCCTCTTAACAAATCACAAATAAAAGATTTGTTTGAGTCCCGTCGTTATGTGAGCGGTAAAGTAAAGTTTAGCCTCTATCACCATGATAATGAAATATTTTTGATATCTACAGTTGAGACATTAACAGTTGGTAATGAGGTATAATACCACTTACCTTACTGGAATTCTAATGCGTAATTTAGTCCACAATCGCCACGCTCTGCTAAATCGTAATGATTTGAAAAATTGAGTCTGACATATCATTTTGCTTATTCTGGAAGATCACTTAATTAAATTTTACCTGTTACCTAGGTATTTTGCAACAGGTGTTCTATTGTATTTGTTTGGAGGTCTAGAGGGGTTGTTGAGCTCGGATTCTTAACACAATTATTGATTGCAACAGGTGTTCTATTGTATTTGTTTGGAGGTCTAGAGGGGTGGGGAGAGGGGTTGTTGAGCTCAAATTCTTAACGCAATTATTGATTGCAACAGGTGATCTATTACGTTACCTAGGTATTTTGTATTTGTTGAGCTCGGATTCTTAACGCAATTATTGATTACAATAGGTTTTCTATTACGTTACCTAGGTATTTTGTATTTGTTTGGAGGTCTGGAGGGGGTTGTTGAGCTCGGATTCTTACTTTCTCCTACTACTATGTCATGTGCCGAAACGTCCATGGGGCGAAACGCCAAGGTACCATAATAGCGATAGAAAAATGCAGAACAGCAGAGTCCGCTAAACGATTGTTTCTCTTATATATTTTTTTTCACCTAGTGTTAGAATCCTACTTTTCGGGATTCACGATACTAATTCAGTTCCCATAGCAACCTATGCAAACAATATCATATACAAATTCAATAGCTTAAAATATCTGAGTGTTCATGATCAAACCTATATTTATCAGTATAGATAAACCTGGATATCAGCTTCTTTGTAGAGGAAAGGACATGATCCGAGGCAATTTATGGACCTGCATGTGTTTGCAACATCTGCTTTCAATTTTGTATAATAGAGTCCATTTCTAATTTTAGCAATGAGTGTGCCAAACTCAAGACTGTCAAAAGACTGGAATTCCATCAATAAAACAATGTATCTATTTTTTTTCACTTACAACTAGGATCAGCTCTCAGATCCCTTTTCCTAAAACATAACTTACATTAGTGACCAATATGGCCAGCCAAAAGCCATATATACTCTATTAAATATTCACTCATTTCCTGGCTGGTTTCCCCTTTTTTCCAGACCATTATTATCGTGTATCCTTCACCATCCATTTGAAGGGCGTGTGTCCCTGTGTGAGTGTGTGTGTGTTTGTGTGTGTGTGTGTGTGTGTGTGTTTGTGTCTACTAGAGAAAATACTGTATCCGATTGTAAGATCGCTGTTAGTACGCATAGATACGCCAATGCTTAAGCTTTTAGTCCGTGCTTCCGCCACTATGTTGAATCTAAACTTTAAAACTGACGTCAAAATTCTTGGAACAATCATATATATTGTTGTTGGTGAAGGGTTTAAGGCCATTTTTCAGTAAAGGATTGGCTATACATGGTGGCCAGTATCAATGTTGGAGGAAGAATCCGGGAAAACTCCGGAAAGAACCACCGATCTACGAATAGCAACTGGCAAGCTTTCTCACACACTCACATTGGCTAAATACGAAACTTGAACCCAGGCAGATAGAGGTAAGATGACAGTGATCTGGAACGGTGGACGCTTTAGACCAATCGGCCACTCGGGGCCCCTTAACCATTTGGACCAAATATGTAACTATTGAGTGAAATAACATTAAACAATAATTTTCATATGGTAGCCGTATACAAAACAAAGTAATATTTTTATTGCAATTTCAGTAGTAGAATTCTGTCACGTGTGATAGCAAATGTAAATTATGTTAAAATTGTCCATTAAAATAAACCAAAAATATATAATAGATTTCAGTTTCTGGTCAGACACCTTTTGGAAATTGAATTTTGTAAAATATATGCTGCTTGATTTCGTTTTTTACTTTGTTGTTTAGCTTAGATGTAATGTATTTAATGTTTTTAATTTTTTTTTCTGACGCGTTTGTACAGCAGTTTCATTTGAAATAATGTGTTACAATGGTCTGTTTCTTTAGCTCTATTTAGATTTTTCTGAGCATGTAGCTGAGAAGTATCCTAGTGACTTTTATAGTGTTCATTTTCTGTTTTATTTTTAACGCAGAGACGGAATGGACAATATATAGTATATAGCTGATTTCTCATAATGATCAATTGCTTCTCTTGTTTCTTCAGAGTTAGAACTTCCGATAACCTACGACAAAGCCATATGCCAAACAAAAGCTATGACAAATAATAAACAGAAGAGCTGTATATTCGTTAGAAGCTAGCAGGTGGAACAATTATTTCCTTCCCACGTATCTCCTTTTTATGACATTCTGTCAGTTCATCCATTTAGTTTTGTCTCGTTGGAAAAGTAACAGCGAGACATAGCCATTGCTTTTCTGAAGGTCTTGTTATTTCTGTTAGCTTGGAAATGACTTTGAAATTATATTATCCTTTTACTTTCAAGCCCCTTTTTCCTATTTTATACCAAGAAAACAGAAAGAACTGTAAATCAAAATAAAAAAGATTACATTATTTTTAAATATGCAATGAGGTTAAATGCATTAGCAACGTTTAGCCCGAAATTCATCTATGGAAGTAACGTCTTTACATTAAAGAAAGGGAATGGCTTGCCAAGTTTTTTGCAAAACTCAGAAGACATCAATTGACACGCAGTTTTATATTATCAATATTGCTGAGCTTTTCAATTCATATCTGGCATTTATTATTCAAAAGCGATAATTAAATTATGCATGCGGTATTGCTCAATTCGTTACCGATATTTTCCATTCCATTTCGACATTTCGCAGTCATATTAAATATTGATTATTTACATGCAGCACTTGCTATTTTCATTCGAAACAAGAAGTTTTGTATCCAATTTATTTCATTCCTATTTATTATCATATGAAATAATGTCTATAGTCTACTGTTCTAACTTGTATCATTCAAGTGAACATGATGTAGTCAGCAGCTCAGTGGGAAATGAAGGTAGGCATGATATCAGCCTTTAGTTAAGATTATTTATATAATGAAACACGGAACATAAAGAAAATATCACATAATATTTATGTTGTATGTCCAATAATGTCATAAAATCCAGCATACCTTGGTCACTCTTTACTGACCAATACGGTGATGATTACGGTCCATCAGATCGATATGGATATATAACTTCTCTAGAGGATGGACATTGTAGTTTAGCCACTGATGACTATTCTGAATTATATTCTGAATACAAATCAGTCTTAATCAAATGACCTGCATTAGTGACAGTACGCGAACCATATCGAGCCTCCAAATTAATGACTTGCATTAGTGACAGTACGAGAACCATATCGAGCCGCCAAATGACTTGCATTAGTGACAGTACGCGAACCATATCGAGCCTCCAAATCACTTGCATTGGTGACAGTATGAGAACCATATCGAGCCTCCAAATAAATGACTTGCATTAGTGACAGTACGCGAACCATATCGAGCCTCCAAATGACTTGCATTGGTGACAGTATGAGAACCATATCGAGCCTCCAAATAAATGACTTGCATTAGTGACAGTACGCGAACCATATCGAGCCTCCAAATGACTTGCATTAGTGACAGTGTGAGAACGATATCGAGCCTCCAAATGACTTGCATTGGTGACAGTATGAGAACCATATCGAGCTTCCAAATGACTTGCATTGGTGACAGTATGAGAACCATATCGAGCCTCCAAATGACTTGCATTGGTGACAGTATGAGAACCATATCGAGCCTCCAAATGACTTGCATTAGTGACAGTATGAGAACCATATCGAGCCTCCAAATGACATGCATTAGTGACAGTATGAGAACCATATCGAGCCTCTAAATGACATGCTTTAGTGACAGTATGAGAACCATATCGAGCCTCCAAAAATAACCTATAGTATCCACGTCACAACTGCTCGTGAAATTAGGTCTGTGGGAAAATGTGTTCCAGCAGTGAATTGTTGGAAGTGGAATTAGATTAAATGGTTCCACATCATCACAATGTATCGAAACAGTTACAGTTCTTTCAACTCATTATCGTCAGTGTCTTGTAGCTGAGTGAATGTTCACTTGGGTGTCTTGAAATGTAGACACTTTTACATTATTCAAACATCATATACTTTTCGTTTAACTAATGTACATTTTAACTTAATGTATGTTTGTGGTAGAATTTTTCTAATGAATAGAACAATGTTTGGTTACCTGTGGCACGCTGCGGCTGCCGTAACAGCTAAGTCCGGTATCAAAATGAATTCTTACATAACTCCAGGTCCAACATGATTGATTACGTGGACACAGATCACTCTTTGTCTAGATGTATCGAACTAGCAGTCTTACTCTGTATGTTGATCACAATAATTCTAAAATCATTTGTGCAAGAAACGAATTCGGCAACTTGAGCTAAATTATGAGTAGTTCACGAGAAAATTCAAAGAGCTTCTGTCTTGGATATCAGACGTGATGCTGAGCCGAATGAACTATAACAATTGTTATGAGTTTAGCTTGCACCATGTTTCCATATTCTAAAAAGCTTCTGTAACGTAACTCTCGTTTCAGTTTTATAGCATCGTATTAATTTTGAATAGTTCTTTCTTCCTTGGCTGTGCATGGTGCTTCGTCCTTAGTTAGCTTCACGACATATATATATAAATATATATATATATATATATATATATATATATATATATATATATATATATATATATATATATATATATATATATATATATATATATATATATATATATATACACTCAAAGTAATATTAAAATTGTTGCAGGAATCAGTTAATACTTAGAACAGATATTGTGTTGTGCCACAAAGAGAACAAAAGTTGGTGCTAATTTCCTGCTCTGTAGTTAAATCTCAATTTCAAAAGCACTGTAGTCTGACCTTGACTTTAATGGCAATGAAGTTAAGTCCTAACTTAAATACAATGTAGTCAGCAACTTAAGTTAAAATGACAATGTAACGAGGTCTTAACTTAAATGGCAAAGCAACATTCAGATTTAAAGGTCGAAAAAATTAAGATATTTAAAATTGCTTTACGTGCAGTAGACATACCAATAATGTTTCAGTCTATGTTGTAATGCTGGCGTAATCCTTATAAAGTCTCCACACTCCTACGTTGTGATCTGAAAGACACCGAGAAAAGTTTGTGATTTGGTGACCTCTCTAATTCCTAGTCAACTTATATAAATTAGCATATCGGGTAAAGCGTTCCAAATTCATGTTAGGGAGATTAGTCCTAGGTAACAGTATGTTCCGAATGGCGTGTTTGACATTCGGAAATGTGAAACATATTTCATATGATTCGTGAATCACAATGTCACAAGAACACGATCTCTTATTGCAGTTTATTATATCTACATGCATGAAAGTAACAATTGGATTCGAATCAATTTGACCATTAAAATTTTATACATTATAGTGACAAATATGTTAATGTAATATATTTGATAGCTTTGTGAATTGCATCGGAATATCAGACAAATTTAAGACAGAAATAAAAATATAAAGTAAGGCGCGTGAAACAATCAGCCTTGATAATATTGCAGCAGTTCAAACTGGAATCTCAATTGGATGGTCCTTTAGTTAAGTATTGTCTGGGGCCCCGAGAAGCCGAGTGGTCTAAAGCGCTGACCGTTACGGATCATTGCCATCTCACCTCTATCTGCGTGAGTTCGAGTCCAGACTCGGTTAACGTGGATAAGTGAAAAAGCCTATCAGTAGCTTCTCGTGGGTCGGTGGTTCTTCCCGAGGTTTTCTAGGGTTTTTTCTCCACCATTAATACTGGCCACCATATATAGCCTATCCTGTGCTGAAAAATGGCGTTAAACCCTATAACAACAACAACAACAACAACAACAACGTATGGTCTTTTGCAACGTCACTATTTATCGTTTTTATTTTCATGGCGTATAATCTTACTTGCACTTATCACAAATATACATCGGGTGGGATCAATGTCTTATTCGGGAATGCCAATTTTCTGAAAAATGCCTCACAGAGAAGACGACCATTTTCAATCAAAGTGAAAGAACTTTATCTCTTTCCTTTTCTTCCCATGATGCAAAGATGTGAAGGTGTTATCCAATCACTGCAGTTTCCAAATCAATTGTGCAGGAACGACGTCATTTTAATTCTAATCAAGTCACAGAAGGCTTAATCCGGATACGTAGATTTTATAACTTACCAGTCTATGGTATTTGCATGCCAAACTGATGATGTCTAGTGACAATACTAAACTATTACTTTAAGAAAAAAAAAACCGTGTTGCTGTTAAGTGGTTGAGAAAAGTTAACCTTTCAGCCTTAACATAAAATCCAGGGATCGGCAACCTACGGCACGCGTGCCACAAGGTGGCACGTCAAGGGGTTTTGTGTGGCACGCGAGGCGTAGCCCAAAATCTCGATTCTAACAGCGTTACTCTCTTACTGATGGCACACACTATTTCATTTTGTAATTGATCCTGAAATTGTTGCACTCTACGTTAAACCAGGTTGTCAATCCCTAGCATAGTCCATACAATCGGGATCAAAATTATTTCTTAAAAATAAATAAATAAATAAATAAATAAATAAATAAATAAATAAATAAATATTTGATAAGGTTTTGATACTCACAATAACTTTGGAAAATGCTTCAAAATAATATCGACAGTTTGCTGTCTTTAATCAGTGTTACTTGCCTCTAAATTTGATGACAGTTTTAATCAACGCCTTAAACTTTCCAACACTTATAAACACTGAGAAGGCTATATGTCTATATGTCAATACAGTTCACATACACCACTGCCATCTCACCTCTGTCTGCGTGAGTTCGAGTCTAGGATTCGGCGAATGTGGATAAGTGAGAAAGCTTGCCAGTAGCTTCTCGTGGGTCGGTGGTTCTTTCCGGTGATTTCCCGGTTTCTTCCTCCACCATTAATACTGGCCGCCATGAATAGCCTATCGTGTGCTGAAAATGGCGTTAAGCCCAACAACAATAAGTTCACATACACAATCGTTGAAGAAATGAGTGCGAATCGTGTTAAGCTGCAAACTTATTATATGATAAGAAGTGTACTGTATCGTGTGCTGAAAATGGCGTTAAGCCCAACAACAACAACAAGTTCACATACACAACCGTTGAAGAAATGAGTGCGAATCGTGTTAAGCTGCAAACTTATTATATGATAAGAAGTGTACTAACAATTCAACTCCAATAAAACACAAGCAAGTAATGACTGAACAATGGTTCAATTGCGATTATTGTTTTTGGATTTGTAACAAACATAAAATTAAGTCAGAAATTTATCACAAATGTTTAACAGTGATTTTGTTCTGAAATGTTGATTAAGGTAGAAAAGAATACAAAGAATTTATTATCATAAATCGATAAAAATTAGACCAACCTTGATGTAGATCTTCTGTGCCACCACCCTTGACCCACCTCCAGGATGAAAGGAACTCATGCTTATGTCTCATAATACGTTATATTAGAATTACCATAGATGTAATGCAAATTTAAAGTAAATCACAATCATTAAATACAGCCTAAAAAGTTTTGACGTAGTCATGCTACAATATGACCACATTCACTTGCTTCTAACAACGTTGAAATCCGCAATAAAAATAAAATGAGCAAATGTAGTTATAGAAATTTTTTTAAGGTAACAATAAAAGATGGGAATAAATTATAGAATCTACCCAGTAGATCTTGTCGATAGCGTCATAAGGACAAATAAATCATATCTTTCACTGTAAATTTCTATTTGTTCGCGTTTTGGTTATTATGAATCAAAGCAAATATACGATTTTGGATTCGTCCGTGCGTGACAATATTTTATTATTAAATCTCTAATAATTCATAGGTAACGGACGCATTCTAAAACTCGTATATCGATAAACCTACTGAAAATTAGGGGTTTTGGATCGATTTGCTACACAAAATGTTTAATCCATTTTTGTACTGTATAATGACAGAAATACAGTGAACAAACAACATACAATTTTGACAAAATATTGTGAACAAGTAGTATTTAGGATATTGTAAGTATGTTACCCATTCCCTTTTAAACAACCATTAAAAAACCGACACAGTTTAAGACGATGAAGCTACAGAATGTATTAATGGTCAACCGTTTAAAACTTTATTCAACTTTCAAGTCATAACTGTTTCACCAGATATGGAATTCTACACACACACACACCCATGGTACAACAGCATACTTCCGATTGGTCGAAATATTTCCCAGCAAGAATGCTATAGTTTATAGCAATAAACATGATTAATAGGCAATTAATACAATTTAATTTCAATTTGCTAACACGTTGGTAAACAACGAATGTTAAATATGCAGTACTCTTAACGATAAAATAGGAACACTTTTGACTTGCACAAGTCGGTGCACCCTGAAACCGTCTGTGAAATATTGAGTTCGATTCAAATACCACGGCATGATGCAAAAGGGTTGATATGTAAGGAATATTTGACTGACATGGAGGGGATTCTGTTAGTCTTAGGTGAGAGTGCAATTAAAAGCAGCTGCAATAATGCTTCCTCCGCTGTTTTTATTGGATCAATGTTTAGCCATGATGCTTTCGTTTGGTACGGCAAATCAAACACAATAATATCGAATGGTAGAGCCAATGGTAAATCTTCTACCACTATAAGTAACAAAGGTCTTAGTCCATGCTTTGCCATAAGATGACGTACATACTCAATATAATCATCCAACGTTACAAGCACACGGATTACTCTGTTTTTTTTTCTTGTACTTTTGAGAAGAAACGTCAGATGTGCTCCAAATATTGTACCCACACACCCTTCCCAAACAATTGCGTCCTAATTATATACATTATAAAGGAAACGTATTGCTTGACATAACAAATTGCATTCTGGGTAGGATTAATTAATATTAATGATATTAAATGGCTTTTCCAGTGGCGCCATTGAATCAAGATATATGTGATTAATGATTAAATAACATCAATGTTTGGTATTGACGTAAAACAACAAACCAAATCAAACAAAACACCATTCAAAAGTGAAATTAGTTAATTCAAGCTTAGAACTAGGTCAGAAAGGGCTGAACAACATGTTACCAAACACGATGTCACCATCCTAAACCCACCATCAAGTTCTAATCATATTGCCCATGCCAGGATAAGAATTAAAATTGATACTGTATTTGTAACCGATTTGTTCCTGTTCTTTTATTCCTTGACGTTTCTTTAAACCGATTTATGTACGTAATTACGCAGTACAAATAAAAGCCTGTAATCCGTTAATTGTTACATTGTTTCCATTACAGCACTATGTAGACTCGTGATGTTTTCAGTTTGCAACACAAAATAAATAAACAAATAAATAAATAAATAAATGAATAAATGAATAGATGAATAAATAAATAAATACAAAAATGAATAAATGAATGAAAAAATAAATAAATAAATAATATCTGGAATAATAAGATTTTAAAACTCACAAAACGTGCTTGAAATTCTTAAAACTCGAATGAAAAAAAGTTTTTTTTTCTTCTGTAATCAATGTTGCTATCCCCAAAATTGTATTTCAGTTCAACCAAGATCACTAACGTACAAACACTTTTAACACTTTAAAAATTATAAGGATTTTATATCATTGTAGCAAAGAGTTAATATGTTTTGTAAAATTTTGTGACTTCCCCTAGCCTATTCCTCGCACAGCTGGTTAGGAGTTAGGTGGCACCTCGTGTTCCAATGATAATGTTTGGTATTATGTCTTTTTGTTTAAATTCGTCTTTTTCTTTCCTTTCGTTTATTTTAGCTTAGACTGCGTTTATTATTTCTTTGTTTCTTTTTATTTTTGTTTCTTATAACCATTTAACCCCATCAGAGTATGGGTCAGAAATGACAATGGTTTAACTGTCATTTTTATTTTTATTTTTTATCCAACTCATGTATACAGTTAAGTCAGGAAATAATCACTACTGAGTAAAACTGATTTAGTTTTAAATTAGCTCATGCGCACAAATGTCCCTACAATTCAAACGCAGCACCTAGGCCAGAAATTACTCGTCATCACCGTTGTCTACGTTGTTGTCGTCGTCATTGTCAAGCTTTAGCCCCTATTTTCAGTGATAATGAATACAATATAGGAAAAAAAAATCAAAATTGGGAAAAGTCAGAGAAAAGAGGCAATTAGTTATATTCAACTAGCAAAGCTGAACATGACCATAGTCTGTTATAAGCGCAGCATTCATTTGACGATTCTCATGTGAAAACATGTATTGCAATGTACAACGTACTCCTATGAAACCTGGTTATTATTAGTATTATAATTATTGTACAATCGTATGTGAGAAGTAATATTTTATATATTGTCATTGTAACAAGATAACCGAGTTTGGGATTTTCGGATTAATAACAAAACACCATTGATGGGAATGCAATACAATGTTTAATGTTATATGGTGGTATGAAACGAAATATTATAGACACGTGCTTGCACTGGGTCCCAATATGAGACTAATTAACATAGTAAGCACGATCTTTGAATGCAACAAATATGTTACCGCGACAAATGAAAAAAACGATCCACGGTATATCACAAACAGAAATGATCGTAAAATACGAATAATGTTATGTTCAAAATGACGAATTGATATAATGGCTAAAGTATGATTGTTCGTTCAAAAATAACGAATTGCAAGTTTTACTCATACTAGTAAAACGAATAATGGTTCGTTCATAATAACGACTTGATAGTTCTACAAACAAATGAGATTTCGCTCAAACTAGCGAAGTGATAGTTTTTACTCACGATAGCAAAAACACTGGATATTACAAAAAACCCTGCATTAGCCCACGGCTAAAATATTATGTTTCGGGAGCAATGTAGACACTCCCTGATTCCAAGCAAAGATTTGTAGTCACCGACCACCATTGATTCCTGCGTTAGACTATCAGCGTCCACCACGTTAGTCCGCTACGCTTGATCAACCTCAACCCGACTAACAACGTAGAAATATTCGAAGCACTCGAATACACAAGCACAGCACCCCTCAGCACTGCACACGTAGCTCTACACTGCTGTACGACACGTCACAGCAGCACAAAACAGCATACGCCTTCACAGTAAAGACAGCTGCACACGGCACAAACGGCTGCACACTGCACCAACACAAACACAGACAGACAGCTCTATAGCTGGAGGTTTGGGTCTCAATAGACAGACGTCCGATGGACAGAACGGTCAGTAATGTAATATTTTCGTTACAGTTTGAATCATATACACAGGCAATGTAGCTCAACATCGTCCGTGTAATCCATGTATTCGGTTTTTCCAGCCCGAAGCACTTCGCACGTGCCGAGCAAGGAAGAACCGAATTCACTATTTTTCGAAATGTATAATATACATTGATCACCCTCGCGTATCATTGTACACTAAAAGCGAAACCCGAGTACGTTTACTTAATAAAAAAAAAAACATTTATACAATTCCGTGACAGTCATAAGTAATGTGCAAGGAGATAAAAGTTACATGTTTTCTATAGTCACATGTCTCCCCATACATCTTGATAAAATTGTGAAACGTCAGCTAATTACTAAGACGATTGTCCATTTACTATAGATGCAGCGAACACTGAGGCAGACATGATACAATTTCTCAGAATGTCAGGCGTTTGATATCGCTTGGAAGTTTCCTGCGCAGGATATGTTGAACGACTTTATTGAAGGAACACACCAAGACGAATGTCAATATTAGTTATAATACATGTCAAAAATATATTTCTTTCTTGCCCAGTGTTTTTAAAGCAAACAAATGAATGGATTATTACATCTGTGTAGGAAAAGCTGCATTGCTTATAAAATACTATGATATTATTTGGAACGGTGATCAGAACATTTGCAAGGGATATAATAAACTGCAATATTTTGTTGTTTTTGGTATTTGCCGTAATATTTTGGGAGTTTAAAGCAGTATGAAGTGGGACCTCGAGTGGCCAAGTGGTCTAAAGCGCTGTCCGTTACGGATCATTGCCATCTCACCTCTGTCTGCGTGGGTTCGAGTCTAGGATTCGGCGAATGTAGATATGTGAGAAAGCTTGCCAGTAGCTTCTCGTGGGTCGGTGGTTCTTTCCGGTGATTTCCCGGTTTCTTCCTCCACCAATAATATTGACCGCCATGAAAAATGGCGTGAAGCCCAACAACAACAACAACAACAACAACAACAGTATGAAAGCTTCCTGATTCATCTGTAGGAAATGTCAGTATGGCACATGATGTTTGTAAAGCACATGTTTTCCCACTTATGTTAGTATATGTATATGTTGTTTTTGGTTTTATTAAATTATCTTTAACAATTCTAGTCTTATTGTTACTATGTCTGCAGTGTGGCAGTTTATAGTTATGTCTGGCACTTGTGCATCATGCCGTAAACATATAGCATCATGTCCAACCAAGTCACATTATCCTGGCACCAAGCCAACTAGTCCTAACACTAGCCTCCTAATGTTGAGCACCAAGCGAGACAGATGCTAGTTCTATTTGTATAAGTTAGGCGTGGTTCGAACCAGCGATCTCCCGTATCTGAGCAGACGCTCTACTAACTTAGGCCACCGGAGAGGTCTCATACGTAAGAGTAGAATTCTTTCAATCTGTTTCAGATTCTATTCTTCCTGGAAATATTTTGTTTCTAATTCTAACAAACCTTTTGATAAATTCTTAAATAATACATTTGTTAAAAAAATAAATATAATATGTATTCCAATCTTTGACATTTTGATGGGCGCTTCTACCCGGTCTTGTATATTTTGTTATGACAAGTTTTCATCTGGATAGGTTGAGAGACTGCTAGGCCTGTCTGATAAGACACTTCTGTACGAGTACATCAAATTCTCCTTTTTATTTTAATGATTCGCGAGTTCCTCAGTATATTACTGTTTTGCAAGACCGTTAAGTACACGATGAAACCGATAATGTCTCTTGATTGGGGATTTGAGAGTACTCGTTACTGTAATTGTAATCGTCGGATTGGCTTTTATAATCAGATCTACTTCATTCCGTAGTAGGGCTAATCCACTCTTAATGCAGTCTGTTTTGGTGCGATTGTCTTGATTCGTTGATACGATCTGGTCTGAAGACTATTATTAGCTACACTATTTGTGTGTTTATAGACAAACAGATGCCATGTTTTGTTCATTTGTGTCAAATCTTGTTTGTTGAATACACATTGACCAAACCTGGCCAGTCGCTATTTCATTTGAATATAAACAGAGTTTTGTTTTGAGAAAATGTGAGAATTCACCTTCGTCACAAAAATTGCTAATCAAGGACATATTTCCTATAAGTTGTATCATCAGCACGCTCTAGAATTTAGCCACTAAAAAAATCACACAGTAGAAGAGCATGTCTTCACACAGCTGCCATCTTTCTATTGACATCTTGCTAAAACCATTACTTAAATGTCGTCAGTGGTTTACGTATCGTACATGCATAACACTAGATGATAATTTTACTAAACAGCGTGTCACCAGTGATTTTCTTATTTAGTTCTCATATACAAACATGCTAGAAGTCACTCACGACTGCTTCAGGAGTGACCTTTTTACGTAGCTTCTGTGTAAAATACGTTAGAAAGCACATAGCACTGCGTTAACAGTGAATCATTTGAATTCATGAGAGAATTTTATTGGACGCTTTTTTTCTCATCTCTGATTATTTACGTAAATACAAAAACGAATACAAAAGCAAAATCCAAACAAAACAAAACAAAACTCCAAATAAGACAAACAAAATAAAAAGACACACATAAAGTATTTTCGTATACACATTCTCCCAGTGTGTCGTAAATAGTATAGTCTATCATATTTAGTGGGGATAGTCTAGATTCTGAATACCAATACTGCAATCATATACATATATACATAATTATATGTAACAATATAATATACATATTTACATATAATATTCATGACTGTGATTTATTGAGGCTAAGTGTATACTTTGCGCTAGAAATCTATTCAATATCGAACTGATCATTAAAGTTGTGTGTTGAATAAAACTCTAACGGTAAACATGTAAAAATCAAACTACCTTCCACCCTTTAGTGGAATAATGTGCTTATCCCATACAATATAAATACATAAGCATATTGCTCATTATATAAAACTTTCATAAGTGCAAGATATAACGACAAAGATTTTATACAAGGGAAGATATAAATCTGTCGAAACATCCAAGTCAAGTTAAACGTAACTATTTCAGTTAACAGAGCAAATGTTGGTCACTTGAACGTATTTTACCACACGCAGCAAGATCTATTTGTCGTCTGTAACCTACATAGTAAAGTAGCAGCATGAACAACTGCATGTAGGTGGCTCGTGCACAAATTATTCAGCTTATTTCTTATATGTGAATCAATTCATTGAAGCAAGGAAAGTCAGACAGGCATTCAGTTTCTGCAATCTGTACATATCTACATTTTCTGACAGTATTGTAAAAAAACAACGATACCTTAGCTTGAAATGATTTATGTATGTGTTATTGAACGTCTTTAAAGTGACGTTATATTACAAGATTTAATACACGTATGGTAGCAACCAGTGATGTCGCAAGTTTCTTTGATAATGAGATATTCGTTGTTTTAAGTTAATTTTCTGCATAGTGACACTCAGAGTGTCCTTATCTTGTATACTCTGAATGACAATAAGTTAGTAGCTCTGTATCACCAGTTTTATTTCGCGAAAATGTCGGAATTGCTGGAGAGTAAACTTTTTAGAAATGCACCCATGAATTTTACTTTCTATAATCATGGCTGTATACCATGCTATCAAACAGAATTTGTTGTTGTTGTCATTGTTGTTGTGGGGTTCAACGCCATTTTCGGCACACGATAGGCTATTCATGGTGGAGGAAGAAACCGGGAATTCACTGGAAAGAACCACCGACCCACGAGATGCTAATGGCAAGCTTTCTCACATATCCACATTTGCCGAATCTTAGACTCGATCCCACGCAGACAGAGGTGAGCTGGCAATGATCCGTAACGGACAACGCTTTAGACCACTCGGCCGCTCGAGGCCCCAACACAATTTGTATCTTTTTAAAATGGTTATCACTGTAACAAATGGTTAATCATTTTGCATTCTGATAATGTCCAGCGATTTTATGAAAGAATCAGATCACATGATTGCATTATATGTCAAGAAGCAAGTAGTATGGTGGCAAAGAGGAGATAATATATACAAGATGCTAATGTTGTGTTTTGGTGGTTTTTGCCATTGGCATGTGCGGACTTAAAAACTTTGTTGTACATAATTTATTACCTTTCGTTAAACACCTCATTTTGTTTAAAATGTCTGTTGTCCACATGTTCTTTCCCGCTCATTTTGGTCTGCCCATTGTCAGTGCAATCCTTGCGTCACTCCAACCCCCATACCCCTTAACAAGTGGTTACATATGCATTGTTTAAATTCTCTCAAATATGTTTCGATTGTTGGACGGCACAGGTGACAGAATGAGAGCCATTTCACTACATCCAATTATCTAATTGATTTACAATTTGTGTAGCAGATACATCAATATGGAATCAGTACACAATTAATAAAATCCGGTTCAGTACCCACGAATGTAGTCCCAGTCTATTTTTAGATCACTTTTTCCTGTCAAAGTTTGGAGGTGATACTAGAGTCAGATTTTTGCATTCGTGGTAAGGATTTAAAGGCAATTGTTTATTCTTTAAAATGTGAGCTTATGGTGTGGTTGTCTGTGTGTATTTCGGCGACAGAGCACATTGAGTAATAAGGTCATGGTGATGATCCGGAAGTGAAATCTGTGTTCCGTTGCCTGGTGTTTTGTTTATAATTCATACTCTCAAAAAATGCAGGTCAACCCTTGACAAGAACTAAACCGTAAAGTCGTCTTTGAAAGTATTTTAGATTAACGTATGATTTGTATTGATTGTCACACAGTGGAAAGTTCAATACTGAGAAACAAATGTAGAGACAATATGGTGAAATTAATTGTGTACTATGGCCATATCCTAACATTAGGACTAGATTTGAAACCAAAATGTAATACTGCGAAACGAGAGTAATGTCCTTTGGATAATCTTGAATCCACATAGTATTTGTTTATCAGCTGTTTCCCGCAATCATCTGATTTTAACGGGAAAAGGTTTCCCAAATGCCAATATAGATCAAAGCACACCAATCAGACATATATAATATATTGAAGGGCAGTGTCGTTATCTACTTAATCACTGGTAAGACCAGCGATACCACATCACTACATTACACAAGAGATTTTAGAGCCACATGGAACATTTGCAAGTACTTTTTATCTCTTCTTGCTATGAAAATAAAAATCAGATAGAACAAAGCCATCTGACTATATTTTTATCTTATGGTGTTGAAAACCACATATATCCTAATGCAGGATGACTACAACGGCTCAAGTTGACGTATTAATCTAATATTTATGCATGCTGCAAACGTCAGGGAGAGGAACATGGTTATTGCAAGGAAGAGAACGCATATGTCACTTACATTTCAGAAATTTATTTAGAATGCGGCAAAGGAGCGGATTTAGAAAATGGTCTTTTTATCGCTGAAGAGGACTTAACACCAGAATAAAAATGATACTGTATGCAATGATTTGCTTGAAACACACTGTGCCTAATGAAAGAGAAATTAAAGAAAATCCACTAAGATTCGAAGAAATATGCATTTTATGTTATTTGAAAAGTATATGCATATATACTTTCATAGAGTATGCTTCAAGTTTAACGAACTCCATCTCCATGGCAAATTACTAATCCGGTTTATTTATCCAAGTCATTATATAAAAGTAGTCCTTATTTTGAATTCGGGGTAGTCAATAGCCAATCGGGACCAATAGCCAATCATTCATAACTTTCGTTTGTTTAATTGATTTTCTTTTGAAATTTTCTTAGATCCACAATCATTGACTCTGTCATATACCATTACGTTATTTAAACAAAAGATTTCCGTTATGCATGTTTTCAGTTTTCGATGTAATATCAAAACACCGCGAAAGTGTTGTGGAGTGCTACCATAATAACAGTTAATTAGTATAACACCAATATCAAATAACAGGTAATTAATGTTAAACCAACATCTAACACACTTTTTATTAACTTCTTTAGGACAGGTGTAAAGTATGTGTGACAGCAATTCACATTATTATCTACGTTACAGGGAACACGAAAAGAGACCAATGTTTTAGCGTAGGTCTTAATAAAAAGTCACGCCTACTGTATTCAAGAAAGTTTTTGATATCGAGAATTACGTCATTTAGCTAACATTTTTATTCACTGATATCCGGCATATGTTAGAAACATCCGATTGAACGAGACATGCTTCAAATATTCTAAAGCTAAAAAAAACGTTTACGAGATGAGAAGAAAAGATTACATAATACTGGTTATTAGGCATACTAAACAAAAGTGCCGACTGTGATCATCGTATTTAACTCAGGTCAACATACATATTGAACAAAATTTTCTGACCGTATTATTCGTATCGAACTCAGGTGAACAGAGATATTGAACAAAAGTGTTGACCATAATCTTCGTATCGAACACAGGTTAACATACATATTAAACAAAAGTTCTGACCATGACTGTCATATCAACAGTCATGAAACAAAAGGTTATGACCTTCATATCGAGCTCAAATTAACATACATATTAAACAAAAGTTCTGACCATGACCTCTAGCATTGCTTCAAGCCTGCTGTCATTTGAAATCTTTGACATTAAAGTGTGATTTATTTAAACAAAGATTGTATTTCGGAGGTTGAATTGTCTTTTGCTTGATAAAGGAGATCCTAAGCGTGAACATAATGTAATGTGGTGCTTGATATAGATTAGAAGCAAATGAAAACCGTTAACCAAAACATAACACAAACATTCTATGTATGTGACCTAGACATCAAGGTCAAATACATTAGAGAGCTTGTGGTCCAGACTGAGCCCATCCTATGTTCATCTTGAAACATTCTGAGTATGCATAACATCTGTCTAGAGGTAGATAAATTATTAATAATGTATCAACCAAATAATTAAATCAAACTTGTATCAACCAAACAATTAAATCAAATCTGCCTGCTCCATTGATAACAAGGTGAAAGGAGCGCGTGCTTTTGTCTCAAAATACGTTTTATCAGAATTCACATTGGTGTTAAGGAAATGTAAATCAAAGTCGTCAACTGAAGCCTTAATAATGCTGTTGTAGCCGTCAGAAAAAATGTCCCCAATTCCATGGTATCTAAGAAAATGAGTTTGCAATGAAACATGGAAAGAATAAATGTAGTTATTAAATAATATATAAAAGTGACAAAGAAGATGAGAATAAATTAAGGAAACTATTATGTAGGGTATGTCGTCGATAGCATCCCATGGACACAAAAGCAGATGCTTAACTGCTCATGCCTGTTTGTTCTCGTTTTAATGTTCTGAATCCCAACAAATATTTTTTTTATTCGCCCGTGCGTGGCAATAGTGAACAATCAGATTTTTAACCTACACCGATAATTACCGCATACCAAAACTCAATCGTGCACTTAAAATTAAGGTTTTGTATGACATAATCACAGAAAATAGCATTCATATTGCCTAAAGAAGACTTTCTTGGGTCACAATGAAATCATTTTATGGTAAATGTGTGTGTGCTTTTTTCGAGATGGGACGTTGGTGGTGCGTGGTGATCCAATGTGTGCAACTTCAAGCTGTTTTCTATTTCTGTATGCTATATTGGATGTGTGCCAAAGATCCAAATGTGAGCGTGCGGTGCAGTAATGTTTGTAACTTATAGACGTTCTCTATTTATGTAAGCTATATTCGATGCGTGCCAAAGATCCAAATGTGAGCGTGTGGTGCAATAATGTTTGTAACTTATTGATGCATGCTATATTGGATGTGTGCTATATATGAAAATGTTTGTTTCAATGGGCTGGGGGTGCGGGTTCTTATTTGGGTTGGTGATTCATTTCCCTATAATCAGGTCTTGTGTATATAATTCATTTATTTATTTTGGGGTGGCAATTTGTATTCTTTTCAATTTTCTTCCCAGTATCCTTTTTAGTCTCTTCAATGGGAGTTCGCTACCTCCTCCTTCTTTTTCCTGCTATTTTTTTGTTGCTTTCTCTACCGCTTCATGCGTTGCTGTTTCCTTCTTCTGGAATCAGAGCACAATTAGCCTAATAGTTCTGATTCAGTACCCACGAATGCAGTCTATTTTTAGAGCATTGCTTCCTGTCTCTTTTTGGTTTTAAAACAAATCAGTTAGATTTAGGAATTCTTGTTATGCGTTTAAAAGTAATTATTTATTCTTTAGAATATGCATTTATGGTGTGATTGTCTGTGCGTGTTTCGGAGGCAGTGTATAGTGAGTTATACGGTATGAAGTGAAATCTTTGTTCCGTTGCACGTTGGTTTGTTGACAGTCCAGCCTCTCAAGAAATGCCGGTGAACCTATGACAAGACGTTCACTGTGAAGTCATTTTTGAATGTATTTTAGATTCACATATGATTTGTATTGATTGTCACATGTTATAAATATCAGTACTGAGAAACGATGATAGAAAATATAGAGTAAAATTGTATTCTGAGTCCTTCAGTTTCTTTTTCCCGATCCACTCCTGTGGCCTAGCGGTTAGAGCGGAAGCCCCGGTTGATGAAAGTTTGAAACCCCAGCCGAGTCATCCCAAAGACTAATAAAAAAGTACGTAACAGCTGCCTCGCTTGGCGCTCAGAATTAAGAGATTAGCTTTAGGACTGGCCGGCCTTATAGCAGGATAGTACGACTGAGTGGGACGTCATGCTACTTGTCTTGCGGCATGATGCCCCAGTAATAGACATCACTATCAACTTACATTGCAGACATCGTAGCGATAAGATTGAAACATTTTTTCTTTCTCTCACACACAGACAATCACACACAAACAATTTATCTCTCTCACACAAACATAATGACACACACACACACACACACACACACACAAATATACTCTCTCTCTCTTTTCTGATCTTCTTTATTTCTACTACTTTTTCCAGTCTGAGCTGTTTTTGTCTTCTGCTCATGATCCATTGTAGTACTGCAATTTTTCTGCAATGATTTTTCCCATTTTACTGCTTTTTTGTGCAGTTTTCTGCTTCTTTCTTTGTCTCTTTGATTCTGCTTTCTCTACTTAATGAGGTCCATTTTCTGCATTCTTTTTATCTTAGTATGTCTTAACGATCTATCACTTGGTTATTTGACGCTATTTGTTACTTTGATTTCTTTTGCTTTATTGTTATTATCATGGTATTTTCCTCCTAAGATTTTATTTGTATGTAGTTTTTCCTTTCTATTTCAAATATATTATTTGTTATATTGATCATTAAAAATTCATCGTGATAGTTTGGGCTAAGTGTACCTTTTGTGTGAGGGAGTGCTGTTTTTATGTTTCTTATATTGGCCTTGCTTATGGCACCAGCCACGGGTTTCTTTAAATCGTTGTTATAAAGCAGTCCCGTGCGATATTTAGGACTTTTTCTAGTTGTAGCTGGTATATTTACTTTTGCCCTGATCATAGCCGCGCATTTTTGTTTTATTCATTGCCATGAAAGAGTCCCGTACGCCTTTTATGAATGTCTTTTGGGTGCTGGTCTAATAATTAAATTTGCTCTGCTACGTTTGTTATATCTTCGTTTTATTTGAAGTTGGATTTTTATTGCTCTTGATATTAAATTTAACAGTATCGACAACAATGCTGTGTCCACTGTTTCATCTGATTAATATTTTGGCAAGCTTTCGTGCAATAGGGCAAGTCAGCGACAACAAGATCAGTTGAAACTGCTATTGTCCACCCACATCAGCAAATGCACTCGGAATATTTCCCCATCCCCCAACATGAATATTGCTTTCATATCATATAAATTATAATACAAAAGTGCTCTATGGCATTACATTCTGTGAAGGATTAGATCGAACTCAAATGATACAGACTGAGTCTGTATTATCAACATCCGCCTCGGATGCGGGAGGTCATGGGTTCGATTACCGGCCCAGTCATGCCAAAGACTTACAAAAATGGTGCTAGCTAAAAGAAAAACTTTATTAACCGTTCCAGTGGCCTAGTAGTTAGAGCGTCCTCCTCAGATACGGGAGGTCGCAGTTAGAATCCCTACCGAGTCATACTAAAGACTTATTAGAACGGTACTATTAGCTGACTCGCTTAGCGCTCAGCATTAAGAGGTTAGTGTTAGGACTGGTCGGCCTGGTATCAGGATAATGTGTGTAGGACATCATGTTGCATGTCCGCGGCATGATGCTCTAGTGCTAGACATCACTATAAACTGCCACATTGCAGACATCGTAGCAATATGTATGAAAAATTGTTAATGCTACGTTAAAAATCACACACACACACGCACACGCACACGCACACGCACACACACACACACGCGCAAACACAAACCCGATATATTACTGTGACGTAAAGCACCAAACCAAACAAACCAAACCAAACCAAACCAAACACCATTCACAAATGATTTTAGTGAATTCAAGCTTAGAACTAAGACTAAATGAGCTGAAAAACATGCTACGGAATTCCCGATCCCGACTCCACCGTTATGTTCTGATCACTTAACCAATGCTAAAAATAAGGGCAAAATTGAATCAAATGTAAGTAACCGATTTAATTTTTGTAATTGTAATCAAAAACGTAATAGTTGACGACGATATCGACGTCTAGTCAACCAGACGAATGTTGTCTTGGTCTCTCTTACCAAAAATACAGGCTCGCCAACAAAAACATGAAAGGTTTTTTCAATTGTTCAGTGGATGTGCTATACTTCCTGATGAGAAAACAATATATGATCACATCATGCTAAATATTCGTGCCTGTTACATATTATAACTTAGTGGGAAATAGGCGATAGAGTAGATGTCATCATTTTCGAAATGCTTCTGAATGTCACGAGATGAATGAAAAAGATGATGCTTTACAAGTTTAAATTCAAAAATATGTTTCACTCTTGCGTGAAATAATGCGCTGAGTCCACGTGCGGTCATCACACGATGCACAAACTATAGCTCCCAAATAAAGCTGTTGTTTGTGTAAGATATAACGTCTGTGTTTACATGCAACTTAACGTGTTTTGTGCATAATCATGCAAACAAATCTGTCGTCATATTCCAGTTTGGTAGAACGTGAATATTTCATTGAAACTGTGCACAGACTGGTCGTAAAATACTTTCGTCAGCGTTTTGCATACGAAAGTCTTCTTATTCTAATGGGGCCTGACCAATATGTAGCGCAGTACCTCGATGAATTATTGGTACGTGTCTCTGTCTGAGTCGAATAGTTCATTGAAAATTGTGTTAAATAACACTCAAATACATTAGCTTACTAAAGATAAGAAATTGAGACAGGCATTATGTCTTTGCTGTCTGTGCAAATGAAGATCTTTCTAATAGCATTAGGAAAGGTGTCAGTCATATGTAGGCTGTGTGTAAGCAGATATACCGTAAGATCTATACAAATACGATGTGTTAGAAGGGGTACGTATACTCGAGCATATGTTTGTCTTAATGGATGTTGTTTTGTTGTTTGTTGTTTTTTGGGCTTAACGCCATTTTTCAGCACACGATAGGCTATTCATGGCGGCCAGTATTAATGGTGGAGGAAGAAACCGGGAAATCACCGGAAAGAACCACCGACCCACGAGAAGCTACTGGCAAGCTTTCTCACATATCCACATTCGCCGAATCCTAGACTCGAACCCACGCAGACAGAGATGAGGTGGCAGTGATCCGTAACGGACAGCGCTTTAGACCACTCGGCCACTCGGGGCCCCCTTGTCTTAATGGATCATTTAATGTTAAGAACAGATAGCGTATAGAGCCGCATATGAAATCGGGGAAAAACTATTTTTCCTATATAATCTTATTTTTGTTTCTCAATAGTGAACTTTCCAGTGTGGTCAGATCATATGTTAATCTAAATTACCTTAAGAGATGAATTCAAAGTGAAGTTCTTGTTATAGGTTATCCGGTTTTTCTTTGGCAGGCTGAAATCTAAATAAAGCAACGTGCAATGTATGAACGATTTCATTTCCTGATCAGTATCAATGACGACATATTAACTGTGCACTGTCGCAACAACAACACACACACACTTATGCGCGCGCGCGCGCACACACACACACACACACACATAATCACAACATAATTTTCATTTTCTAAGAAAAAAATACCTTTGAATCAACATGAAGAATGCCTATAGCTAACTCTACCATAACTAGAAAGGATCAAATTCCTCTGTATGCAGACTGGGAGAATATATTATTTAACCGAAATTAATATTGTGATCCGACTCCTAACATATCTAGAAAGTTTCGCCTGAATGCAGAAGTCCTTCAAAGGTGTGTCTGAAATACTAACGCAAAGGTCCAAGGAATTTGATTAATGATTATGATATTTGGAGAAGTGTATGTCACACCATTTTGTCAGAAACACACTGAAGTTCAAAATGATAACTGTCGAACTTAAAAGTTTAATGGCGAATGGTTTTATCGATCAAAATTAAATACTTGAAATGAAATCTAATTAGTTTTAAATCACATATCCGGAAATTGCTAGAAATCAAATTTGGCTCTTAAAATTTCATAGAAAACTCAATTTTTAAATAAGATACATGTTTTTATATAAAATCTGGAATCCAAATTAAATTTTCGTAATTGTGTAAAACCGAAGTTAATAAATATTTGTTGTTTTTAACATGGCTCCATTTCTTTTCTCATTGACATCAACGGTCTCCTTATCAGGTTACACATAATTAAATCAGGGCCTGTCCCTGCTAATAGTTTGTACTAAATGAGAGAGAGAGAGAGAGAGAGAGAGAGAGAGAGAGAGAGAGAGAGAGAGAGAGAGAGAGAGAGAGAGAGAGAGAGAGAGAGAGAGAGAGAGAGAGAGAGAGAGAGACTTGTACTTTACATACAGTTTGTTTTAACTGAAAAATGAAAGCCACGTCAAGAAGAAAAAGACCTTTCTAAACTTGGAACTATTTAAAATAGAAAAGGGGTCAGATTTCCTACTGATAATAATCTACCAAATTCCAGTGCTGCAACCGCTTAAATGACCAGTAGGAAAGGAGATTTGATAATCAAAATCCACGCCTTATATTTATTTGTTGTGATGTTGTGATTAGTCGATGTCAGCATCTTCAGGTGATAATCATAATGCTTCCCAATGATTGGATGAAAACTTGAGCAGCATACGAGCTTCCTTGGCTAAGTAAGGTATATTGAATCAAAGAAGGCTGTGACAAGACACATCTCTACTTTTACTATCAATTTTGGCATGGACAAAATTGAAGAAAATTATCATATTTCTGATTGCTGTTTAATCCGCGTGTGTGCAGAACACTGCAAATATATATATCAGACTGGTAGTTTGCATCGAAACCAATTTCGACTTTACCTATAGCTATTAATTTAGCTAATTATTTAGACATGTATGTATGTATGTATGTATGTATGTATGTATGTATGTATGTATGTATGTATGTATGTATGTATGTATGTATGTATGTATGTATGTATGTATGTATGTATGTATGTATGTATGTATGTAGCTGCTGGCAAGTATGCCCTCTGGTCGAGGTTTATCCTTTAGGAGGTGTGTATGTAAAAGCTAGGTGTGTCCAATACGCGATAGGCACAATACCACCTTAACCCTACGATTATTCTGTAGGAGAGATTCGCCTCTTCAATAGTGGGTTTGGTTGAAAAGTTTGTGGAGTTTTCTTTACAAATTTTTTTCCAAGTATGACGACCGTTCTAATTTATGTTCTAATTTAAATCCACATATATAATTTTGAATTCCAGAACATGTGTCTGCCAGTTAGATTTGTCTGCTTTATCTGCAATTTCATTACCTTGTTATGAATGTGACTTTTCTGAGTTTTAATAGCAGAGTGCTGATGGAAAAATATAAGACAAAATGATTTACAGAACGTGTACAGTGAACGTTTGCGTTAATGACGTATGAAGTGCAATTAAGAAATGACGAATCAATCTATAGGCCAAAAAGTAAGAGACTATTTTACCTAATTAAAAAATTTGCATATCGTGTAAAGCGAAATATTTCGTAATAAGACAATACTGCAAATATTTCAGCCTTTTCTGCATTTAATGGCTGAGTGAATGAGAGGCGTTAGAATGAAATTTTTTCTTATCCACTAGTTATTGTTGCAAGTGTTTTCAAAATAAAATTCAAATTACGTTTTGCTCACGGCCTGGCAATGTGTGAGTCTATGTTTTATCGTCACTTCGTGAACTTACTGTCACCGGTGCACACAAGTGCTTTTGTACATTACATATGGGCAGACGCAGAATTTCTCTACAAAGTGTCTGTTAAACTCCTAAATATATATGAGCTAAATATTACCATGCAACGAAACACCAAAATAAAAGGTCAAATTGTGACACCACAACGACGAATGCGTGACATCTGCATTTGATTTGATTTGATTTATAATGATGTGTGGGAAGGGTACCATTCTGGCAAGGTAAATGAAATTATTCAAAATGAAAATCTCTCACGAACTTAGTAAAGTCACAAGTGAAACAGTGTATAGATGAGATTCATTAAAAGGTCATTCGATAAGCACTGGTGGGTCGCTGTTTAACAAAGTTTAATCCACTTCAATGAATGTGCGATATATAAATCACTTACGCCATGTTTCAGAGGAATGAAGTTTGCAAGACCTTATAAAAAGGATTTATGCAAGACCTTATAAAAATGCTACCGTTGTGATCCAGTTTTATGTTGTTTTTTGTTGTTCTTGTTGTTGCTCCTACTTCGTTGTCGAAGACAACAATGCCTTCACATCTGGGCTAGTCCGTGAATGCGCAGATGGCTGGCGAGGCCAATACGCGCTCTGAAGTGTCTAGGCCAATAGAGGGCATGGAATTGCCGGGGCCTGGATCGATTGAGGTTTGGCACTGTCTCTGCTCTTACTTTGCCGGCTTTTATGTTTGGCCTCGATGATCCATTGTTCTTTAAAGGCATCAGCGCATGAGTTGATCTGTTAGCGAAGGCATCTCGATCTTCGGCATGTTGCTCCCAGCTCTCCGGATCAATGCCACGGGACTTCATTGAGGCTTTGACCGTGACCTTGTACTGTTTCTTTTGGCCTCCTCTGTAACGCTTGAGTTCAGTTAGTTCCCCATAAAGCATTCTCTTCAGGATGCGCTCATCAGGAATACGGCAGATAGGGCCAGCCCAGAGGAGCTATGATCTTATGAGCATGGCATAGACTCTTGCCATCTCATCTCTCTGGAGGACTTCTTTGTCAGGAATCTTGTCATGGCATTTGATGTGGAGCAATTTCCTGAGGCAACGCATGTGGAAGGAGTTTAGCTGTCTTTCATGATGATTGTACACCGCTCATATCTCACAGGTGTACAAGAGGAAGGGCAGTACTACTACGCGGTACACCGTGATCTTGGTTTGCAGGCTGATTCCTCTTCTATTCCACACATAGTTGTGGAATCTTCCGAAGGCTACACTTACGCGAGCAATCCTGAGGCTGACCTTTTCATCGATGGTGAATGTGCGTGACAAGGTGCTGCCAATGTAGATGAACTTATCAGCAACGGATGGATGAGCAAGAAGGCTGACGACTGACGAGATAAACTCGTATACAGACCGCACTGACATGAAGAGGTTCAACGAGGTGCTCAAGACAATCTGCGGTCCCATTAAGTCAGGAGTTTCCCCCTTTTCAGTGCAGATTGGGACACGCTGATCGCTGATAAGGAAGAGATTCTCAAGAGCTGGGCAGAACACTTCGACAGAGTCCTCAACCGTCCTTCCTCCATAGACACTAAAGCCATCGCTCGACTAATTCAGGTCGAAACCAACGCTATCCTCTCAGATTATCCAAGTCTGACAGAAGTAAAGAAGAAGACAATTTAAAGCCTCTCCAGTGGCAAAGCCCCGGGCTCTGACTCCATCTCAGAGTAAGTCTACACAGTTGGTGGTCCCCTACTGACGCAGAAGCTTACTGACCTCTTCTAGTCTATGTGTAACCAGAGGATGATTTCGCAGGAGTTCAAATACTCTCTATTGTCAACCTCTAATAACGGAAGGGAAACCGGCAAGCATGAAACAACCATCGTGGCATCTCCCTATTATCCATAGCAGGGAAGATACTGGCAAGAATTCTGCTAAATCGACTAACTATCCACCTAGAGCAAGGAGAGTCAGTGCGGCTTTAGGCAGGATCCAGGTACCGTGGATATGATTTTTTGCAGCCAGACAACTCCAGGTGAAATGCCAAGAGCAGAACGTCGGCCTCTACACCACTTTTGTGGACATCACCAAGGCTTTTGACACTGTGAGTCGTAAAGGTCTGTGGAGAATTATGGCAAAGGTAGGACGCCATGAGAAGTTCATCACCACAGTCACAGTATTCCACGATGGCATGCTCGCTAGAGTACAGGATTAAGGAGAGTTATCCCTGCCCTTCCCAGTGAAAAATGGTGTCAAATAGGGCTCTGTTCTTGCTTCGACCCTGTTCAGCATGATATTCACAGCGATGCTGACCGACGCTATCCGTGAGGGTTACAATGGCATCGTTATCCGGTTTAGGACAGATGGGAACATCTTCAACCTGAGAAGACTGCGGGCTAAGACCAAAGTCCAAGAATACACTATCCGCGACATCCTCTTTGCTGACGACTGCCCTTTAAATGCTTGTACTCAGTCTGACATGCAATAAAGTATGAATCGTTTCTCAAAAGTCTGCACAGACTTCGGAGTCACAGTAAGTACGGCGAATACGGAAATCATGTACTGTCCTGAACCCCCAATCCCCTACACTGAACCAAGCATTACTGTCGACGGTCAGAAGCCCGCCGTTGGTGACAAGTTCATCTACCTTAGTTTTATGTACGAGCTGGGGAAAAAGTAATCGTGTGAGTTTGTTGAATAATTTCTGACCCTATTTTTGGCACAAACTGTAAAATATCTCACAGTCGTACAGTGTATTTTTTGGCCCACGTTTATAAACAAGTGTCATTACAAATCATCCGTTGCATTTGTAAGCAATATCTTGCCTGATTTAATCCACGAGTTAAGTGTTTGGAGATCCTTTTTCAATAGAAGAGTGTAATTTCTGACTTAACTGTATGCATGTACAAGATACTTGTTATCAAAGTCACAGGTGAACCAGTTTTTAGTCATCTCTAACTCGTATCTTGGGTGACTATCAGACCTCATTGCTTGTTCTGATGTTACTGAGTGACACGTTTGTCAGTTGTTTCTTCAATAGTTTTATAAACGATCTACAGTAGCATAAAGTCCGTAAACCTTTACAGTGTTAATACGCGTTTGTGAGTTTAAGATGTTGATATAAACTTGGGTAAACACTTTGGTACCAACTGCAATATTTCGTTCTAAATTAATAATCAAAATTGATTAAGGAAACCAAAATTGTATATTATTTTAAGAAATTTCCAAACATATTATGATATTTATTTATGTTATTTACTTAATTATTTATTCATTTGTTTTGTTTATTTATTTTTATTTATTTATTTATTTAATTTTTATTTGTTTATTTAACTATCTCTACCGTCCATAATATGTTGAAGATTAAGGTTAACTTTTCCAACTACACTATTTATTTTCTTTTTCTAAAGTATATTTGAAATTGCATCATGACTTAAATTAGCAAGCTAATAATATATAAAACAGTTATGGATTGAAACAATATGAAGATTTGGCTAATACAAGTCCAGCAAGAATTCTATTTATTCTTGCTTTTCTTATGTTAGCAATACAAGTTATGCAAAACCAGTAAAAATGTTTATTTGTAACGTAGTTCACAACACAGGAATAGTGCTAAAAGACTTTACGGAATGTACATTGTTTAAAGAAAGCCTTTAATATCGGTCATCGACACTTTAACTTTTCAACGACATATATCTGATTAAAAGCGAATAAGTTTAATTTCTTTTAAAATTAAAAGATACTAAATATAAGAACAAACAACTATTTTATAACTGAAGAACGCTATACGCCTAATTAAAATATTGACGCACACCTACTAGTATTTTCTTTTTAAATTGTACATTTAATTTATATAAATATAGCTCGTTTGTCTGAGAAGGAAATATCTGTTTCATAATTGGCAGTCAATGTTGAAAATGTTGCATTGAATGGCTTAATTGAATTTTTAAACCAATATTAAACTTGATGCAGAATTTTAACGTTTGCCAATTTAAAAAGAATTCGTTTATTCTTTATAACATTACATTTTAAGCATGAATAAAATATATTAGGAGTTTAAGCCGTTAAAGAAATTCAAAAACTCCAAGGAAAAATCTTCATGTAAAAAATTATGTGCCTGTGACCTTGACCACCAGTGTGAAAAGGGAGAGCGATTATAATTCAGAATTCCTTATCTCAAAATCCACACTGGCTTTAAGGACATTTAAGTAAATTACAATCACTCATTAACTGTTTTTGAATAGCATTCGAGAAAGGTAACCGCAATATATTATTTCTCTAATAGCGTGGGTCCGGCAATAACGAGAGTAAGAAGTGAATGTATTTACAGAGCAACATATGCAGATGACACTACTATTAAGGAATACATTATACAAAATATCCGGTAAGAGATCTCACCAAAAGCTTTCAACAAGCATATAAATCAAGTATATGGTTGTAAGATAAAAAATGACAGATGTCTTGTTCACGTGTCTGTTCGCTGAATCCATGTTAATATTTACAAATTGCATCCTAACAGTTGCTATTAGATATAGATATCTGCATCGACAACTGGCACATCCGGAAAATTAAATATTTATAAGGTTACTTACAATTAGGCATTGTGGGTCGACTTACAATATTCTTTTAACACTATCATGGAAATATTATCAGCAAACTACACGTATAGGAGTTAAGTTTTCTTTCGACAACAAGTAGTTTTTGAAATAATATGCCTATGGTTTTAATTTCTTTTAACTAGGGTGCATACATATTCCCGTTGGCATGAACTCGTTTGTGTTTGTAATCCGAAAACGACTTCATGGCAAGGTCAAAGGTTAAAATGATAGTTCTCTGTGCTAGTCCAAGGACCTACTTCATAAACCATCACTAAATAATGTTGCTTCCGTTGTTGGACTCTTATTCGAAGTGTATAAAAGCACAGCCCTGATTGATACAAATATGTTTGTGTAAAGGGTGGCACCTAGAAATTGGGAGTTTATGCCTGTTCAGCAACAAATAATGCTATTGTAAACGTGCTGAGTGGATGTTGAACCCGCTTGAAGAAAAGTCATTTTATCCATATACGATAATACGTGTACTAGTTCATGATATATGGTTTACGTGTGAGAAAGTGTTCATTTCACGAACATAGGGGCGAGCGAGTTTTAGCATAAAGCAGTATTATTATAAGAACGCAGAATGATGATGATACAGCTGTTGTACATTCTTACATCTCTACAGTCTTAAAACAAGCAACAAGAAAGCACAAAACCAAAAAAAATTGTATAATTTTAAATTATAACATATTTCCCTAAGATATAAGAGGAAGAGATAAAATAACTTACAGAAAGGTAAAAGAAATCCTAATGCCTTACATGTTCTAGCCATTTGTAAAGTATCTAGTGATCCGAATGACATCCAAAGGTATTTCGAATGAAAGTCTGTATTGTAATTATGTATATTATAGTACCAAAATATCCTTAAAATTAATTTGTAGTAATTTCGTAATAGTTTTATTCAGCCGCATTATAGAGAATGCATAACGAGGTTTGAATTAATAACTTTGGCATTTTGATATAACTCTATTAGTAAACATACCAGCTGTTCTAATACTTATTAAAAAGCATGGCCTCTAACTTAAATTCATGTCTTGAAATCGGATAAAGTGATTTAGCATTGAGAAACATTGCTTATATTAAATTGAGAAAACATTCGCTACTATTCGGAGGCAGCCATGTTGCATGTTGAGAACCAAGTTCGATTCATTCTACTTTGATGCTCACATTTTGCTATGTTTATGTTTGCAAACAAATGCATTGCAAGAAAGACTGATATACTAGCTACTTACTTCAGCTGTTGTTTCCTTGTCTGACATTATCTGATTCCGAGACACTTTTCAGCTAAAACGGACTGAAATTTATAATTTATGCAGCAAAGTCCAAATGGACTTGCCATACGGTAGTCCCTTTGGTATAACCGAATTTCCGAGACATTATTCAAAAACATACCCATATGCCTTATTTGTTTACGCCAATCAATCTTACAAATACGTAACTAAAATACAAGAATATGCAAGCTTTAGAATGGACCTTCATTTATTAGCAACTTTCCCATTTGAAAGAAAATAACGGTGATAATCAGTAAGTTGTTTAAACTACGGAAAGATTTTATCTCATTATCGAGAGAACTTTCAATGCCTTGAAATCACACAGGTCCATGCTTTTGTCTCATTGTAATTGAGTTGGTAATGATAGAACTCTTATAAAATCTGGCACAAAAATTCAACAAAGGGTCAGCGCGTATTAGTGTGTGTGTCGTGTCAACAAAAAAGTGCCACCAGCTTAGAGGTGTTCTCTTCCCAGTAAATACTATCATTCAAAATGTAGGCCATTATTAAGTTAGCAATAGGTTAATAGTAACTAAACAAAATATCAACAATTCCGTTTATTCGACTCTTAATAACATGTCTTCTGTAAACATAGATGAACATTTTCTCATCCATTTTCTAAAGATAATTGTTTTTGACCCTGCTTTGTTCAAATTTGACCCAAAAAAAATCAGTTCAATAGATTGTTTAGAAAGGTTTATATTGCTGATCAAATTTATTTACCGAATTATTTTTAATTATTTGTACTAAGAAAACAAATAGCATGATGTTATTTTTTCAGCTGGATATGTTGTTCAGGTAAAACATAAAATAGTTAAATAACGCATCAATTTGTCATCTAGTGTTTATTGTCTATGCGATTAGGTTAAAACTAAGCCCACTCACTAGATTGTATAGCTGAACTAACACGCATTTGGTAAAATATGTTGAGGATGAGAGAGCAAGGAAAGAAAGGAGAAATCCATCATTAGCTCGAAAATGGCGGAAACAGAGTGAAATATTTAAGAAGTGCCCTTTCTGTTTGTCCGTGATTAAATTGTTTCGTCTTGTTCATTCTTACCCCGTCTTGTCCCTTCTACATTAGTTAGATTAGTGTTTCTTCCAGCAGGGCATTTTGGGGCTGTTTTGACTTCCTGCATTAAATATTAATTTCTTATTTGATTGTGTCTCTTTTCTCGATTGAAAACTTGTACCCATAAGAGCGAACAGGAATAAGCCTAAGGTACGTTGTATATTGGTATATTGTGTATATTGTATATATATATATATATATATATAATGTTAACACAATACATATTATCCTATTGCGCTTCAAGAGGATATATTCTATATCGATGCAAATATTAAACAGAAATAGAAATGACCAGATTTAAATGAATAATACTGAATGTAAATAATAATGATCGGAGCCTAGAAATAAAATAAAATATTGAATATGAAGTACAATGATTGCATCACAAATAAATACATATTGAATTTTGAATACAAGTGACAAATACTGCATATAAATGATAAATATAGGATACAAATTGTACTTACAGATTACGAAAGAAACACATCTTATTGATGCACAAAATATAGCATTAAAATATATTTAGCACAGGAAAATAAAATAACGCATATAGAAGATATTTATCTCCTACAACCAAGACATATCAAATACGAATTAGAACTGTATGCAGCATAGATAAAAAAAATATTGCATATGAATTTATTTTTTTTTAAATTCTGCACAGTTGACACACCATAAAATATTCGTTTATATATTTATTGATAGTTCAAATAAATAGTGACATGTTTGTTTGTACACTGTCGGGGTTGGAACGAAAGAAAACCAATTTACACAGATATATATTTCTACCAATTTGTCAAATTCATTAAACTTTTGTTATGATTTTACAGGTGGAAACAAAATCGAATTTTACTCAAACGATTATTGGTGTTAAGGAGCAGGCAGGAAAAATAATTGCGATTTTACCATAAATTACATCGAATGAATTTACACTGATTTGTCACCAAGTGCGCAGGCGCCATGACGTCAAGGCTGGCAGATATAAGAGCACTTATTTATTTCCATTATAAAGTTGACTTCGTCCAGTTCAAATCGACAGAGACTGCTTCCGGATTATTACTAGAATGGGTCATTTTATACTGTTAACCCACCTTTCAATTCCTTGATGAGAACGAAAAGGAAATTGATGTGTCCCTTCCGGATGCATTATCGTTCCATCAGAGAGCTTGGAAAATGCACCTACACAAGTTTCCTTCCTTATAATGCTATTGTATCCAGCCGATTCACATATTTCAACTGTCAGCTCTGTTGTTTATCATTTGATTTATTTAGCCTGAAATGACGTGTAATATATCATACAGTAGTCGGGTTTGATAACACGTAAACCAGTCTCTTCGATATCGGATTTTTTTTCTCTCTCGATCATATTCCTCGATTTCAGTAATCTATACATAAAATAAAATACCTCCAACCCAAATACAAACAAATAAAGAAAGAAGTATATCAAGACAAAATCATTTGATGAGTACAAACTGTATCCGATACAACTGATAGTTTGTGTAGATTCGATAAAGACAGAAAATGCACTATAAAAACATTTACATTTTTGTGTGAGTTACACGAAACTGAGCTGCAATTTAGAAATGGGTTGCTGCTCGTGATTTGAATGGCTCCTCTTTACTTTCTGGATTGTACATGACAAAAAGATGAACAACCATTACATAATGGAAAAAACCCTTATAGAATGATTTAATGAACCTTGTTTATTTATAACTCAATTGCCTACAATATTAATTTAGAAATCTTCAAAATATTGACCCTAATCAATATATTCGTTACTACTCTGTTTGCTTGAATAATAATCCTGATAAAAATCTCACACACATAGAGAATAATGAAACTATTATTTGTTGTTGACAAAAATAAAATAACAAAAGAAATGAGCTCAGTTTTTGTTCAAGGTCAAGTCATCCAAACAATGTTACATTACAATAACCATGTTACATTACATAACATAAAATAAAAAAAATTAAAACTAACAGAACAACAATTAAATTAAATATAGATAACATTTCCACTCATATGGAAAAAGTAAGATGCACATAAAAATACTTTTTATTATGAATGTGGTAAAAAAAACATAAGATGAAATATAATGAATGACACAAAGGATTTATGTTAAAATATATTTATATACCCGTGAAAGTGCATCTGCTATTAAATTGTCCTTGCCCTTGAGGCGTATTATGTCAGTATTTATATTCCAGCAGCAAAAAACTTCACCTTAATAATCAAGTATTTTTCTTTTTCATCTGGTCGATGAAAATAAGGGGGTTGTGATCATTAAAGACAATAATGGGAGAAGGAGCTGAACTAATGTAAACTTCAAAGAGTATTGATGCCAATATCAAAGCCAAACATTCCTTCTCAACTGTGGATTACATTCGCTAGTGCTTACTTAATTTCTTAGAAAAATAGCACAGTGGATGATCAACGCCCTTTTTATCTTCTTTAATGAAAATTCTCTAACTCCAATATCACATGCATCAACAGGCAGATTAAATGATTGGCTGAAATTTTAGCTATAAGAACTGGTACTCTTAAGTTTGTCTTTAACTTGTCATAAGCCTCCTGGCTTTTTCCTGATAGACAAAGGGAATTCAGAGATAGCCTTGATATGTCGTAAAATGTAGAAGAACGACAAACCCACTTTTTGACAAATTAATTGTCAAACTGGCATCAATAAATCTGTCAAAGAATTTCCAAATTGTCTCTAAATGATCTTTCCAGGTGTCATTGTAGATGATGACATAATCGATATAATCATCACAATAATCTAGACCAAATATAATCATATTCGTTAAAGGATTAAAAGTACTTAGCACACCTTTCATACCAAACGGCGTCACTTTATATTGATAAAGCCCATCTGGAGTCACGATTTTTCTTTCGCCATTTCGTGAATGTTATTAATAAAAAAAATAAAAATAAAATCCTTTCTGAAGGTCAGATTTGGTGACATAATTTGTATTTCCAATTTTATCAATGCAGTAATCGATTCTTGGCAATGGAAGTGAATCTGTTTTAGTCACACTTTTCACCTTTATAAAACCAGTGCACATTCCCAAAGAATTGTATGGTTACGGAACAAGTATAATTGGTGAAATCAGTTACTTTTACTCGGCTTTATGAAGTCAGTATCCAGGAGATACTAAACTGCTTGTTTTAAAGCATTCCCGTTTTAGAGTGTTCATCCAGTTCGGGTATTATTTCACAGCTGTTAAATTTACAATTTCAGCGTCATGGTAAATTTTGTTTGTTCTTGAATGAATATCTGGACATAAGTGCCCATATTCAGTTAATAACTGTTTAAGTTATTTCTTCTTTTGTTGTTTGCAAATTTGAACGTTTCTGGTCCAGATTATTCATAATTTCTGAATCTGGAATATTTGCTATTCCAATATCAATAATGTCCGATTGCATTCATTCGCTTAAATCCTCAAAGAGCGGGTCAGGTACAATTACATTAATTGCATGAATAACCTGGTCATCTCTCTCAACATACTCATTTAACATATTTATTTGGCAAATTTGTTTCAATTTCGCCTCCCAGGAGCATTCATGACAATATAAATCATTTACTTTCTTTTTAGCTGCTTAAGGACTGTAATACATTGCTCTAAAGAGGATTTTTGGTATGGGTCAGAGAGCCAGAACTCTATCACCAAGTTGAAGACTCCTTTTCTTCTTTATCGTGCCTTAATTTCATTTTTGACTGAGTAGAGTGCAGATTAGTTCTTGCAACCTCACAAGCGTTTGACAACGTGTACTTAAAATCGAAAACATGATCGAGAAGAATGATTTTAGCATGTTCATTAGAAAAACGTTTCTCTTTTAACAACTTCAGCAGTTCACGCATATTGTATCCACAAATGGACAAATGGACAAAATCCTAAAGATTTTTAAACTGATTCCCTATCATCAAACACTAGTAAATTAACACCTTCATCCCAACTTTTATCTTTATAAAAATATATGACCGAATCATATTTTTCAAAGATTGATGAAATTATTTTTTAAGCCCCACGGTTCTCAGGGTGATAGGCAGAAGACTTGAATTGTCGGATGCCTATTCGTAAATAACTTGCTGAAATAATCCATACATCAAATTTGACCCTTGATCAGATTGGACATATTCGGGAAGGCAAAATTGAGTAAAAATGTTTATTAAACCTTTTATTATTGTTGTAGTTTTTATTATTCCTCAAAGTCATTGCCTTTGAGGATCTTGTTGACGCACACATTATGGGCAACACATATTGGTTACTTGGCTTGTTCTTAGCTAAGAAACCAATACAATGTACCATTATTATGTTAAATAGTTCGTCAGTTGCAAGAATCGTTTGCGGATGATCCTTAGGTATCTTATGATTGGGTTTTCCCACCATTTGACAAGTATGACAAGATGTACAGTATTTGCAAACACCACTTTTAATTTTTGGATACTACAAGTATTTTGTGATCCTGTATCTCTTTAAATTATTATATGGATGGGAGTGTTTGAATCATCCACGTGTGATATTAAACCCTTCGACATGAATGGTTCATAATTCTCCATAATACTGTCAGACTATGGTTTATTAGACCCTGCACATGTATTGCTTTCAATACACGACCGTGACCTTGACCTCTTAGAAAAAAGAACATCTGAATAGGTGTCTTGATTGTGATGCTATGTGTCAATTTTCAGCAATCAGACATAACGTGTCATTTCTTCCTGCAACAGGTACACATAGGAAGATATTTCAATGCAGTGCCAGGCTGAAATTTAGAAGGGCTCGTATTAGACTGAACTATTATTTTACCAGACGACTGTTTAGTGGAAAACCTACACAGTAAACTTTACAAGCTAAATTGTACTCGTCATCAGCACGTACAACATTTTCTAAGATCTCGACCTTATGCTCAACAAGATAAGTTACTATGGACTCAATTTTTAAACTCTTCACGTAATGAGATTTGCTTTTGATTTTCGTAATATTGATCAACTTTCTTGGCAATACACTACCTATCAAAAGTCTGCTCTTTTTTCCTTGCAAGTTTGACATGAGTTTGACCAGCTTTCTTTTATAGTTTCTGAATTTTTGCTGTTAAGCCTCAGGGACTAACTTATAATTCTTTAAGATGTATTCCATAGCCAGATCATAGTCAGCACACTGCTGTACTGACAGGGAAGAGGAGAGATTTCGGGGTATGCCAAAAAGTGCACTCTATAATAAAGGAGTCAAATGCTCCCTTTTTCCCAAAGAGCAGAGCAGAACAGAAGAGAGAAAGATGGAGAGAACTGGTTGTGAAGTCAGTTGTCGTGCCCCAACGAACTTTTAGGTTGATGATGATGATGATGATGATGATGATGATGATGATGATGATGATGATGATGATGATGATGATGATGATGATGATGATGATGATGATGATGATATTTCCTTTTTGCCATTTTGAATCTTTAGCACTTTTTCAAGGAGAGGAAAATATTTGTTTGTACACATTAAAATTTGAATTTGTATGTAAAGTTTATATGTGCATTTCACTTGCAGCTCTAATTCCTTATATATATATATATATATATATATATATATATATATATATATATATATATATGTATATATATATATATATATATATATGTATATATATATATATATATATATATATATATATATATATATATATATATATATATATATTTACTTTTTATGGATAAAAAGAAATAAAGAGTTTTTTTATTATGTACAAAGACATTAACTGAAATCATAAATAAAAAAGAAGAAAACTAGAAAACAAATATGTAATACAAAATAGAAAATATTGAATAACGAATGTTCAACAATTTATGAGAACTTAAACTATATAATAAAATAAATATTAGAATATTATGGTCTGCAAAAGTATTTATAAATAATTGATCATAATATATTATAACTTTAATTTGAGATACTCTGTCAGGTTTTTATAATTCTTGGACATAATTTTATGTTATTAATAATACTAACATTAATTAAATTTTTAATTAAAATAATATTATATAACATGAAAATGTTAGTAATTGTAATTGGGGGACATAATTTAAATAACATTTCACTTATGAATATCGTAGAAGGAATTTAGACCTTTTGGATATACATTATTAAGACGGTGAATTCCAATAGGTTACCTTTAAAAGACGTTCCATCTCAGAATCAACTATATAAATAGGTTGAAAGGAGAAATCTTGCAAAGTACGGGAATTTTTGTTAAAATGTGTTGCAACGTTAGAAGAGAAATTATGATCGACATAGTTTTTTTTTATATCTGATCTATGTTGGTTCATACGTTTAAATATTCGATGACTCGTTTGTCCAATGTATTGTATGCTACACTTTTTGCGTGTGATCAAATAAATGACATTTGATGTTGCACAGTTAGTGTCAAAACGCATATTAAAAGTTTATTTCGTATTATACAAACCTACATATCGTACATACATATATACCTATATCGGGGGTTATTCCGTATAAAACATTTTCATCCAATTATCCAAACCTTGCATACAGGATGCACCATATACCCGTTTCTATTTAGAGGGGGTGAGCGATACACTATAAAATACTAGCATCTCAAATTTCTCGTGTATTTCAGGAGGTCTTTTGGCAGATTGTGCTATTAAATTCGCTTGCGATTTAACATGAAGTAGAAATGATATAGAAGTAAATCAGCACCCCCATGAATGTTTCTGTCTTGACAATTCTCATTATCTCTTTTGAATAGATCCCGTTTATGAACATTGGATAAGTTTATACAGGTTATGCCTAGCCGTAAATCGTAGCATGACTTGTTTTCTTTTATTGAGTCTAATATTTCTGGCAAAAAATGGGTATATACCGTTTTGAATTTCTTAACATGAGTGTTTAATATACCACTTCTACTACTATCACTAATACCAATACTGCTACTACTACTGTTGACGACGACGATGATGAATACGAATACGATGATGATGACGACGGCAATGATAATGACAATAATAATAATAATAATAATAATAATAATAATAATAATAATAATAATAATAATAATAATAATAATAATAATAATAATAATAATAGTAATATAATAATAATAATAGAAATAATAATAATAATAATAATAATAATAATAATAATAATAATAATAATAATAATAATAATAATAATAATAATAATAATAATAATAATAATAATAATAATAGTAATACTACTACTAATAATAATATTAATAATGAGACGCAAAGTAAAAGATGATATGTAATCCATCTACAACAAACAAATATACAACTAGGTTTTATGTCATAACTAGCCATCTGCGGTCAAAATTTTGAAAAATCTGGTATTACCCAAGTTCTGTGTATTTATCTCCTTTATCATCGCTTTTAACCAAGACTGAAATACATATTTCATTTTAACTGGCGTCCCCATAAGAGTCAAAAACATGTATACATCTGTAAAGATATATATCAATTGCTAATCTTTGAGAAAGATTGCTCGTGCCAGACACAGAAAAGTTTGAAGTAGATATGGGGTTTAATCACACCCATTACACATCGAGTCTGGTCGACATGCGGGAAACGAACAGCATGAAAGGAAATGTGAAAATTTTGTAGAAATTGAGATCGAAGAAGAATACCTTTGTTATCTTAATCTATCCTCTTTAATTTATACCCCTCAATTTGAAAATTGTTTAATAATCCTTATCATTGGCAAACTCCGAGCATGAGAAAAGTACTAAAATGAAATTTAGAAACTGTAAAATAATGTATAATGCGTACGAAATTAGTCTCTCTCTCTCTCTCTCTCTCTCTCTCTCTCTCTCTCTCTCTCTCTCTCTCTCTCTCTCTCTCTCTCTCTCTCTCTCTCTCTCTCTCTCTCTCTCTCTCTCTCTCAATCCATTATTCATTTACCTATTCATTCATTTATTCAACAGGTAATGTATTTTAATTATATATTGTATTCAATATGTACTTTTTCGCATTCGTCATATTAGTAGAATTGTATCATGTTATGTTCTGTTCTGATTTTGTAATATCCATCCATCACACTACCTTGTTAGCAACATAGCACAGAAGCTTGTGATCCAGATGGGACTAAAAATTCATATTTAGATACCTTACATAGAGAGTTCCTTAACATTAGTCATGATTCTGTTGACTGTTATATTATTTTTAATCATTTACTGGAGGTTTTTATTTGCACATTTGAAATATTCTGAACAATTATATTTTTTAAAATTATTTTTGTGTGCAAAACACCTTAAATACAATTATGCAAAACACAACACGGATTAGAACGACGAAAATGTTATCGACATTTGCGGTTATATTTAGATACCCTGATAAGATTTTCAGGCCATTTCATCACAATTTTAAAATTTTGCACACCTTTCTGAATGTTTGGGCCTAAATTTATTTCAAACAAAAGTCTTCAATGTTTTAATGAATAAACATCGCCTGAAAAAGATTCTTCCTTTCAAAGACGAATATTTGCAACAATACATAGTCTTATTTAGCAAATCATTTTTGCAATTTTCTGCACATTCACTGACGTACCTGATGTAAGCTTGATGCTAAAATTGGGTCAAGGTCATGAATATAGGACGTGCTAATGCATGCCTTCTCCGATAGACATATAACAAGGTTTGTAGCACACATAGCACACATAGCCCTCGATGTCTTTGTTGCGTTATCGTTTACAGTGAAACTTTTCAGTAATCCGGCTTTCGGAGATACATTTTCAGATAATTATCAGTTCTGTCTGCCCAAACACGGTTTCGTTTGTACCAGATCACCAGCATTTACAAAAATGGTTAGCTTTATTAATATATTGTCAAGCCAGATTAAAAGTACCAGACTATAATTTATATAAGTAATTACTTTTCACTAAACAAATGTTTGCAACTTGCATTAGACAGAATTCCAACATTCTCAGTTTCCACAAACTTTCGTACTAATTGATCCATTTTACTCAGACCTTCATAGTTGACAGCTCCACACGGACGCCTTTAATAAGCAGACTGCTGATTGACAAATGAAATGGTCATTTCAGGGTAATTTCTCCAATTCGACCATGACCAATCTGTTATTGTTAAGCATTATCTGCTTGCTAGTTATATTGCAGCATCATACACTTTGTGAAGGGTGATGAGAATTGGTTACGGCACTTAAAAATTAATTTCGATTATTCGTCGGCAGTATTTTTCTTTTGAAAAGTTATACACCGATATAAATTTCTCCTGGCATTTTCCCTTTGGCAGGGGAATGTATCAATAATATATTGGTCTTGAAAATACTGGTGTCCTGCGGCAATTGTAACATTGCGTTACCATATGTAAAAGTACACAAATTTTGGTATTCTCTCTCTCCTATCTTCTCCCATTTTTGACTTGTATATATACAGATGTAAAAGTAAAGAGAACCTTTCAATCTTTCCTCACATAAATAAATGAGTCTCTTATTGCTGAAAAGTGTTACCGTAAATGCAAATACCACTATGAAAAAAGGGACAAGGGTGGGACTACAACAGGCACATGTTCAAATGAAGGAAATTGTTTTCTTTGCAACATGTTCTAGACTGACAAAAATGAGACATAATAGGCAATTGGTTATTTATAACTGATGAACTTCACACAAAAGAGCGATGCTGATCTTTGACACTCGTTAAGGATATAAAATCACACTCAAATCTATTCTCAATGTCTGATTCTGCGTTTACTTACTCAGGGACGAATACGTAGTAAAGATTTGGTCGGTCGAGTAATTTTTCTCCCCGAATACATGAGTGCTTTTACTGAGCTTGAGTTTATGAATATTTTCAGAAAGATACGTTGAAAGAATTTTCAAAAATATAGTCTGTTTATTCAGTATATGGCAAACGCGATTGCCTTGTAGAAGTCTTTCTTTTATTTTTATATCATTATAGTTGTTCTTCCACTTGTCGAATCTTAAAATTTTTTGACTTTGATTATTTTGATCTTTGTATAGGCAATGAAAATAAATTTAATTTCATTTTCAATTGATTTTTGCTCTTGGATTTGGGTTTGTTCTTTACAGCTGAGTGAGGTAGGTCTGCTTAACATGTAATCTATATAACTCGATTGTGTCTCCTAATTGCTTTAAAAACTAAACGTCTTTGCAGACACCTTCAGGCATATATGCTCTAAAGGGCGATTATTTTGACTTGGCTCGCATCTCCTGAATGTATACTCCTTTTAATAATATGTAAAAACTACACCTGTCTATAAAGTTAACTTCATGTTGTCCATTGCATATCCATCGCAGACCGATTTTACAGTAATTACTTTCACTTTCATTTTAACGTAATCAACTTCATAGAGTCTAAGTTATCTTTTATTTAAGTGAACATCCAATAGAAAAATATTTAAGGTACTGTGAGCCAAATTAGGTCAGGATTGCTCAAAATATATGACAAATATTTGTGCCACTTACAAACTTCACATTTTCCAGAAAATTTGGTTCCTTGATTTTAAAACCATGGACCTTTTATTGTATACCCATAACATTGATTAAATGTGCTTGATTGTTTCTTCCTTCTATAATGTATATGATCCAAAGAATGATAAAAATGTCACTGTAAGGTTTGAAGAAATATGCTCTTACTGTCAATAAGTACCTTCGTGGTGATCAATGCATAAGCATCTACAAATCCAGCTGAATGCATTCCTAAACATTGTGAGTTAATGTGGGGATAGAATGTTGATACTGTGGTGTCCGTTATGTTCTCTCCTTGAAATAATATGTGTATCCGTTCAGTAAATAAGGCTTTTCCGCACTCAAAAGTTGGTTACACTATGTAGGAAATATTTGTGAAGATATATTTTTTTTGGTAAGGATTATGGTTCCTAAATTGTAGCTTACAGTGACTTATCATGCCGACGAGATTGTTTAAAGCTTGCACAGAGTGCTGATATGTTTCCCCTTTCCTTGAAAATGCACTCATACCGTTACTTGGGTCCACTTTTCAAGCTTTTGATGCTGTGTGTACATTTGTGTATCCAGCATCTAATTTGTGTCATATACTGGAAGTTCAATGCCTGCTAACAGTGAATATTATATACCAAGAATCGGTAATTACTCTGACATCTGTTTTGTACTCTCATGGCTATTTTAAGATTTCATTGGTAGTTCATTTTTAACAACTCTGTTTATTTGGTTTGAAAATATATTATTCAAGTTTTTGTTGTTCGTTCAATCTTAATGTATCTTTGTTTACTAATTTTCTTTCCGACTTGTGGATTATGCAGCTATAATATTGACCTCTTATTACCGACTCAGATTGTAAATGACCCATGTGAAGGCAGCCAATCCTCTATATAAGCAAATGTTTGAAACGGTTATTTTTTTTTCGACTTAAACAATTTGTATCCAAGTGATTGTGCAAGTTTCTAGATGTTAAGAGTGGGAGGTGTGTGCAAGAAGCCTAATAAAAACTACTCACAATATCTATACGACTGTGTTTCAATAATGTATTGTAATAACAAAATAGCTAAAATGCAGTATGAAGTACTACTAACGTGTAAACAAGCTCAAATCCGATATTTCTGTAATTAGTTCTTTCCAGGCTTCTATCCATTTTCATCCCTTCCCATCAGCAAAATAATTACAACACTAAAACGTCACTATAAATTTCACGTCTAATTTCTTATTTAATTGAAACATGAATTCATTTAATCTGGTCTTCGGTGTAAGTACATAAGCTTCAAACGTCATAGAAGTAACAAATGTAACGGTTGACATAAATTATTCATCTCGAAAGTATAACAAGCTGAGCCATCAATCCCCACTATAGGTTCCGAGTTCAGGAGTTGACGCCATATATTTAAGTATAAACTTCTGAGAGAGTGACACGTGAAAGGTGACGTTGTTTGCATGTGGAAAAGGCACCATAGAGATAATTTTGCCATAAATCTATGCTACTTTCATTTTCTGTTGCCGAAATGTTTTAATGAATATTATACTTATGAAAAGTGTACATGATCTAAGTACACAGTTAAAGCAAATTGACTGATCCCATTTTCTCGCTAAATCAGCCTGAATTTGTCTAAACTGCACTATATTTAGCAGTCATTAAAATAGAGAAAACTAATTTTACTGGGTAAGACAATACCAGCTTTTGAAGTTGCAATGAATGAATTACCAAATATATAAACTGTAAAAGGTTATCAGCTCACTTTTCTAAAATTTACTTTTGAAGTCCAAATAGTCGAAATTAACCAAGCGGAGCTAGTAGTTGCTTGAGAGAAACGTATCTGAAGTAAGGTAATTGTAAGTTATTTTAACAATGCTTAAGATATTTAAGGTCTTTCTTAAATAGCTAGTATGGCCAACGAGGAAAACCATAGAGCTATGATACATATTGATAAAAGGTGATGTCATGATATAATGATTTACTCAAAGAGTTTTCCTTCATTCCCAAATCCAATTACTTTACCCCACACATTAAATAATAATTGCTTTATCTGGTCTCTCCGATCAGTCTTGGAATAAAATGTTTCAATGGGTTTCTGATCGGACTAGACCAATTATTCGATATACGAGAATGAGCTTCCACCGTTTCAACTTAGTCTAGACTGTATATAAACACTTAATTCTGACAGTGTTTTGTTTCAATCGAATACTAAAGCTTAAGCAAGGAGATCCCAATAGCCTGTATGAAGACATAAACAATAAATTATTTTTGACGTCTATATTTTAAGACACCTTGTTCAAAAAGAAGATAACAACACTGTACATTCTTTACCAATCAACAGATTGCGTACAATATGACGCCATCCCTTTCTGGTCCGTACCTATAGGGCATTTTACGGTTGTAACAGAGTTACCGATCTTAGCGCTTAATATTACATCCCTTAGTTCCAATGCGCATGCCCACAAAAAATTCCAGTTCCGGATAGTTCTGAATCTTAGGTGTACTATAATAGATCATTATGGTCAAACCAATGAATAAATTATATCTAACATATTTTGTTCATAATAGGAGAATAATTATAGACATTACATCAGATAATTAGATTCGGTGTCCATAATTTCATTATATCAGATAATTAAATAATATTTACTGACCATATTTAAATGATATAAAAAAATTCCTTTAAATATACTGTCCATATTTATATTATACTTGATGATGTATATTCAAAATCCACAATATCAGATACATTTGTAGGAACATTTCATTTTGCTCTCCGATTTTAAACATTTATTGCACAGTTTTGGCTGCATAACTTTAACGACAATTATCTCAATTATTTGCATTTCTCCTATGTTAATATGTCATTCTGTCTCAGTTATTTTATCAAGGTTAATAGTTCGTTTATAACACGAGTTAAAAAGTTATAACAGGAGTTCGATAAGAAAATTAAACACGAGTTGGATACGTCAGCTGATGTGTAATGCTGAATATTTTAGACCAGAATTTATTTTTAAAATGGATCACAGTATATTAATGTATTCAAAGGAACTTAACAAAGCAAAATTTGCTTTAGCTATTTTAAAGGTAAAGGAATGTAATTAGTAAAGATGGAATATTTATTCTTATTTGGGTGTAAATATCGTACAATATTCAGATTAATTGACATGCCCAATGACGCTGTTTTTGTTTCATTTTCTTTTTGGTGGTGGTGGTGGAGAAAGGGTGGACGAGTTCTCATATCTTTAAACAATCCAAAAGTATTTTTTTCTTGCCTTGTCCAGTCAAATATAGCCATGGATTCATTCAAAGTAATATTTAATTATTTACATTTCTCGCTGGATTTCTCAACATCAAGCATCGGGCGGTACATGCAATAACTTTCAGCATGATTTTTCTTTGCCTATGCTGACACGTTGTAATAACTATCAAATTTGCTGGAGTCTTTAGAAGCTTGTTTCTTAAATTTATTTTCGTTCTGTTTGAATTTCCATGCATCAAATATGTAAGTTTAAAATATCCAATTATTTCACAGATTATATCATATTACTTTGGTTTGCCTTTTAAATCAATATTGATCCACGTGACCAGATGTAAAATTGCAGATAGGATGATTTAAAAAAGAGACTGCTGGTAATAATACGCTCTTCAAGTCAATAATAAATGGATAGTCCCAAATATTCATATTTGTGGTCTATTCATATTTGTGGTCTTTTTCTCTCAGTCACTCTTTAAATGCTCTTTTTAAACCGGAAATATGATTATGTAATATACCTATGCAAACACATTCATTCAAGCATATACATACATATACATCTCCAAATTGTATGCTCTAAACATTCCATCCGTTTAAGGAAACAAAAGTAAGATGATCTTTAAGGAGACTCGTACGTGCGCCTGTCTATTCAAGCGTGGATGACGTTTGTGCATTTTGAAAAAAATATATCCTTCCTAGGTATAACTCAAGTCATTTCATGAAAAATATAATGAACATTAATAGAATATATATATATATATATATATATATATATATATATATATATATATATATATATATATATATATATATATATATATATATATATATATATATATATAAATTTACATATACGGTAGACAAATTTCAGGTGATAAATGGCAGAGTTTCTTTGGCGGAAATGGAGATGCGATTTTGTTTGTAGAGAAAATTACACAGCATTCACAGTGATCACTCATGAAATTTAGGCTAACTGGTTACAATCTTATTTTTTAAATTTCTTTTACTATATTACTGTTGGCAATTTACGGAATCGTGGTATTATCCGTGCAATATAATCACTACCCTTTTACGAAATGTAATTTATAAACATTACAGTCGATATAAAATTTGTAGAGAATTACATACATAAAAAGATTTTTTTTTTATTTCTGGTCTCCTTTAAGAAGTTAGAATTTTTTCTCATTATAGTTCAACTTCCATTAACTGCATGCAATGATTAAAGCTGTAATAAACATATTTTCATTATTCTTCAAGCGAGATAAATTGCAGTAAAAATATTTTACGCAGTGATACACTTTCGCACAATCAAATAATGCAAACTAGAACATGAGGAAGTAATGGAAATATAATGAAATTTAGCAATGGGCAGATAACATTTATTTGAAAGCTGGGAACAGCGCAAGTTACTGAAAAAATAAAAGATGGAGAAAAAAAAACAATTGATCAAATATTGATAGAATTTCTTTTTAAGATAGTGATATATCGATCTTGCTTGCGGAATGTGAGAGGCCTGTCACATTTTCTTGAATTGCATGTGATGTGCCATTTTTATTGACTGAACTATCCCGAAGCGAGTTGCACCGAGACGCCCTCTGGTGTGGTCAAGGGGTGATCATAGCCGTGAAATGGTCTATTGCATCGATGAAAGATCAAATACCCAACAACCTCGGGTCAATCACTGTTATATAACCTCCCCGGTCAATAACCTGTAGACAATTACCACCACCTTGCCATGGTTATTCCCCTGTAGATGAGAAATAAAAATACTGAATTAAGAAGTAAAACCGGGAAATAATAATTAAGGATGGGGCAGCTGTACTATTTTAATATCCAAATGACTTCACGTGAAAAAGATGCTTTTTCAAACAGACCATGCTTCTATGCAATATATTACCCGTAAACAAAAGAATTTTAAACCTTAATTAAGCGGCTATTTTTCGAATAATTTGAATAATTTCAGCATTCTCTAATTCTCCAGGTATTTTTTCTCTAATCTACCTACTCTATTTAATAACATGGGCTCCTACTCATTATATTAGGCATGCTGTAGTCGCACGATCTTGTAAGCGGCCTCTACTTCCTGTCTGCAAGGGAGGGTTCATTGAAGAAGTTCCACTCAACAATAAAGTCAACATAAATGTTTAAAGAGGGTAACAAAAAAAGAAATTGGAAAGCTGTCAAGGTAAAAAATATTATTAGGGTTATGACAAATGCACTTCTACAAGGAAACACTCGTTGCTTGCATTCTTGTATTGTACCAATTAGATACTGATGTTAATATCTGATGTCTTCTTCCTGGATTATTTCAATAAAATGTCTCAACACATAAAAGTTTTCTGTTTCAATGTTAAATAAATGAAATAATGATTGGAAATCACAGAGTGACCCTAAGAGACCAGAGCTGAAGATTTGCTTTGTATTTATTTAACCCATTTACCAATGCGCTGGGAGATAAATGCACTTTTTGCAAGAATAATGTACTTACCCAAATATTTCCTACGTAATTTTCCAAAATGCTAGCCTCTGTGTACTGTTAAAACAATGACATTCAAATGTTTAAAGTATTGCTGATTTTACTAGCTTTTTTCCTAAATACTGTCCAAATAATTCTCAATACTATTATTACTTTGCCAGTCATTTAGTACTATTATTCTTATTATTTATTATTAATATAGCAATTTATATATGTTATTCCCAAAAATGGCTGTTTGACTTCACAAATGCTATTCCTGGTTTTGAATTTGACCTCATTCCGCAAATATCTGACAAGTACTGTCTTCCAGTCCACTATATAACTTTCGGTTTTAACCACGTGACAGTACTAAACCAATCATAATTGTCAGACCGAATGTGCCAACCAATCCGATGTGACAAACTGGCAAAACTCGTCTAGCGCAATTCTTGCGATACCAACCATGTATGAATAAGTTCGATATATTTTAAAATATAAAATATTCTCACATCTTATGTCTTACTCTGTACAACACTTTGAAACAAAATCTCTACATTCTAATTTGTCTATATAGTTTTCAGTAGCAGAAAACAGTTATCGAAGGGATAAACTGTGGCAAACACATGACAGGGTATAATGGTACTAAAAGAATTACTGTTGCTAGGGAGGTTGCAACTATGCACAAAGCAAATTGCATTACTCAATAAATCTAACAGTCTTTACATAAAGTCAGTAAATTGCATATATTACTTTCGGCAATAAGATATCTTTGACTTCATCTTAGTGTTAATATATGTGAATCATATACCTGTAATATGAAACCATCGAGATCATCGGTCACAAACAACATTTTTTTTTACCAATAAACACGAACAACCTGAAACTTCATATTTAATACACGGGTCGTGATGTTCCCATCAAGCAATTTATCCAAGAAATGGTACTTAATGTAAAATATCAAACCTTGACAAACCATGTGTAAGATAATGATCAACGTGGTAATAGCTAAAACTTATTGATAGAGATTTCCTACAGAAAGTATAAATATGTGATTAGCCAACTAGTAATTCAGTATAATTTGACTCCATGGACAGCGAGAAGTCTGAGAACATACATATGAATTGGCACATTATCGAAAATGGGGAGAAGATATACGTTAAAATTCAAGTAATCAAATAGCAAGTAAGTGGCCACAACTGCATGCTCTTCTGCTGTCAAATGAACTAATCATGTAACACTAATATCTTAAAAGAAACATGTGAATATTTCACATGCAGTATTAAATATCCAACCTATCCACATTAAGGTGCAAAGCTGGCTAATCTTAAGTCTATTACACTATTTTTAAGATGTCTGCTGGTTGATCATTTTTTCGACAAATTTGTGATCAGTAGTTCTCAGGAAACGTTAATCTGCACTTGAAATTGTTTTTGAACTTGTGATGATGTGTACCAGTTTGTAGCTGATTAGATTAATTTTGAAATTGGAACCAAATGTATGATATCTTCCAAATGCTATTAAGGTAAAAGTACTAAAAAAATTGTTGTGACTTAAATTTAACATTAGTTAATTCCATCGTATACTTCTTAGTGTCAGTCACTTTGAAATGTTAAAGTTGCATAGTCCTAAATATAGATTACAATTTTGGAGTGAATATTGTTACCTTCTACAACCATCTTCAGTCAATTAAACTAACAGTAGATTCCTAGGAGGCATAGTCAATTATGCTACAGAAAGATATATACTCTAAGTTTCGTTGACGAGAATACAATTCTTTTCCTCGCAATATAAATTTGTACTATTTCAGGTATTACAAAACAATCGTATTTCTATAATGAGATATAAACTGCAATGGGAATAGTTACCCAGGGGAATATTGACACGATGGGTAATAGATGAGGGGTAATTGACAGAGTATAATTTACTAGGGTTTAAATGATGAGGTAATTGATCGCGGGTAAATAACCAGGGGAAACGCATAAAAGTGAACAACATCTGTTGTGTCAGCCTATTCAACCAGCGGAAATACGAATTTGTTCATGGCTTGTTGACTTCGAGCCCCTTACTTTCTAACCAAAAGATTAAGTAGCCTTGTTTCCGATTTTAGTACTTTAACTTATAAAATGATATGTCTCTGATAGATATGCAATAGTTCTTGACCTCAGTGCTCTTCTTTGTGATATTCACATTTCACATTTACCCCAGAGAGAAATGGTTAAAGTCTGAACTATTCCTTTTACAAACATTGCCCCTACTTAACTGTTTAAATGATCCAAATGGTATTTATAATACTTTGCCACTTACGTTTGTTGCAGAAATTGAGAATATCACGTTTGTTTTTTTGCTTGTTTGAAAGTTTAATTTGCAACGCAATGTAATGTAGTGAACACGTGACATTATTCACTGTATCAGCTCTATTTTCAAGGAGACGAAACAGCTTGTTTAGTTCATCCACAAGCGAGTAAAATAACCTAGTACCTAAAATGTCTAAAGCATAAGATTACACGGTTAGTTTAAAAAGTAATTCCTAATACATTATAAATCTTTAGACACACGTCTCGTGCAATATGAAGCCGTACAATATGGAAAAATATTGTACAATTTTTACAATGTAAATTTAACGGAGTATACAGCTAATCATAGTTTGACAGTAGCCAAAACACATTGAAGACCTGGCTTTGTTACAAAAAAAAAAGAGGCTGAAGACCTGGTTTTATTATCAATTGGAATGTTGAAGACCTGTCCTTTGTACCTAATGAGTGTTGAAGACCTGGCTTTGTACCCAAATGGGTGCTGAAGACCTGGCTTTGTTACGAAATGGAATACTGAACACCTGGCTTTGTTACCAAATGGAATGCTGAAGACCTGTCTTTGTTACCAAAAGAGAGGCTGAAGACCTGGTTTTATTATCAATTGGAATGCTGAAGACCAGGCCCTTGTACCAAATGAGTGTTGAAGACCTGGCTTTGTACCCAAATGGGTGCTGAAGACATAGTTTATTTACCCAAAGAGATGCTAAAAACCTGGCTTTATTGTGCAAATGGAAGTTGAAGATCTGGCTTTATTACCCAAAAGATGATAAAGACCTGACCTTATTATCCAACGGGATGCTGAAGACCTAGTATTTGTACCAAAGCGATGCTGAAGATCTGGTTATATTACACAAAGAAATTTTGAAAACATGGCTTCATTACACTAAGAAAAGCTGAAGACCTTGCTTTTGTGCGAAAACGGATGCTAAAAACTTGGCTTTATTACCAAAACGGATGCAGAAGATCTTCCTTTATTATCGAAAGAGATGCTGAAAATCTGGCATTATTACCCAAAGGGATGCTAAAGGCCTGGCTTTTGTGTCAAAAGGGATGCTGCAAACCTAACTTTATTACCTAACAGATCCTGAGGACCTGGCTTTGGTACCCAAATGGGTGCTTTAGACCTTTGTTTGATACCCAAATGGAGGCTAAAGTCCTGGCTTTATTACATACAAGGGATACTGAAGACAAGACCCTAAGGGGTGCTGAAGATCTTGCTTTATTACCAAAGGGATGCTACATGGTTTAATTCCACAAAGGATGAAGAAGACTTTGCCTTGCTACCCAAATGAATGCAAAAGACATAGATTTATTACCTAAATGATGCTAAGGACCTGGCTATGGTGCCCAAAATGAAGCTGAAACCTGGCTTTAGTACCAAAAGAGGATCCCGAAGACATCGGTTTATTACCCAAAGGGATGCTGAAGACATAACTTTGGTACCCATACCGATGATAAAAACCTGGTTATAATACCCGAAAGGATGTTGAAAACTTTGCTTTTGTATCATAAGGTTTGCGGAAGACCTAGTGTTATTACCCGAAGGGATGCTGAAGACTTGGATTTTATACCCAACGGGATGCTAAAGATTTGGCCTTATAACCTAAATGGATGCTACAGACATGACTAATTTATATTCGATATTGGTCTTCGCAAAGTAGTACAGATGAGATGAATATGTCGAAATCGTAAGCAAATGCTGATGTCTATTAATTCTAACCCGCCAATCAGTTACTTCGTTTTCAAATATTCATAAATAGGTTCCATAAAAAAAATTCAGGACGATTTGTTAAATGATGAAATTCAAGAGAAAATTCTGTGTACTCATACTTCTCAAGGAAGTACCAAAATATCGTAGTTCGATCATCCACTCACTTATCTGATGTAATTTGTTTTATCAGTATAACAGTAAGGATAATTTCATTTCGCATAATTATTTAATTCTGATTCTAAGAAAAAGTGTTTAATTCAAATGTCATATTCAATTTTACTTTTTGTATGTAATTGATTAATTATTATATATTACATTACATGTTCTTTTTTATATCATTGCACATATCTCTGCTGTTCCATCAATAATTTCATACTTTTAAGTTATTATGTACACGATCCGGGGAATAACACAATGGACGAGCATCGCCTGGATAATAATAACATGTTTATTGACTTTCAATTTCAAATGAAATATACGTAAAACGAATCTTCAAAAGTTAATACAACAAAGGTAGACTGACTCGTTAAATAATGTCAATACCCGTTTGAGATCTTATATATGTTACATTTTGGAAATCAGTGATGGTTAAATTATATCCAAAATAAGTAAATCAAGTTGAATGATTGATTGATTGATCAAACTAATGATCGAGCAGGATATCCTTCCTGCAATTATGTGTGTCTGTCTTTTTGTCGATATTCACTGAGTTGTCTGCAGTGGGGAAATTTATAATGTCTAACAGTGAGACAGCATGCCACAGACATGTAGCATCATGTCCCACCCAGTCACCTTATTTTGACACTAGCCCGACCAGACTTAACACTAACTTCTTACTGCTGGCCGCATAGCGAGACAGATGTTAGTACCAATTTTTTTTATAAGTCTTTGGTGTGCCTCCGCCGGGGCTTAAATCCCACTTGAACCCGCATCCTAGGCGGACGCTCTAACAACTAGGTCATCGGAACAGTCTCAATCGGTTAATCAAATAAACAAGCAAACAAGCAAGGCACCAACTGCACGCATGCTTGTTAAATTTTCATGACAAGCAGTTATCGAATACTATTCGTCTAGCACTAAGCCTAAAATACATTGAAATTACAAATGAATTTATTACCCTAGACGTATGCATTCTTCGCATTATTTTCTCACGTTACGGATCACTGCCATCTCACCTCTGCGTGTGTTCGAGTCTAGGATTCGGCGAATGTGGATATGTGAGAAAGCTTGCCAGTAGCTTCTCGTGGGTCGGTGGTTCTTTCCGGTGATTTCCCGGTTTCTTCCTGCACCATTAATACTGGCCGCCATGAATAGCCTATCGTGTGCTGAAAAATGGCGTTAAGCCCAACAACAACAACTAACGTTCGCTTCAGTAAAATTATAGCATAAATTGAATTTTGATTAGTATCATATGACAAGTACAAAAATAAATGGTAATGAATTTTTATCAGAGATGTTGTAATCATTTAGCATTTATCAAGACAAGGTTCTGAATTTCTGTTTACATATATGCATGTATGTGGGTGCTGGGACGACACATATTTCAAGGGTTATGGTTAATTATTTTAGTGAGTTGGTGAATCTTTAGCAGATTCTGTATGCTCAGGTGACTAAATGGACACACAGAGACTAGGGAACGGCATGCTATAGCAGATTCTGTATGCTCAGATGACTAAATGTACACACAGAGACAAGGGAACTGCATACTAAAAATAACTGTCTGCATCACGGCAATGAGAATAACAATCTATTTAATGGATACAATGCAGGATATTGGCTGCATATCTTTCTATCTATCTATCTATCTATCTATCTATCTATCTATCTATCTATCTATCTATCTATCTATCTATCTATCTATCTATCTATCTATCTATCTATCTATCTATCTATCTATCTATCCATCCATCCATCCATCCATCCATCCATCCATCCATCCATCCATCCATCCATCCATCCATCCATCCATCCATCCATCTATCTGCCTGTCTGTCTGTCTGTCCGTCTCTTTTTGCATGTATGTATGTATGTATGTATGTATGTATGTATGTATGTATGTATGTATGTATGTATGTATGTATGTATGTATGTATGTATGTATGTATGTATGTATGTATGTATGTATGTATGTATGTATGTATGTATGTATGTATGTATGTATGTATTTGAAGGAAATTTCAAAACAAACGGGAGAACGGACATTGTTGCAGACCAAATCTCAGACTCCACCTATGATGTCACCAGGTGTAAATCAGTTGCTGTGTATCCCGATGTGGAGCTAGCCAATTTTGGGCAACAACTGTTATGCTTAGTTGTTTTGACCTGAAGGACAGCTACTGTCCTAATGGTTAAAAACATGGAGGTCTTTTTTTTCTTATAGCAACATACAACATATATTAATTTATTTTGTAATTCTAGCATTTTATTATTAGCATCTAATTTGCGTTAATACTTCTATATCAAATGACCATTTTTCTCTTATATGGTTGTATTAATGCTAAATGAAACAAACTGGTTTTAAAGACATTATGGTGACGGTTACACTCGTTTGTCTCGGATCTAGAGATTTGTAACATTTAGGAAAGGAATAATCTTTTGCACATTCGGACTTCTCCGGTGGCCTAGTGGTTAGAGCGTCCACTTCGGATACAGGTAGTCGGGGGTTCGAGCTCCGACCGAGTCATTCCAAAGACTTATAAAAATGGTTCTAACAGCTACTTTGCTAGGTGCTTGTGTTAGAACTGGTTATCCTGGTATCAGGATGATGTGACTGGGTGGGACATGATGCTACATGTCTGTGGCATGATGCCCCAGTGCTAGACATCACTATAAATTGCCAGACTGCATACATCGTAGCGATATGAATGAAAACGTACTAAATCTCTCTCTCTCTCTCTCTCTCTCTCTCTCTCTCTCTCTCTCTCTCTCTCTCTCTCTCTCTCTCTCTCTCTCTCTCTCTCTCTCTCTCTCTCTCTCTCTCTCTGTCTGTCTCTCTTGCATTCTGGGTTATTAGTGTAGTACTAACATAATCTGACAGGTAACGTAAAGTTCTCTCATTATATGTAATCATCAATTTTTTGGGAACAATGGGCTATGTTAATGAACTATAATAATGCAACCCCATTTTCATGGTAAATTGTTAACTTCGTGACAGCGTTGGTTAATCACGTCCAATAAGATGATTTAAATTTGAGAGACAACTATTCAAAAGGTTTCAAAAGCGATAGTAGGAAAACCTCGTTGCAAATCCTTTATGAAGAATATTTTTAATTTTCTTGATGAGTAACACAATTTTATCCCATCGACTACCGGCTACTTTTAAGAAAGGTCCCATCTGGAAGGAAAGAAGCATGCGTTGCATACTACACGATAATTTGGAATAATTTGACATTTTTGAATATCAAAAAATCGTAAAACACTCACAGCGCTTGCGTCATGTGGTATAACTTAATATAAACAAACTTTAACACCTGCACCATGTGATATAACTTAATATAAAGTCTCAAGATTGTATTGAATTATTTGATTCTTGATATGACTGCGCGGGAGAACTTTATCATTAGAAGAAATTACAAGGCACTTAAATGTAAGTTTTAGTCACCGAGACTCTACGTCATAGGTATCACCATTCAGTGGAAAACATATTACAAAACACATAAATACTGTTCTTTTCATTGTAATCTGTATAAGTTTTCAATTGTGTAAATTCTATGTTGTGCAATTAAGAAATTATATTCAGTTTTATGTCACTGATACAACACATTATTATGCCAAGTACAAAACCTATAAGACAACAATTGTATCTCCATGAAGGTCACCAAGGTAGAATCTTGACAAAATAATTGGAATGGCGACAGGCGTGAATGTGTATAATGGGCAATATGAAATAATTTATTTAAAACATGATTGATCTGGGTGGAGATTCCTTACTGAATATTTCTAAATTCACAAAAAATGCTTATTATTATTGTCCGAAAAAAATTATAATGACAAAATAACTTTTTTTTCTCGAATTTTACACATTTGCTCATTGCTCTTTTGTACGAAGAATTATGTTCAAATTTAATATCCATTTCACCAGCGTTTTCCTTTCACTCTATGCCCCAGTGCTAGACATCACTATAAACTGCCAGACAGCAGAAATGGTAGCGAAAAGATTGAAAACTTGTTAAAGCTACGTTACAAATCCAAATCACACACACATACACACACACACCTCGTTTCACTTTCTTTGTAGGTTTGTATGTCTGTATTTGCCCCTCCCCCTCTCTTTCTCGTATGTATGTTGAATGTATTTATATTATATTTATGTATGTATGTGTGTGAGTGCGTGTCTATACACTAATATGGTTTCGTTATATGCATTTTGATTGTTCTGATTTGGGTTTTTTATGATTACGTGATTTGTGCTGTACAGATTTTTATTTTAAAGATTTCGTTTTAGCTAGCATTTTATAGGTGGTAAATTTAGCTTTAATGAACTTTTAGCTATACTTAATAATCATGGATCGACTCTAAATAAAAACGACCGACTCTCTCTCTCTCTCTCTCTCTCTCTCTCTCTCTCTCTCTCTCTCTCTCTCTCTCTCTCTCTCTAAGTGAGCAGAATAAACGAGATAGGTACTCTTTTCATCCAATTATGTCCCTTAACCTAGCATTTTTAGCCAGTGCTCATTAATAAACTCCGATACTCTTATCTACCCACCCAATAACTATTTAACCCAGCATGCACACTTCTGTAAGTATGTAAACTTGAATGGGCATCGGCTCATTTCAAATTGAACACTCAAATATTTTACAGAGTACATAGGAATAAACAAAGACCGTACAGTTTACCAGGTCGTCATTGACAACATGGAATACAACATACATGAATAAGGTATAACCGTTGTAAAAGTGTACATGTCAGATCGTGCATGCGTTATTGGACGCCGGGTGCCTGGTTACATTACGGAATTCCATGTACTGTTGAGCTTTATGTGATATAGTAAGAACGTATACAGATTTTATAGACCCTAAGAGTAAATTACGAAGATAGTTTTTGGACGTACAGAAGATAGGTCTTCCAGGTGAGTCTATAAATAACTAACGCGTGTATAATGATTTAGCGTAAACGCTCTAAATAGTGTGCATAATATTTCCTTTTTGTGTTGAGGAGTGACTGAGAAATTTGGACGAATAACGCATTATTCGTATGTCGTATCACTTATCACAATCGAAAGTTTGCACCCTTCCCTTTTCCAACGCCACCTTCCTCAGACGTACACAAATATGTTCATACATTTATCTGATTTTATTCATTCTAGGCCAATCGATCAATTCTAGAAATTTTAAATCCCAATAACACGGACGAACGGACAAACACACTGATTTTCGAACGATTAAAATGGTACGGTGTTGTGATAATAGTGATATTGATTGTGTGCCTTTTGCGGGTGGGTGAAAATAAATAGTGATATTGGTTGTGTGCTTTTTGGGGGTGGGTGAACATAACCTTGTGTTTTCAAATTCCTATCTGCGTTTGGATGAAATGCTGTATGGCTTGGCTACTGCACTTATCAACTTATTTCTGTTGCTAAGCAACATACCTCATAAAAAACGCCTTTACATTTGCTTACCTCTCTCAATTTTTACTTTAACTTTCACATCTGGAGTTACACGCAGGTGTTGATTTGGCGAAATAACCAAATATATATTTGAACTCTAAAATATTTTGGCTCTGTTGGTTAACTTTATGATATAAAAAGACATCGATGTACTTTTAGACAGCTAAATCAAGGTCACCAGAGACAAAATGTAATAAGGTCGAACCATATGTTTTGTTTACAAGAGCCTAAACACGCTCTTATTTTGTTTTCTTCAGGTTTGACAACATCCTTTTCAAGAGCTGCTATAGTCAATAGAAATGTTGAAACATATTAAATAATATCACTTCCTGATTTCAGTGTATACAATGACATATTGCATTTTTTTTTTTAAAAAAGAGCTGAGTAGTACCCATTCTTGTATTTGCAACAACATACGTCATATTTGTGTGTGCATACATAGCAGTGCCGGATTTACCATTGTAGTTAGGTGTGCTTAAGCACAGGGCCCATGTTGGCCCCGGAGTGGGGGTGGGGTGGATTTTTCTTTGCCAAAAAAAATTACCATGATTTTTCAAAAGTCAGTAACTATTTTAACTACTCCTAAATTTTCTGAGCATATATGCCTGCCACTTTCACGCCTAAGTACAGAACCTCAGGACCTAACTAGCGCAGGGCCTCATTTTTCCTAAATCCCGGACTAATTTGTAGTATATAATTATCATGGGTCTCCGGGGCCTCATTGGCATTCATCGCTATCCGACGAATAGCCTAATTAGTTAACTTGTCTTTGTAGATTCAGTCTGGACAGAACATAACTTACACTCCGATGGCAAACCTTGCTGTTACACTGTTCTAGACCCATGAAAATATGGACCACTCTACGAAACTTGTCCTTAGATTGACACATGGCACATTGGAGGGATAAGAAATGGTCATATGATCCTAGTCCGAGTTTGTCCAGACAGTCTGCTTAATTGTCTTTTATGCTGGTGAGAAAAATATGACGCCACAGTAGGTACGTTAAGACTACCACACATGTAAAATTTTTGTAACTACTGTGTATAGTTTTTCCAGCGTGACCATTCCATGTTACCTTTCAGTGGACTATTCACGATATCCTATATTTTTCGTGCACAATAGTAATTTAAAAAAACCCAACAAATCCATTATGACCAACAGCGAGTACACACAAGTACCTAAAAACTACTATGTTAGTTTATGCCCATCTGCTTTGTAAAAGTCAATACTATCACATGAAATGAGACAAGAATCCAATAATAATGAATTTTTTCCCTGTCCGTTGGGTGATCTTAACCGGAATCCTATGAATCAAATTTGCAGCAGAGTTTGGTTGAGTTATCAGTATATATCAAACATAATGAATTCATAACACTGTTATTTTCCTTAAGTGAATTTGGCCTTGATATCCGTTATGTGTAATGCATGCATATCGCTGTACAGATTCCTCGAGTGACAATGTATGCATATCACTGTACATTTCCCTTGTGTGACAATGGATGCATATCACTGTACATTTCCCTTGTGTGATTATGCATTCATGTAATTATACACTGCATATTTCCCTCGAGTGACTATGCATTCATATCACTGTACATTTCTCTCAGTGTCTATGCGTACATATCAATGTACAATTCCTTTGAGTGGTTATGCATGTATATCACTGTACATTTTTTTTCTTGAGTGACAATGGTGACAATGCATGCATACCTCTAAACATATTCCCTGAGTGACATTTCATGGATATCACTATATATTTTCCTTGATTGAATTATGCATAACTCGCACATACGCTAATTAAATTGTTGCGGCCCTTTGACTAGAAGAATGTTGATGACACTGGTTATCGTGAAAAGAAAAACGGATTCCTGTTTAGAATTCCGCTGAACTTACCACACCGAGATATCTAATTTTAGATTTAGACTGAATCATATTTCTAGTCAAAGTGCGAGTAGGTACATCAGGTAATGCTGGTCAAACTATTTCTTCTTAAACGTATAAGGTGTACGTGAGAGGTTTTTTTTGTTGTGTTTGTTAGCGTTTTGCTGTTACTTAAAGAGCAGTGCCAATTGGACAAGGAAAAGTACAGTACTATATTTTAATGTTTTCCCTCAATAATAATGTACAGTACTATATTTTAATGTTTTCCCTCGATAATAATGTACAGTACTATATTTTAATGTTTTCCCTCAATAATCATGTAAAGTACTATATTCTAATGTTTTACCTCAATAATAATAATATACAAGCTGGCAACAAGAGTACTACACTATTTTGAGCAGATTAATTTTTGTTTCGTTACGAAGCATATTTTGTAGCTGACGACGTCAAACGCAGCGGAGATTCCTATGCAAATCTGTGCCATTTTTTAAAAAGACGTTATTAGTACATTTATGCAATGTATTTTGGTAAACTTGCTAGCATATTACACTTTAGCTGTATAATTATGCAATTTTTCCCCCAAATAATGTTTAATGCCATTCAGAGCCAATCTACTAAACACACACACACACACACGCACACACACACACACACACATATATATATATATATATATATATATATATATATATATATATATATATATATATATATATATATATATATAAATACATACATTCATACATACATACATACATACGAATGATTGTATGAATTTATGCTTGTTTAAACTGACTTATAAACGCTGGCTACCAGGGCGTATAACTGACTCTAGGATAGCCCTATGATATAGGTGAAAGAACTGAGGTCTTTAAAATATTTAAATGTCATCATAGCCAAGTTGATTAAGACCCACTTATATTTGCACTGTTGTCATTTGCAGGCAACAAATGCAACGAAAAGGCTTCAGCTTTTTTAATTTCAAACTGCCGCAGGTTCCACCGGACGATCGTGGCAAATCTCTGACCCAACTGATAAAGGAAGAATCCCAGCGATGGAAGGAACATATGAAGAAGAAAAAAGAAGATGGTTCCAGTGCGCTGCCGGCAAAATATTTTTATCGTGGGTTAATGCTATTCCAATTTCCTAGCCAGATGTATGTCGTTTTGTATTACATTATTCCATACTTTTTTGTGGATGAATGGACTAGGTACTATTTTGGTGTTTTATGTTGGTTTCTCGGAATCAACGGTATAGCTAACTGGCTATGTGTAATGCTTTATGATCCATCTTTCCCTGTGTCGCGTGATAAACCATCTATTCCAGTACAAAAAACATGGGATAATCCACCTGATCGGTTCAATCCCTTGATTCAGGAGAGTGTTCAACAAAACGGATGTGCAGTTTATGACATGTCGGGAAAGGATGGGTTGCTATGGCAATATTGCAACAAATGTCAGATACATATTCCTCCGCGTGCGCATCACTGTAAATTTTGCAAACGATGTATTCTGAAACGAGATCATCATTGTGTTAAGGTGGGCAATTGTATCGGCTTTAACAATCAACGATACTTCATTATGTTAACTTTCTATGCAATGATTGTTGGGTGTCTAGGGGGTTTTCTTACCTTCATGTATTTAAAAGACGTGTATTGGGTAAAAGAGGCGAAGTCCTGGACAGACCTCATTCCTCCCGTTGCCATATTTAGAACTATTTTTGGAAACACAAATCTACATAATTGTTTTCTTGTCATTCATGTTTACATCGAACCTTTATTTGGTCTTTTTGGAATGTTTTACTTCACAACTCAAATGTCGTTGGTGATGGAAGGAAAGACGATGTACGAAGTTACAAAGAAACGTCCAGTAATTAGTTCAAACACTATAAATAGAAATATTAAATCTGTGTTCGGTGATTTCTGGGCTTTGAACTTTTTCTTCCCGATGACAATAATCTTCAAACAGAGGGATGATGGGATACACTGGAAGGGACTTAAGTACGATCACAATGCCAATAAGAAATTGGAAGGAGATATAGTATAATGGACACATTAAGAATTAATTTAATGGTTTTTAAATATTATATGGAATGTATAATCATAGACTAACAATAACCTAAGCTAACGTCTGAGGAATGTCATTTCAAATAAGCATGTCATTTATATTAAGAAGCACCAAAACTTGACTGGAAATAAAATACACTCATTAAAGAATTTCTCTTCTCAAATTTGTTTTTAGGTTTTACAAATGTACAATGCAGTACATTTGAATTTCTTCCTCAAATTGGTTTAGATTCGTTTTTGCTGAGGCTCTCACATGCTCTCGGGCAATATGTGTCAAACGATTTGTCTCGTTTGCTTGGATCACACGGCCCACTTCTGTTTTAATTTATATGTAATGGAAAGGCGAATAAATCAATCGGAATAAAACAAAGTTACCATAATATGAAGAACGCCAAATGTTGGGTCGCTTCAAAGTGTTGTATTGACTGAAGTAAACAAAATTTCACGTGCAAAAAGCATGCCAATACACATTATCAAGATGAAAAAATTCCAGTTTAAGAATGCATCAAGATACATTTAGATGAATATTAACATAACGTCATAGTTAACGTAATGTATTTTATGACGTCATTACGTCTTTAAAAGACGTCATGACCTCAATAATGTCTAAACTTGCTCAAGAACTGCGATTAAAATATATTACATACACATTTAGTCTTACCAGGTTGATGTAGTATTTGATGAAGATGTTCCGTATTTTCAAATCACACAACCTGTCCATTCAATTTCATGGAGAGGATTGTATCAGGGACTAGACTTGATAGGAAAATAGGCCGATAGGTGGGGTTTCAAAACATACCCAGGTACATCAGTAGGTGTAATACCGAAATACAGAATCCATAGGTAACCATCAAAACTATGCTTGCACAATTGAAGACAGCATTCGAGAAAGTCGCGAAATTCTTATAGATACATGCTGATTAACACATAACATAGGCAAACACATAGTTGAGCTTTTGGGAACATATGAAAATACTAAGCCTCTTGGGAATCCTTACGATGGCCGAAGGAGTGGGTGGGGTAGCAGATCAGTCCACGCTTTCATATTATATAGGATACTAATCCGGTCGAAAAAAGTTCGTAGGTGCTCGGTTTACATCTCGGCCAGATAAACGTTATTTAAAAAAAAATATCGGATTCAGAACCAAGTTCTTGCTATTTGTATAGGAGCTAATAATTCTAACCGGGTACATGCACCTCGGGCTACGACGGGAAGAGTTAATTCTGCGATATGCGACAAGGATGTCCATACATGACGCATCGCGCCCCAACAGAATAATTATAGAAAAGTGCAACAAACCCATCAGGTGTGTGTGTATGTGTGTGTGTGTATTTTGGATTTGTAATGTAGCTTTAAACATTTGTCAGTCATATCGATACGATGTATTTAGTGTGATAGATTATACTGATGTCTGGCACTAGGGCATTATGCCACACACATGTAGCATGATGTCCCTCCCAGTCACATTATCCTGAGACCAGGCCGACCAGTCCTAACACTAATCACTTAATACTGAGCGCCTAGCGAGGTAGCTGTTAGAACCATTTTAATACGTCTTTGGCATGACTCAGACCGGGCTCGAACCCGCGACTGCCAGTATACGAATTGGTCAATCTAACCACTAGGCCACAGGAACCATCCCTTCAGGCACAAATTAGTACCATTTATATCGGGGTGGTGGAGATACACCTCCTTAAAGAGAACATGGTATTCAAAATATCCAAGCAGAAACCACAAGATATCGTACCGAGTACAATGGATATGTAAGACTAAAATATATATATAGATATATATATATATATATATATATATATATATATATATATATATATATATATATATATATATATATATATATATATATATATATATATATTAATGCCCTCATGCCCTCATACATGGTAAGGAAAAAGATCAACTGCTAAAAATAGGGACTAAACTCCTCAGAAATAGACGAATGATTTGTGAGATATACCGCAGTTTACTCAGAGGTTCCAAATCCCCTCAAACTGAGACCACAGCATCAGTGATTCTGAAGAAATCATCGCGCTGTGCACGAAGGTTTTTCGTAGCTACTCTATCTACACTGCATAAGTTTGTGTAAAATATCAAACCATCGAATGGGTGGGCGAAACGAAAACCCATAAAGAATCATTTATAATTAGCGACTTTATAAACATGCTGCAATCCCGGAGTCATGATGCTCTTCCAGTCGCGACAATATCATAATTGCTGCTCCAAAACATGGAAAAGAAACCAATCAATTTAGCATTCATGTTCATAGCACCACTCATTGCCATCCTTTGCAACACGAGTGCTGATAAAGAAGCTGAAGACAAAATAAATAATTCTAGGAGATGTCATTGAGCAAAACAATGAATGAAAATCGGAAAACAGACTAACAATAGCCATAGAGCCAACAAGCTGTATGACATAAAAATAAATATGTGGAATGATGGACCCCTCGCCAATCCTGGCGATCCCTCAGGACTTCAAAAATGATACATAGATTCACAGATTGAAAAGCACTACCAAAAGCACTTTTGGACAGTTCCTGACGGTGTCCCAAACGCCTCAAGCATTAACTGCCTAGATTGCACCACGTCATTAACGATTGCCCCAAATGCAATGTCGAAAGGCGACAATTCCAAGATAAATGGACCATTCTTCAAGCTCCCTTTTCTTTCCCAGAACAGAATAAACCAGGCCCCAGAAAAAAATCAATCTGACATAAAAGCATCCTGGAATGTTTTTTTCTGCCCTAGGAAAAAGAGAAAATTTAAAAACCCAGAAAAAAACAAAGTACGACAGAAACAATTTACCACAACCAGGCCAGACTGGGAGGGGCCTGGGCCGAACAACACTTTTCAATTTATAAAAGAAAAATTTTGCTTGAACAATAACTAGGAGTGGTCCTAGTGTTTCTTATCACAGGACCCGTGATCGCTCTCTACTGTTTTGACCATAACTACACCCCACACACCACAAAGGGCACAATGCACATACATATTCGCAAGAAATATAAAAACAACTTTTCAACCATCATTTTAAATTTGATTTAAAAAAAAACTCACATGCTCTCCATTCATTTCTAACAGCATATATTGCTAATTAAGAAGTCAATAATCATGAAGCAGACGAGCATTGTCAATCGCCAAGAATATTAAAAAATACAAGATGGCCCTAATCCTAGACCATCAGGCCCCGCCACACAAGGAGTCAAAGTTTAGTTCACTAAACGCAACCTAGCTATAGGAGCAATTAACTTGGCCATATAAAAATAGTAAGACTATAAGGTGCTCAAATGTTCCCACGTACAATAGGATCTCTAATTTGACACCCCACACCTCAAATTGAAACCTGCCATCAAAATTGAGGACTCCACGATATAAGTAGCCACATAAAGGCCCCGTTATGCAGGGTGAATCAGACCGCAAATACTATAGCATCAATACAAAGCTTACTACTTTAGGACCGACTCTCTACTAGGCCATCATTAACATCAATATAGGTACAGACGTATTCTTTTAAAAAAAGACGTTTGTACAAATTAAACAAGTGCAAGACGACACTCTTCATTTTTGGTCGCAAACATGAAAATTTATCTCTGGACCACATGTAGAATATCATAAACGTATTATAGCCTCCTCCGACACCTTCTCCCCACCCCCTTGCCTTGTACAAAAATGTAAAATAATAAGTATGCGATGCATGCGGTAAGGTTTGTGATTGGTGATTTATATTTTTGAACTTAGCTTTAATGATTTGCCAGTCATATCACTACAATGTCTGCAGTGTGGCAGTTTATTGAGATATTTCCACGATGTCTGCAGTGAGGCAGTTTATAGTGATGTCTAGCACTAGGACATCATGTCGCAGACATGTAGCATGATGTCCCACCCAGTCACATTATCCTGACACCAGGCCAACCAGTGCTAACACTAACCTCTTAATGCTTCCCGCCAAGCGATGCAGCTGTTAGTATCATTTTTTAAAGTCTTTGGTATGACTCGGCTGGGGATCGAACCCAACGGCCTCCCGTATCCGATGCGGATGCTCTAATCACTAGGCCGCCGTAGCGTAACCTTGCGGTAAGGCGTCGAATGGAAGCTCATGTAGGCACACGGGTTTTGCTTAGGCGTGCCGAGTCGAACTTGTTCAATTTTCCACTTGTTTTGGACTTTCGTTAACACAGTAAATCTAAGAGTAATATTACAAAGTGAAGAGGAGGGTGTATGCAATTAACCTGGCTCCGTCGACCCATGCCTTCACCGTTTCAAACACGTTCTTTCCACGTATTGAAAACAAAACAAACATGCAGTTTGTGTATGCATCTCTTTTTGTAAGCAGTCCGTTTGTGGAGGTAGGTTTGAAGTATTTTTCAGAAGGGTGATATCTTAAAAGATTCTCTGTGAGGTTTTAGATTGGATGGCCGAGATTATGGGTTATCTGCATGGTGAAGAACTTAATGAAGCTCACAAGATTCAGTTGAACGAGACTACACCTCTGACCATGGCATGGATGAATTACATGCATTATTTATTATTCCTCTACGATTGTTTTCTTTCAGAAATTTGACACTCTTAAAGATCGTTTTATTGAGACACAGTAATGTGTTTTAGACGATAAATAACGATTCTAATAAAAACTTTTTCTATTATTGATTTTTGAAAAATAGGAAAGTTTTAGCAACTTTTATTATCATAATTGCATACCTAATTAAACAGACTTGTCTCATTCTTATAGCTAGTAGCAACGTATTCTTTAATAAATCTTTGCATGTATGTATGTATGTAAGTATGTATGTATGTATGTAAGTATGTATGTATGTATGTATGTATGTATGTATGTATGTATGTATGTATGTATGTATGTATGTATGTATGTATGTATGTATGTATGTATGTATGTATGTATGTATGTATGTATGTATGTATGTATGTATGTATGTATGTATGTATGTATGTATGTATGTATGTATGTATGTATGTATGTATGTATGTATGTGTGTGCGTGTGTGCGTGCGTGTGCGCGCGCGTATGTATGTATGTATGTATGTATGTATGTATGTATGTATGTATGTATGTATGTATGTATGTATGTATGTATGTATGTATGTATGTATGTATGTATGTATGTATGTATGTATGTATGTATGTGTGTGTGTGTGTGCGTGCTTGCGTGCGTAATGTATGTATGTATGTATGTATGTATGTATGTATGTATGTATGTATGTATGTATGTATGTATGTATGTATGTATGTATGTATGTATGTATGTATGTATGTATGTATGTATGTATGTATGTATGTATGTATGTATGTATGTATGTATGTATGTATGTATGTATGTATGTATGTATGTATAGGTGCCTCATGCGATGACAGTTGGGCCTCGACACCGGAAAAGAAAGTGCTAGTTTTCTTTTACCGCTCCGTTGGTCTAGTGGTTAGAGCGTGCGCACCGGATGCGGGAGGTCGCAGATTCGATCCCAAATCGAGCCATACCAAATACTTACACAAATGGTACTAACAGCTGCCTCACTTGACGCTCAGCATGAGAGGTTAGTGTTAGGACTGGTCGGCCTGGTGTCAGGATAATGTGACTGGGTTGGACATCATGCTACATGTCTGTGGCATGATGTCCCAGTGCAAGACAACACTATAAACTGCCACACTGTGGCGATATGACTGAAAATTGTTAAAGCAATGTTAAAAATCATAATCACATCACATCCTTTACTTTGACTCGAAAGCTTCTTGCTTGAAACTCATAATTTTCAAGTTATTGAATTTTCTGTATAGTAACATTTCCATAGCTTAAAAATGGGGGAGTGAATTCGAATCAGGAGAGCTTCTATTATAATCCTTGGCAGAGGTCTTATTCCAATGTGTGGGGATGGTAATCTGTAGTTCCAATAGATGGACATATGTATAGCCCCTTCCTTTAATTATACGTAGTCGTGATTCGTTCTTTATATCGCTCTAGGCACTCCACCATGCACTCACAATTCTCTCTCTCTCTCTCTCTCTCTCTCTCTCTCTCTCTCTCTCTCTCTCTCTCTCTCTCTCTCTCTCTCTCTCTCTCTCTCTCTCTCTCTCTCTGCAAGAGTAATAAAGTGGCTGAAGAACAAAAGCAGCTGGCAGGATATACATACATACATACATATATACATGCATACATGCATACATTCATGCATTCATTCATACATACATACATACATACATACATACATACATACATACATACATACATACATACATACATACATACATACATACATACATACATACATACATACATACATACATACATACATACATACATACATACATACATACATACATACATACATACATACATACATACATACATACATACATACATACATAAACGTTGTGTACGTGTATCTTTTATTGGACCTCTGAATTCCCTGCTCTAAGGTTGGTTTAGAGAGAGAGAGAGAGAGAGAGAGAGAGAGAGAGAGAGAGAGAGAGAGAGAGAGAGAGAGAGAGAGAGAGAGAGAGAGAGAGAGAGAGAGAGAGAGAGAGAGAATATTGAATATTGGCAGACGATAGATAAGATTCAATCTATCCCAGTAGTCAGGCACAGTGTGTAACATATTAAATTTGTACAATATTGGCAGATGTAAGTGTATAATTATACTAAGTCTCATTCTATCTTGGACCATATACTGACTCTAAATAAGTAATTGTGCACATTAACTAGATGTTACAAGATTTGTGATGAAAGAATCGAACTCATGATTGGCAATATTTCTTCTGGACATGGCACTTTCTAGTACAAACTGACCGTTGATACGTTGTTCTTTGTTATGACCCTGTGTGTTTGCATACAAAGAATCAAATTTTCTTCATGAGTTGTCAAGTGAAGCAATGGCCAAGAAAAAATTCATGCTAATTGAACGGTTAAATGTGTACTCTGTCAGTTCTGTGGCTTCCTGCCCAGTTTAGGCAAAATATCTGGATCAGAAAATCTAGAAGAGACTGTTATATACGGACATTCAAAAAGTGAGTCAAAACCATAAGACTAAACTCTAGCTCTCCAAGTCGGAGTTATTTATTTCCTACATTTCCCATCTAATGTCTAAATATGTACCTTGTGCATTATTCACATTTAATGTGATGACTATATATTTGGTTATTTGAGAAGAAAACTCTTTTTCCTAAATCTGAGATGGATTATTTTCTATGTAAAACTGACAGTCTTAATGGACCATTGCTGACAGAATTAGTGAATCGTAGCTGACTAACAGTCTTAGTGGATCATAGCAGTTGCGCAAAGATAATGTTTGGGACCAACCTAAAAATTGCCTTGAAGTCTCTGTGTGTGCATAATTAAATAATGAAAATAACACTCCTCTCCCCAACACATAAATTAAGAAAGAAGGAAGGAAAGAAAAAAGAGGAAAAGAAAGAAAGAAAGAAAGAAAGAAAGAAAGAAAGAAAGAAAGAAAGAAAGAAAGAAAGAAAGAATGAAAGAAAGACAGAAAAAGAAATAAAAAAATTTTGTTGTTATTTTGGGCTATACATGGCGGCCAGTATTAATGGTGGAGGATAAACCCTGGAAAACAAGAAAAAAAAGGAGAGAAGCCCATCTACAGCATACATTCATTAGGCATATTAAAGTGCCATGAACGGATTTGACTGTGAAAATTGATGATTTTGTTTTTGATGAAAATTTTCCACTGAAAGAAGTGCTAATTAATAACAGCCTTAAGCAAGAAGCTTGACAGCTCCCTACGAATGTACCAAAACTTCAAACTAATGATGGCAGCGAATTGTCCGGATAATAAGCTGAGTAATTTAAATAAGCGTTCGTTACTCGTTTAATGTATGAAACGAACAAGATATTGTTTTTATAGTGAGCTATGCTCCAAAATATAAAGTGACCAAATGGTTTAATGCGCATGCCTTACAGATCACTCACGTCCCACCTCTGTATGCGTGGGTTCGAGTCTTGGGCTCGACCATTGTGAATATGTAAGAAAGCTTGCCAGTAGCTTCCATTGAGTGGGTTGTTCTTTCCTAAGCTCTTACTCTATCAGATATACCGTTAAATATGCATAGCCTATAAGGTGCTGAAAGCCATGGCGTTGAACCGACAAGAATAACAATATACTATATAATATCTAATTTATTCAATAACACTGTATACAAGTGTATTGAATGGATCTTAATTTATATTCGGTTTACCTCAGAGACTATGCCTACGCCTTGCATAACATCTTAACTTATTTATGACGTCATGGATCAAGTACACATGCAAATACGGAACATTTATATAAATCGAATTTTTTACATTTGATCACTGAGATTCTAATAATTTATATACTGTGTGAATCATGTACACTGTCTGCGTATTACTTGAAGTTTTAACACAGAGATAAATCCAAACGTGTTATTTCAACAGCGTCTCGAGGAAAGCGAATGATAATTGTACCTAATGCGTATAGTTGATGGGGAAATAATAGATGATTTGTAATGGAGTCAGACTGCAGGGATGTTCATCACCGTGTTATAAATGGGCTTGATTACGAATGAGATTAACGGAAATCCAGTCGTGTCTGAGCACGGAAATTCGTCCATCAGAGAGTTCATGCTGTGACCGACTGAAAGATGCCAGCATTTTCAATACTCTCTGACAAGAAGAGGAGAGTACACGGAGACAAGTTCGTTGGGATAAATAACAGTCTGAGTGCCATTACTTATCTTCGTTTGTATCTGTAATCATCGCAGCTTGACCGTCTATATGTATGTATCCCTTACATAAAGGCCCCAACCTGCATTCGGATCTAACTTTGAAAAGAAAAATTGATTTATTATTTTTTAGCAACCCTGATCCATCGAGAAATACAAAGAACTTTAGTTTAGGTTAATTCAAACTTACTACTAAATATGTAAGTTCAATAACGTAAAAAGATTTGTTTTTTTATAAACAACGTCAAGTCTGAATTTAATTTTTATGCATCAAATTAGACCTTATTTTACAAACAAAATTTCATTTATATAAAGAGCAACTTTAAACCATTGGATTTGGACTGTGCAAAAATGACTTTCGCATCTTAAAAAAATGAAAAATTTGAAATTCTCAGTTCAGTTTTACTAGTTTTAATACTTTTTATGACCGATACAAGTCAATCTTCAGTTTGACAGAATATTTAAGGCAGCATCCACAATCTTCGTCCACATGCATTTCCTATCACATCTAACTTTCAAAAGGAGCAGTATCCTCCCCAATTCCTTAAATTCATATATAGGAAGGTTTCTCTAAACAGAGGACCTTGGATTAGCTGCCCTTTCATGTCTCTAATCAATTCACATTATTATCATCATTTAGGCATTAAAATTAACCCTTTTGTACAAATATGCTGCTGAAAATCAATCAATCAATCAATCAATCAATCAATCAATCAATCAATCAATCAATCAATCAATCAATCAATCAATCAATCAATCAATCAATCAATCAATCAATCAATCAATCAATGAACGAATGAATGAATCAATCAATCAATAAATCAATCAATCCTAATAGTGCCAACTTAACATTGTATTTGTTCAGTAGAGTTTATAATTTTGTTTTCCATTTCCAAAGCATATATACCATTCATAGGGTTATTAATGACCAAATCCGTTGTTCTATATTAGCAAAAAGTATTGGGTATATGTTGACGACATCCCTTCAGACCTTTTAGGAGAGAATCTGCAATGTTCATATCCAAATTAATATTCAAAATAATATCCTATAATTAAGTATTCTACCTCATCAGTGCCGTGAGATAATGTTGTTCAACTTTACGAGATACGTCAATATCGGTGATGATAAACTTTGTTCCTTGAAAACAAAAGTACAGAGAGGACACTCACAGTCCTACTTCTAGATAAAGACGTAATGATCCGAACTGCGTATTGTCCAGAAATTGGTACAAAACTGATGTTTAATTTCATTGCTGAGTATTTTCCTGAAACTTATAATATAGTTAATTTCCATAATATAACATGTAATTCGATGTTTACTTGACGTATACAGAAAAACAATCAGAAGACAGCATATTTATTCACAGTAAGAAGGGCAGGACAAGTCAGTGCAATTTTCATTTTAGGAACCATATTCCTTACAATATAGGTTTCCCATAAGGAACTCTCACATATTCAAAAGCACCTAAACTATGGGCTATTGAAACCTACTGTTTGTAAGAAAGGGACGGATACACATATTTATGCAACGAAAGTAATCCATAAAGTAAAGTTGATGCAAAACAAATATATTATGTGAAAATATTCATTTTATCCACACAATGGCTCGGTATGTTTAAGAATGATTCAACTTTGGATACGATACACGCTAGTAGAAACGAAACTTATTCAAAATCATGAATGGAATGCAAAGTGTATACCAAAGAATGAAATACTAAGTGTATACCAAAGAATGCAATGCTAAGTGTATACCAAAGAATGAAATGCTAAGTGTATACCATAGAATGAAATGCTAAGTGTATACCAAAGAATGAAATACTAAGTGTATACCAAAGAATGCAATGCTAAGTGTATACCATAGAATGAAATGCTAAGTGTATACCAAAGAACGAAATGCTAAGTGTATACCAAAGAATGCAATGCTAAGTGTATACCAAAGAATGAAATGCTAAGTGTATACCAAAGAATGCAATGCTAAGTGTATACCATAGAATGGAATGCTAAGTGTATACCAAAGAATGAAATGCTAAGTGTATACCATAGAATGCAATGCTAAGTGTATACCATAGAATGAAATGCTAAGTGTATACCATAGAATGAAATGCTAAGTGTATACCATAGAATGCAATGCTAAGTGTATACCATAGAATGCAATGCTAAGTGTATACCATAGAATGCAATGCTAAGTGTATACCATAGAATGCAATGCTAAGTGTATACCATAGAATGCAATGCTAAGTGTATACCAAAGAATGAAATGCTAAGTGTATATCATAGAATGAAATGCTAAGTGTATACCATAGAATGAAATGCTAAGTTTATACCATAGAATGAAATGCTAAGTGTATACCATAGAATGAAATGCTAAGTGTATACCATAGAATGCAATGCTAAGTGTATACCATAGAATGAAATGCTAAGTGTATACCATAGAATGAAATGTTAAGTGTATACCATAGAATGCAATGCTAAGTGTATACCATAGAATGCAATGCTAAGTGTATACCATAGAATGCAATGCTAAGTGTATACCATAGAATGCAATGCTAAGTGTATACCATAGAATGAAATGCTAAGTATATACCATAGAATTCAATGCTAAGTGTATACCATAGAATGAAATGCTAAGTGTATACCATAGAATGAAATGCTAAGTGTATACCATAGAATGAAATGCTAAGTTTATACCATAGAATGAAATGCTAAGTGTATACCATAGAATGAAATGCTAAGTGTATACCAAAGAATGAAATACTAAGTGTATACCAAAGAATGCAATGCTAAGTGTATACCATAGAATGAAATGCTAAGTGTATACCATAGAATGAAATGCTAAGTGTATACCAAAGAATGAAATGCTAAGTGTATACCAAAGAATGAAATGCTAAGTGTATACCATAGAATGCAATGCTAAGTGTATACCATAGAATGAAATGCTAAGTTTTTACCATAGAATGAAATGCTAAGAGTATACCAAAGAATGCAATGCTAAGTGTATACCAAAGAATGCAATGCTAAGTGTATACCATAGAATGCAATGCTAAGTGTATACCAAAGAATGAAATGCTAAGAGTATACCAAAGAATGAAATGCTAAGTGTATACCATAGAATGCAATGCTAAGTGTATGCCAAAGAATTAAATGCTAAGTGTATATCAAACAATGAAATGCTAAGATTATACCAAAGAATGAAATGCTAAGTGTATATCAAACAATGAAATGCTAAGTGTATACCATAGAATGAAATGCTAAGTGTATACCAAAGAATGCAAAGCTAAGTGTATACCAAAGAATGCAATGCAAAGTGTATACCAAAGAATGAAATGTTAAGTGTATACCATAGAATGCAATGCTAAGTGTATACCATAGAATGCAATGCTAAGTGTATACCATAGAATGCAATGCTAAGTGTATACCATAGAATGCAATGCTAAGTGTATACCATAGAATGAAATGCTAAGTATATACCATAGAATGCAATGCTAAGTGTATACCATAGAATGAAATGCTAAGTGTATACCATAGAATGAAATGCTAAGTGTATACCATAGAATGAAATGCTAAGTGTATACCATAGAATGAAATGCTAAGTGTATACCATAGAATGAAATGCTAAGTGTATACCAAAGAATGAAATGCTAAGTGTATACCAAAGAATGCAATGCTAAGTGTATACCATAGAATGAAATGCTAAGTGTATACCAAAGAATGCAATGCTAAGTGTATACCAAAGAATGCAATGCTAAGTGTATACCATAGAATGCAATGCTAAGTGTATACCAAAGAATGAAATGCTAAGTGTATACCATAGAATGCAATGCTAAGTGTATACCATAGAATGCAATTCTAAGTTTATACCAAATAATGAAATGCTAAGTGTATACCATAGAATGAAATGCTAAGTGTATACCAAAGAATGCAATGCTAAGTGTATACCATAGAATGCAATGCTAAGTGTATACCAAAAAAATGCAATGCTAAGTGTATACCAAAAAAATGCAATGCTAAGTTTATACCAAAGAACGAAATGCTAAGTGTATACCAAAGAATGCAATTCTAAGTTTATACCAAATAATGAAATGCTAACTGTATACCATAGAATGCAATGCTAAGTGTATACCAAAAAAATGCAATGCTAAGTGTATACCAAAGAATGCAATGCTAAGTTTATACCAAAGAATGGAATGAAAGGTGTATACCATAGAATGAAATGCTAAGTGTATACCAAAGAATGAAATGCTAAGTGTATACCAAAGAATGCAATGCTAAGTGTATACCAAAAAAAAATGCAATGCTAAGTGTATACAAAAAAAATGCAATGCTAAGTTTATACCAAAGAATGAAATGATAAGTGTATACCATAGAATGAAATGCTAAGTGTATACCAAAGAAGACGCCAGGTTTTAAGACCGAAGAGCAACATTGCATGTAAAATGTGAAGCAATGAAGTAATAAAATGACATAAAAATTTTGATATATATGGCGCAATCCTGACCTAATGTTGGCTCCAATAACTTTACATTTTTTTTTGTTAAGTAATTAATTTATATTTTGTTCGAACAGAGATGATAAAAGTATTGGATGTCCACTAATGTGTAAGATATTTTAGACACTATGATGAAAATGGTGTCGTCTTTTGATGTCGATAACAATGTTAAGGAAACCGAAGACAGTTAAACCGAATTCCGTTTGCGAAGAACACGCAATGGACCATGACACGTTGTAGCTTATACAGAGGTTGCAAAATATCATAAACTCAATAGATTGGACCTAAGTCATGAAAGTGGCTCTGTAGAGTAGATATCAATGAAGGTACCTGCCTTTAGAATTCAGAGTAATTGAGTGACATTATTGATTTACATAGTTTAAATGTTAAGCAGACCCCACCCCCTTTCCCACCCGTGATGCACAAAGCCAGATCTTGTATGAAACCATTACTACGCATTCGTCCTTGGGCCGAGTAAACGGCAAAATCACACATTGAGAATACATTCGAATGTATTTTATATACTTAACGAGAGATCACCATCGGTCTGCGCGTGGAGTGAATCAGTTATAAATAACCAAAATGCCCTATATGTCTCCTCGTTTTCAGCCAAGAACATGTTGCAAAGAAAACAATTTCGTTTCGTTCATTTAAACATATGCCTGTTGTAAACCCACCCTTGATCCTCAATTTCTGATTGATGTTTTTATTTACAGTGTCACTTTTCAACACTATAAGAGTCACTTCGATACTTTGAAATATCATCTTTCAATAAACTGTTAATATATCTTTAGAAATCAGAAATCTGAGAAGTTATTAGACAGTGAATGTTGCAAAAATATGAGATTTTTCATCTGGTCTTGCAATGTTACAGTTGCCAAAGGTCACAGGTATTTACAAAACTAGAGGCATGCATTTAACAAATTATATTCATGGCCTTGACCAATTTTAATATCAAGCTTGCCTTAGGTAATGAATGTGTACAAAATTGCAAAAATAAATTTTCTATGATAAACTGACAATATAATCGTTTCCTCTATGCACTGTTGCAAATGTTCCTTTAAAATATTAAATATTAGTGTCTGCTTCTGTTTATTTAATAGCATTACGACTAAATTAAAGGTCCACATCGTTCAGATATGTGTACAAAGTTTTTAAATTGTTGTAAAATGGCCTAAAATTCTAATCAGGTTATCAGAATATCACTGCAGATATGGCTATAAAAGTTTCGTCATTCTACTTCATTTTATTTTTGTCTAATTGTATGTTAAGTGTTTCGCACACAAAATAATACAAAAATACACGATTTCAGAACGATTACATATGTGCAAATAAACAAACGCCAATAATGGTTTAAAACAATGTAAGAATCACCAGAGGAAAAAAAAACAGGCCGTGGGATCTATTTCAGGTATTTAAGCATCAGTTTTAGTGGAATCTGGCTAATAGTTTTTGAGCTATGTTTTCTACAAGATAGTGTGATGAATGGATATTACAAAATCAGAAGAGAACAATTCAGAATAGATATATATTGATATGACGCATGCGTAAAAGCACTTACTCAGTAAAATATTTAAGTCATATACATTAACAGCTGCATAAATGAATGTATATATAAAAATTATTCAGGACTTTAAAACAGAACTTCATAACTATTACAAAAGTAGTGATAAAGACTGGAAATCAGGATTTCAAGACTAGTATAAATCAATTAATATAGATTAGAAATCAGGAATTCAAGACTGGTACAAAACGAGTGATAATAAATTGGAAATGATGACTTCAGCACAAGTAAAAAGAACCACCGATAAATACAGTAAATCAGGCATTATAGATGAGTACAAAAACGAGTGATAACTACTGGAAATCACGAGTATTCCTAAGTAACCACACTAGTATTGTTCCTTCCTTTTATTATTTAAATTATCTGCAGCCCGTACAGTCTCCATTCTTGAAAGGCTACACTAAATACATATAAAACGAGATTTGTGTGCAGCCCGCCCAATTCTCATTTTTGACGGGTACACTAAACAATGTAAAAACGAGATTTGTATGCAGTCCGTGCAATTCCCTATTTTGAATAGCTACATTAAATGCATAAAAATTTGTGTGCAGCCTGTGCACTTCTCATTCTTCAAGCACTACGATAAATACAACAAAAAAAATGAAATTTGTATGCAATCCGTGATTTTTCCATTTTTAAAGGATGCACTCAACATATAAAGACGAGATTTGTATGCAGCCAGCCAGCCAAACAAACAGGCTGATCACGTAAGAATATGTAAATGAAAGTATTAAATATGGTATAAGCAGCTATTGCTGCGGTCTTAAGGACATAATTTTGGAGCCACCTTGAAAACATACAAAATGGCTTCTTACTTTTGTCACTGGAAGCGAAGCAACGCCGACTAATATTGGAAGTTACGATATAAAGATGTTACGTTACGACGACAAAACGCGACACCGTGACACAACTTTGCAAAGAATTTAAGTTTGGATGCTAGGATACAATGTTACAATGTTAAAAATTTCCCAGCACATGTTCTTTTTTCTGAAAAGGGACCAATGTTAACACATACGCAAATAGAACATTCTACTTATCCTTGAGATTGTGTTTCATTTATGTTTACACTGAGCAGGTATATTGACATGACTATTCAATTATAAAAAGTAATTTTCAGATGTATCTAGGTTGTTTGGATTCGGGGTAGGGGAAAGGAAATTGGAACAAATTTTTGTCAATATTATGCAGAAATGGAAGCTAAATACCTTTCCCGAGCACAAACCTAAACATTTAAGACAGGCCTAGACATTTAAGATAAGTCTAGACATCTAAGACAAGCCTAGACATCTAAAACAAGCCTGGACATCTAAGACAAGCTTAGATATCTAAGACAAGCCTGGACATCTAAGACAAGCCTATATATATATATATATATATATATATATATATATATATATATATATATATATATATATATATTGGACAAGCATGAACATCTAAGTCAAACCTAGACATCTAAGAAAATCCTAAACATTTAAGACAAGCCGAGACATCGATGCCAAACCTAGACAACTAAGACTGGTATATGTATCTAAGACAAGCCTAGACACCTAAGCCAAACATAGACATCTAAGACAAGACTATAGATCTAAGACAAGTCTGGACAGCTAAGAGAAGCCTGGACATCTAAGCCAAACCTGCATGGGTAGATAGCGAAACCCGCACCCTTGGTTACGAATTGGTTGACCATCCCCTCTTCTTCTATTCCCTTCTTGATGGGTGGTTCTACTTTCACAATATCATCCCATTCCATTTCCAAAGATTCTCCACCATTTAAAGAGAGATACAAGTCTTCCATAGCTTCTAATAGTCATGAATGACTTCTCTCAAACTGTTGACTTCTAGATTGTTGTCGAATTCGGCATAAGATGACATTCAACATATTGGGTAGAACGTCTGAAAACTGAAGTTCCACACGCAGTTGACAGGATTTTAAAGGATGGCAATGACCCTTGCCACAGTTGGTCTGGAGAGAAATTATCGTACGAAATGCCGTAACTGGTTTTGATTGCTAACTGATCTGTGACTTCGTACAGGTCTCAGATATTTATTCTCGGTAAACTTAGGTTCGATAGTCTGGTACACGTGGTCTTGACATCGTATCCGACTTAGATTTTGGACACTTTGTAGTTCTTCAACTCGAAAGTATTGGCTGTGACGGCTCAATTGATGGCTTCGTTACTGACGATGCCAACGGTCAAACGTTTGGGTAACTGTCCTTGGAACAGATGTTTTCACTTGTACGAGTGGTATCGGATATTGGCAGTCGTTCTGTTCAAAGTTTGATTGATGTCGTTTCCCACTTTAGGTGACGCTTCTCCCCGTCGCACGTAGAGTCTGACTTTTTGGATGATGTTTTGTACTCGTTGGCATGAACCATCAAATAGAACAAAGTACTACTTTGATAAATTCTCATGCGAATATCCACTCCGTTCAGCAAATACTTGTCTTGCAAACACATGTCCAAACTCAAACAATCCATCAGTTCTAAACTACGTCCTTGCATCATTTTCTTTCAACGGTCGTTAAAGCCCACATTGTGAGGATCCTAAGCTGCTGTCAGGGCCACGTCGTTAAACTTGTCGTTGCCTGCTATGTCAGGTTTCCAAACCACGCAAGCATCCAGATGAGTATTCGTGGCATCTTTCCCGTACGTCAGGAGATTTTCTAGGTACGCTTGGTAAAGGTAAGTATCCATGCTACTGCTGAGTAGTTTGTTATTCAAGTACAAATCCATTGTGCTGAGGAAGGAATGCATGAAATTGTCGACGTGATCTAATCTAGCATCAGCAACCGGAGAGGTCTCGTCCATTTTGATCACTTTGGTTCTCAGGTACAATTAACTATTATAAAGATCGATGTAGTCTTCGGGCTGGCATTTGATTACAAATTCGATGGGGGATCATGGTGTCAAAGAAGAGACGGGATGAAATTTTACCCATTAGGGTTCTTGCATTGTCATCATAGTGCGTGTACTGGCAAACACATCCAGTTCTGACTTGAACCATTCACAGGACTCTCGGTGGATACTTATTTTCTGTCTAATTATCAAACACGTTTAATTCTTTTACAGTTCTTCTTTTTTTGTTCTTCTTGCTCTGTGTGTGAAGTTCTCTAGAGGGGTATCTTCGTCGTCCATTTCTGCCTTGTCCTTGCTGTGGCCACGGGATAGCAGAAATGCCTATCTCAGCAACGTCCTGGGTATTCATCGTCGATCACAAATCTCTTTGCCAGTTTGAAGCAAGACATTTGTACCTGCACGCAAGAAGGTTTCTTTGTGATTTTATTTATCGATGATGACATATTGGAACAAAAAATATTGACGTGCGTCAAAGCGGCATCTTTCAAGGTGTGCAATCATCGCATCACCATTGGTTTTTAAACGGGGGCCACAGAACTAAGCGATCATTTCAGCATATCTCATAAACCATTTCCTTGCTTTTGAGCGACTCCTCGGTACAGAGGATGCATAACTTACAAGTCGTTAGAGAATCGTTTTCGAAATTGGAGTTTCACTGTGACTTTCCCTTTGGTCAATGCAATATTTTGAGCCAGATCTCATTTTATAGCTATGTTGACACTCGAAATACAACTTACGGACGGATAAATTACGAGGATATACTAATTCGCTCTAAATGTGATAAATTTTTCAACCTTCATCGTCATTAGCCAAGGCAGAATCCACTTTGTAACGAATGACTCGTAGTAACAGTACATAGGTGTGTCTTACGTTGTACTCCACCATATCGGAATACACAATGATCAAATTTAGTCCTTGATTCAGTTCTTGATGGGCCCAAACAACGACACAGAAATCAAGTTGCTCGCGTTGGTTGGCATGAGTAGACCGTTGAACATCTTGAGGTCTACACTCAAAATTGTAAACAATTCAGGACAAAATATAACGGACAATTTTTCGCCATCGGAAACCTTCTGAGGGAATTCTATGTATATAACAAATGTTGACCAATATTATAAAGAATGTGTATTTTTACCTTTATATTTGCTGCTTAATAAATTTTTTAAAAAATTTAACACTTTTGTTTTGCACCTTGTGACACATAGTTGAAAGGTTCTTAGATTGGTTCAGGCGCTTAATTTTCCCTGCGATCACAGACTACAAATTTTACAACTTTATTTTGTATTGGCACATTATAGAAATTTTGATAAAATATATTTTATTTGCAAAAAAAGCAAAGTTGGTTGGGCTAAACAGAAATTAACAGAATACGATAATCAGTAGATAAAAAACATAAACGAATATTTTTTAAAAAGAAGAAAAACAACCACAATATATAAAATATACTGGAAACGAAAAGAAAATGGTTTGAAAATAATAATATAAATATCCATGGCAAAAAAACAGTGGAGTTACCAAACTGTGTAATGGTTAGAACACTATAAGAAACGGGCATTTGTTTGGTTCCCCAAGGTGTCCTTTAGTGACTCTTATAACGCATGCACACTTTTTCAAAGAAAGCCGACTACAATCTTCAATAAAAACAAAGAACATTTCTTTTAAGGAAGTCAGTACCGAACTTAAATACAAGAACATAATCTGATGTATTGTTTCATTTTCTAACTTGACTGGAACACAATAACCGTCTAGATACGTTATGCATGGTTAAAAAAGAACTTCCTGGCAAATGTTATAGATTCTGTGGTGTAAGAAGGGCGAAAAAAAAAAAACGCAGTTGTTAACAGAAATCCTCTACATTAAGATCATTTGAGATAACTTACAAGTACGTACACGTAAATATATCTATCTATCTATATCTATATCTATATCTCTATCTATATATATATATATATATATATATATATATATATATATATATATATATATATATATATATATATATATATCTATGTATATCTATATGTCTATATATCTATCTATATATATATATATATATATATATATATATATATATATATATATATATATATATATATATATATATAAATATATATATATATAAATTAATTTTTAAATTACTGAACGAATGTACTACCACAGGTGCATTTAAGATTAATTCTGCGACTGTTATTTAGTGTTCAGTTCAGACCAAATACTGAATTTCTTGTTAAATATTTCTTATAATTTCCAGCATCCGAAGTAAATCCATGGTTATGAATTGGTACAGAGACCACCTGAACCCACTTAGTCGTATGGTTACCACTTTCAGGTCAAACAATATATATATATACATGACAGGAATTATCACCACCATGATTCAAAATATTTATTTAAAGAGAAAGTTAGATGTGATAGCGTTTTGACAACCTTTGTAGATTCATCTAAGAATAAAGGTTTGCTTAAATGTCACCGGCCATACCCCAACGTTTTTCTTTTTACATCAGATTTGCGTTGCATGATTAAACAAAGTTATAATCGCACTAAAAATAAAAAAAAAAATTAAGTGTAAGGAAGCAATATAGTGTTATTACTCTCAATAGAGGCATACAACACTGTTACATCCATTAGCTATTATTTTCTACCTATAAAGGACACCAACCGGAAATGTACATTTATCCACAAAACAACGTGCAGGGATCTGGCTGTCGAAAAATAAAACACAATAAACTTTGGATAGTCAAAATTTGATTAAACTACTGAACACTAATTTACTGTTCAGCCTGTGTCGCTTTCAAAATCGTTCCATTGTTTCAATTTATTTTTACAAATCCCGTGAAAACAGGAAAAAGGGAATCGATTTTTCAATAATAAATTTCACATAAAAAGTGTAAGGTAAGATACTTTCATTTTATTTTCAGATAAGTGTATCTTTATCAATTTTTGTACCTTTGGTGGAAGGAGACACAAATTCAACACAAAAATATTTCCTTTCTAATTTGTATGGAATAATGGAAGAAATATGATTGAAGATATTGACTAGCAAAGACGTGGTTTCAAATTACACACACACACACACACACACACACACACTGACAACTAGAAAAAAATCAAACAATACAATTAACTGGTAAGAGTTTCATATTGCAGCAACTAAACACTGACAAAAGCTCAAGGTTATTCTCTCTCTCTCTCTCTCTCTCTCTCTCTCTCTCTCTCTCTCTCTCTCTCTCTCTCTCTCTCTCTCTCTCTCTCTCTCTCTCTCTCTCTCTCTCTCTCTCTCTCTCTCTTTGTGCAATCGAGTGTGTGTTATAACCCGAAGCCTTAAATTAAACAACCCTTTGAATAATGCATGAGTAATCTGTAGAATATTATTATTAAGTATTATTATTTTGTAAATCAAGATTGATAATTTGAACGGAAGACTTAAACTGAGAATGTCGTTCTGCAGATACATATATATATATATATATATATATATATATATATATATATATATATATATATATATATATATATATATATATATATATATATATATATATATATATATATAGATGCAATAAACTGACGACGAACAGTACGAAACTAGTAACTAACTAGCCTAAGCGCTTTCGACTACCAATGAGTCTTTTTCAAAGGCAAATACAAAACATAGTTACGACAAACAAATAAACACAAAAACGTTGCGTTTGTAAACCTCTACATTTCTATCTTCACATGTGCTAAAACTATAAATACAACCAGCTTGTATAGACTAGTTGCGGAAACTGAAAACGTTGTATAATTCCCTAAAAGTCTACAAGCCAAAGCGACATCTATTTTTACTTTGTGTACATATGTAACGCAGATTATATCCCGGATATTTGGTTCTATACCGGTTATTCTTATAGTAAAAATTGAAGGATAAGAAGATTTAGAAAATGTTAAATTCTACTAGTGCATAGTTTTCATTTTCTAGTCTTCTTGGTTTAGACCGCTTGGTTTCAATGTTCTAAGGCGGCGTATCCAGTATGATTCCTTTTCCTTCCTGGTTTCGGAACTCCAGCTGTGGTTGTTGGCAATAGCGATAAGTATTATATCACTGAAAGTGTGGCCAGGGGAGGAGAAGTGTTCTGCGACCGGGCTTCTGTACAGCTTTTTTGTCATCCAATCAGATCTATGAAGGTTTATCCTTATGTGTAGCTTTTCAGTTTCTCCCACGTACGCAACGTTTTTGTGTTTATTTGTTTGTCGTAACTATGTTTTGTATTTGCCTTTGAAAAAGACTCATTGGTAGTCGAAAGCGCTTAGGCTAGTTAGTTACTAGTTTCGTACTGTTCGTCGTCAGTTTATTGCATCTATTTTAATTAATCCCTGACAGACGTGATCCCTTGGTGGATCCAGTACGCTTGAGAGGGTTGTTATTCGCCATATGATTTGTATTCTTTATATATATATATATATATATATATATATATATATATATATATATATATATATATATATATATATATATATATATATATATATATATATATATATATATATATATATATATATATATATATAGCATAACAATGAATATGAATATTTTAATTAAAACGAGGAAGATATGCCAGTTTGTGTTTTCCCTCATATATATGTGAGCTACGACGTATAATTATTTTCTTTGAATGAATATCAAGAGAGCATGTTTAAATTTATTTTATTTTTTGCCAAAACTATTCTTAAAACCGATCTACTCGTTTTTGTAAGAAAAAGAACTTGTTCAAGCTATTGTTGAGATTGGCCGAATTGTCTTTGGGCCAAATTGATTATAATCCAGCATAAATGACTTTCCCATCCCTCACACTATTCAATCCCACGGCTTTTTTTCTGGTGAAAAGGTTTCTTTTAGAAAAAGAATTAAACTTTTTCGCCATCATCACTCTTTTGGTCTACATAAATATGAAACAGAGTGCACCATACTTGCTGTACAAAAGCACAATCGTCAGATATATCATATAGACATTTACTGGGGAAATTAAACACTTGAATGTAATGGTTGAATTCAAGGGATAAATCTACGTCATATCTATTTTTCTCACGCGGAAATTTCCAAGTGTTTACAGAAATTGCCGAATATTTTTTAATTTTTATAAAAACGGATTTTTTAGTCTAATTAAACATTTGTATGGTGTGCATGCATAACAAATGAGTTTTGTTTGTGACTACAATATCACAAGTTTGTACAATATAGTTGGTCAATGACTTTAATTCATCAAATATATATTTATTAACGAAATTTAGTTTAATCTGACTATCCCTTGAGAGAATACGCGATTATAGTACGTTTGACTTTTCGACATTTGTAGAATACCTACCTACCTACCTACCGACCTACATACATACATACATACATACATACATACATACATACATACATACATACATACATACATACATACATACATACATACATACATACATACATACATACATACATACATACATACATACATACATACATACATACATACATACATACATACATACCTAGATTTAATTATTTTATCTCGCGCATTCTAACCATCCTCCAAGACAGAGAAAAATGGTTGAGAGGGACCAAAAATAATGCTCAGTACATGAGAATCAGAACTGATGCCATTTAACTGGTGTTTACCCTACAAATCTCCTAATTTTTCACGTAGACTTTCTGGACAATGGAAATGGTTAGAGAACCCCAAAAATGTCCATTATCGTTGTTGGTTTTAGAAAGATATTTTTTGAATACATATCTGTCTAGACGTGTAATGTCTGATATCAGATGGATTTATAAACTAAACGCATTTCCTTGGCACATTTGTGTATGGGGCAAATACAGATTGATTACAAGAAACCTCTGCTTTGATAGCATTTCAGATTGCTTCCAACTATGTGTATATCATAATGAATAATTTCATGATGTTGCCGTGGATCTTCTCAAAATAATCTGTTCTACATACGACATGACATCAAATTCAAAATTTAATTGTTTTCATGTTTGGCTATTCTAGAAATTAACAGTTACACAATAATCTTATGGTATTTACAATCTTAAAAATACAATAATTTCGAGGGTATACTTCATATGGTTTACTTGTTACTTCTTTGAAAATATTAAGGAAACATTAATGCATTCAATAATGTTGCTTTGGGTTTTGCTTTGTTTAGGATTGAATGATTTGAGCCAATTACTCCCTCCTAAACAATGGTTACAAAATTCTAAGTAAGATATTAGCAAACAGAATAAAATAAATATGAATACAATAATAAACAAAAATCAAATATGTATACAAGGAAATGAAACAAAATGACATATTAAATATTAACATATTAAATATTAAAACAATAATCGAATTCATTAAAGAAACGGGACAAAGAGTAGCTATGGTGCTTCTAGATCAGGAAAAAGCTTTTGATAGAATTGAACATAACTATGTACAAAAAGTACAGGCAAAATTTGGATTTGGGAATAATTTTCAAAGAAGGACTCAAATCTTGTACAAAGATATAACTGCACGAGTACAGGTGAATGGAACTAAAATGAAAAAAATGAAATACAAAAATCAGTGAGGATGTCCACTGTCTATGTTATTATATGTAATAACAAAAGAAATACTGAGTATAAAAATAAGGTATAAAAAAGAACTAATTGAAGGAAATAAGATAACGAACTCAAGAGAGGAAACCAAAATGCTTTGACATGCGGATGACTGTACAAACTTTATAAAAGACCCATATTCTTTCAAACACCTAGAAAAAGAATACGAAAACTTTGGTAAAGCTTCAGAGTCAAAGATAAACCATGACAAAACGAAAATTTTAAAGATAGGAAACTGGTGAGGAAGCCACCCCGGTTTTACCCCTCACTTAATCAAAGACAAGATCAAAGCTCTAGGTGTATATATATATATATATATATATATATATATATATATATATATATATATATATATATATATATATATATATATATATATATATATATATATATATATATATATATATATATATATATTTAGGAAGAAATAAAGAACAGGAAAACTTTAATATTATTAATAAGAAAATAAAGATGTGTATCGAAACCTGGGCACAAACGCCACTAACTTTAACGGAGCGAGCTCATGTAGGTAAAAGTTATTTATACTCAAATGTCAATTACATACTAAAATCTCTAGATTAAAACCAAACAACACTAAAAATCTAGATAAAGATATAATAGATTATATATTGGGTTTTAAACTATATTATGTAGAAAAAATACAGTGTCCCGGGAAAATAGTAAAGGTCGAAAAGCACTACCTAACCTAGTATGGAAACAGGAAGCAAACATTTTAAATCTTTTTGTTAAGCTTAGAGGAAATCCCAATACGCCATGGGAAGCGTTATACACCTACTGGTTTGGGTTTTTATATTAGTAATAGAAAGGAAATTTTTAGAAATACCGCATTAACTATATAAAAAAAGTTTGTATTAAGAGAACATTTATATTTGTTAAAGAATTGTTTGCACAATTTAGAAATAAAGAAGAAATATGGGAAGGGGATAAAACTATTTATAAAATTACAAGACATTTCTACACAATGAACACAAAACGCAAAGTTGAAAGGGAAAAGTGGGGAAAAATTGGGGTAACACCGGAAAAATTGGGCCAACATGAAATCACTTAAATTACAAAGTATACATTTTAAATGTTTACATAATGTGTGGCTGACAGGATAAGTGGCTCAGGGGATGAATATGATTAAGATTACTCCAAAATACACTCTTTGCAAAACAGCAAATTTTGCAAAAAAAGAAACATATTATAATTAAATGTAATAAGACAAAAACAAAAATAGATAACATTATTATTTTAATATTCGGAATAAACACTTTAAATCGCAATAATATTCTTTCATATTTAGATATGAAATTGAAAAAAATACTTTTTTGAAGTAACGAACTTTATAATATATACAATGAGACAATGTGGACAAATTATAGTAATAAGTAAATAAGCCCGTAATATAGGTCTCCAAAATTAGAAAATAATATTTTTTTTGTAAATATTAATTTTATATACTAAATTACTAATCAACCCGTATGCATGCAATCCTAGATAACTAAAATAATTAAACTAACAAATACTGTGCAGATGATTGGTAGTTAGGAAGGGACAGGGAAACTGCACATGTTTGAAGTATGCGACAAAAATGCCACCAGGCGATACCACCAAGCGCTACGTGAAGTGGGAAGGCTGGTGGAGGAGCCTACAAAAAATACAGGTGCAGGACACGGACAACCAATACAGAAATTGATGGGGAATAGTTTTATAATTTATATTTATATAAATGATTCCATGATAAGATTAAGGGTAAAATAAAAATTTGGTTACTTTGGAAAAAATATTGGCGTTTTAATTTTTTATATTTGGATAGAAAGTAATTCACAGAGAGTATGGTCGCTCATCGATAAGGGAAGTGAGTCAAAGAAATAAATAAAGACACATGGCTGCTTGCTAACCGACTTTATAACCAGACTCCTAAATATAAAATTCTACATAAAAATGACTCACAAAACAGCAATCACTAAAACACTAGGTCTTTATTTATTTCACAAATAAATTACACCATTTATCCTACAAAATTAAAGAAATTATTCTAAATAACAAGTCTATTAACTGAATCTACTTTAACAGAAACTCGAATAATTTGGCCTATGTTGCCGTCCTTACACAGACACATATATAGCAAACAAACAATACAGCAATAAACATATAGCATACACAGGACGTATGTGCGCTGCCCCTTAGGCAAGGGTTACTTGACATATAAAAGGGATGAACCTTCCAAATCTGAGGATTAAAATAGGAAAGAGAGGTCACCCTTTAAATAACATTAGGGAAAGAAAAATACCCCATTTCAAAATTTGGTTTTTCTAAATTCTTTTATACGTATAAAACATCTGGGATAATAAACTATATAATATATACAATGAAGCAATGTGGTTAAATTATTGTAATACGTAAATGACTCTATAAGAAGTCTTCAAAAAAATTGAATTTTTTAAAATTTGTATTTCCACTAAAATTACAAATCAAAAATTAGACAAGAAATCTAATTAACTAATTAAATTAAAGTAACATATACTGTTCAGTTTCTTTTTCTTTCTTGTGGTACTTAGGAAGGGACAGGGAACATTGCTTATGTATAAAGTAGGAGACAGAAATGCCACCAGGCGATACCACAAGGCGCTACGCGAAGTGGGAAGGTTGAATAAGAGCATCTGAAAAATGCATGTGCAGGACATGGACAGACAATACAAAAATACATGTGCAGGACATAGACAGACAATACAAAAATACATGGCGAGTCTGTTTTATATATATATATATATATATATATATATATATATATATATATATATATATATATATATATATATATATATATATATATATATTGAAGGTTCCATGATTTAGAAAGGAACTAACAATATTTTGTATTTCGAATTCCATGTTTCACATTTTGGAAATTTTATATTTGTATAATAATAAATTTTTTTTAGAGATTGTGAAGTAAAGATTGGTTATCGACAAAATAAGCGAGTCAGATTATTAAATAAAGACTCGTGGCTTCGTGCAAACCTGCCTTACTACCAGCCTCCTATATTCAAAAATACACATGAGAAATGATACATAAAACAGATATCATCAAAACACACGGTTTTTATTAATTTTAACTAAAACTACTTACACCATTTCTCATACAAAATTCTAAATTTTAAACAGAAATAAAATAAAACAAATAATTGAATACTGTTTAATAAAGACTTGTAAATAATTATGTTGTAATTTGCCGTCCTTACATAAACACACACATACACCCCCTATATATATATATATATATATATATATATATATATATATATATATATATATATATATATATATATAGATATAGATATAGATATAGATCAAGGGTCACTTGAAATAAAAAGGGATGCCTCTGCTCAATCTGATGATTAAAGGAGTGACCCTTTAGATACACTAGGGAAAGAGAAATTCCCCATTTAAAAATTTGGGTTTTCTAATTTTTTTTAAAAATATGAAACATTTACAACACATCTGGGGTATACAACAATACATACAAACCTTTTGTTGGCTTTGTGGGGGAGCTGTCTCTTACCCCACCTCCGAAAGAAAAACCATCTGCAACACATGGCGGGGGGAATGTGTTTACACACAATACATAAAATCCTTTATTTTTGGCTAGGTGGGGCGGGCATCTGTCTGGTGACCTCCTTATAAAAATACTCAGGGTAAGGTTGGAATAGTGCAGCCATTCTACTTTCTTGCAATAATTAATTTTCGCCAAGAAAATAAACCACATTTATATTATAAACCGGCCTGTATAATTAATTGTCTGTCGGATCACTTTTCAAAATATTGGTACAAAATGCTGTTAGAAACCAAGTTTGCAAAAGATTAAATAGTGGCATACTATCTTGTTAAGCAGAAAAGAAAAATAATAAAGTTAAAACATCGGAGCAATAGATTATAAAACATAATTTTATTAACGATAAATCCGTGACAACATATTGTTTCACCAGACAAAAGATAAACGATTGACACAATATCTTGCTAAAAGGAATGTATTAAAGAAATTTTTTTTATAAAATCTTGTTAAAAACAACTTTACAAATGATTAGATATTGATACAAAATCTTGTTAGAAGACCAACCTTACAGAAGAAAAACCATTGACATAATGTGTAGCTAAAACAAACTGTTTCAAAAATACAACATTGCCGTTGCATCTTGCTAAATAAAATTTCACAAAGGATTAAACATAGATACAATATCTTGTTAGAGAAAACATTGTGAATATTCCTCGTTATAACTTTACAAAATATAAAACACTGGTACACTATCTTGAAAAGAAAAATTTTAAAAAAGATAAACCACTATTACCATATCGTTTTATATAGCAACGTTACACAATAATGGTATAATGTGTTGTTAAAACAACTAACTATTCAAAAGATAAATCATTGGCACAACGTCTTGTTAAAATAACATCATCATCAAAAGATAATCATCGGTACAATATGTTGTAGAAGAAAAAACTTTATTAACGATAAAACTTTGTTCGAATGTCTTCTTAAAAAGCAACATAATTTACAAAAGATGAAACACTGGTATAATTGATATTTTGGTATAAAGCAAGCTTGCAAACTATAAGATATTGGTACAATATCACCCTGTAGAATCAAGTTTGCAAAGGATAACACATTGGTACAGTATCATCCTGTAGAGCCAAGTTTACAAACGATAACACATTGGTACAGTATCATGCTGCAGAGCCAACTTTGCCAACATTAACACAATGGTACAGTATCACTCTGTAGGGCCAACTTTACAAACGTTAATACATTGATACATTATCACCCTGTAGGGTCAACTTTGCAAACGATAACGCATTGGTACAGTATCACCCTGTATGGCCAACTTTGTAAACGATAGCACATTGGTACAGTATCATGCTGTAAAATCAACTTTGCAAACAATAACACATTGGTACAGTATCACCCTGTACAGTCAAATCCGCAATCGATGACACATTGGTACAGTATCACCATGTACAGTCAATTTTGCAAACGTAACAGATTGGTACAGTATCATCATGTTGATCCAAGTTTACAAACGATAACTCATTGGTACAGTATCATCCTGTACAGTCAATTTTGCAAACGATAACACACTGGTAGGGTATCATCCTGCAGAGCCAAGTTTGCAAACGATAACACATTAGTACAGTATCACCCTTTTGATCCAAGTTTGCAAACGATAACACATTGGTACAGTATCACCCTTTTTGATCCAAGTTTGCAAACGATAACTCATTGGTACAGTATCATCCTGTACAGTCAATTTTGCAAACGATAACACACTGGTAGGGTATCATCCTGCAGAGCCAAGTTTGCAAACGATAACACATTAGTACAGTATCACCCTTTTGATCCAAATTTGCAAACGATAACACATTGGTACAGTATCACCCTTTTTGATCCAAGTTTGCAAACGATAACACATTAGTACAGTATCACCCTTTTGATCCAAGTTTGCAAACGATAACACATTGGTACAGTATCACCCTTTTGATCCAAGTTTGCAAACGATAACACATTAGTACAGTATCACCCTTTTGATCCAAGTTTGCAAACGATAACACATTAGTACAGTATCACCCTTTTGATCCAAGTTTGCAAACGATAACACATTAGTACAGTATCACCCTTTTGATCCAAGTTTGCAAACGATAACACATTAGTACAGTATCACCCTTTTCATCCAAGTTTGCAAACGATAACACATTGGTACCGTATCACCCTTTTGATCCAAGTTTGCAAACGATAACATAATAATACAGTATCATCATGTAGAGCCAAGTTTGCAACCGATAACACATTGGTACAGTATCGTCCTGTAGAGCCAAATTTACAAATGATTAAACATTGGTATAATGTTTCGTTAAATTCTCTTTAATTCTGGTTCAATATCTTGCTGAAAACCGTTTTACAAAAATGAAACTTTGGAGGAATTTTTTGATAAATTTCATCCAAAGTTATTTAAGATAAACCAACGCACAATATATTGTCAAAACGCCACCTTTACAAATTATAAAACTTTGGGACCAGATGTTATTTAAAACTAGCTTACAAAGATTCGACATTGGTATATTATCTTTTTAGAAAACCAATATTACAAACAACAAAACACTGGGGGGGGGGGGGAGCGAGAGGGCGAGTGGTCTAAAGCGCTCTCCGTTACGGATAACTGTCATCTCACCTCTGCGTGGGTTTGAGTCTCGGATTCGGCGAATGTGGATATGTGAAAAAGCTTGCCAGTAGCTTCTCGTGGGTCGGTGGTTCTTTCCGGGGATTTCCCGGTTTCTTCCTCCACCATTAATACTGACCACCATGTATAACCTATCGTGTGCTGAAAAATGGCGTTAAGCCTACAACTACAGCAAAACACTGAGACAACAAAAAATACTGATGTAAATGAGTTGCTAAAAATCAAAGTAACAGAAATTGAAGTACTGGTGCAATGTGTTACTAAAATCAAATAACAGAAGATAAAGCATCGGTTCAGTAAATAGTTAAAATCTGACTTTACAAAATTTACAACATTGGTACAGAATCTGTTGCTAAAATACACATTTCAAATGGTCAAACGTTGATACAAGAGTTTATTTCAAAATATTTGCAATGTAAAAAAAAGCAACAAGCAGACGTACCTGATTGGTTTATGACTACTTTTTTCTTATTAATACTGTATCGATGCTTCTATCCTTATTATGTATCTCATACAGATATGAAAACAAGGTAACACAAACAGTTTAAGGAAATAAAAACCATCTCTTTATCACTAATCAAGAATTCGTGGAAAGTTTGAACATTCTATCATTATGTAATGAAACGTTAAAGAAGAAAATGAGAGCCATCGACATACATTCATAGCTTTAGCCAGTTATGTAATTGCCATGTAATAATTGACTGGAAACTCTGTTTTTAAAAATAAACAACTATGCTTTGAAGTCAATAAAGTGTCCTAGAAGTCTTTATTGTAAATTTATTTCTATTTATTTATTACATCCAATAATTATTTTGATTTCAAGTGAGTCGGGGACCTCTTCATGTAAATTTCCGTTGCTATAATTTACCGTGATACTCGCTAATAAGGACGAGACTAAATGCAAACAACGCTCACTCTGATGTGTCTTATAATAATGCGCCAACAAATCATGGTTTATATTTTCTGCTTTACTGAATTCACCTAACTTTCCCATTCACGAATGTCTTCGTATTCCGATAATACAGGATGTGAGGGCCACACTTGACTGTAAATAAGCAGCAACAACAAAAAAACAACAATATCGATTTGTGTGTCCTTAGGGGCTGAAAATGACAAAATGTGACAAACAGGTACCTTAAAATCAGTTATAGAAAATATTCTCATTATCCTGACACCAAGCTCACCAGTCCTAACACTAACCTTTAATGCTGCTAGGAGCGTAGCGAAGCAGCTGCTGTATGATTAGGCCAGGGTTCGAATCCGCGAAGTTCCGCATAACCGAACGAAAGCTTTTACTACTAGGCCAACGGAGCGTTATATATATATATATATATATATATATATATATATATATATATATATATATATATATATAGATATATATATATATCTTTATATATATATATCTTTATATATATATATATATATATATATATATATATATATATATATATATATATATATATATATATATATATATATATATATATGCAACATTCTGGAAAAGAACAGTTTTTATGTAGCCTAAACTCTTCTGTTTGTTTGTGTTCACATATTGCAGAACTATTCCATTTTTTGTTTTCCAATGACTCTCTCTCATATATATATATATATTTATAGTATATATATATATATATATATATATATATATATATTTATAAATATGTATGTATGTATATGTATGTATGTATGTATGTATGTATGTATGTATGTATGTATGTATGTATGTATGTATGTATGTATATATATACATACATACATACATACATACATACATACATACATACATACATACATACATACATACATACATACATACATACATACATACATACATACATACATACATACATACATACATACATACATACATACATACATACATACATACATACATACAGATGTACAGATGTATCCTCAGACTCTATGATATTGCAAACCCATTTCTGTACTTCAGTAACGTTTTGCTCTGTCTTTGTTTTTTGGTTTTATTATTGGACTTTTACGCTTAATTTTTAGCTGTAAAAAAAAAACCCTTGAAGCTGAATATCAGCATAGCCTGTATTAATTCTGTGATCTGAAAATCTTTTTATTACAAAATTAATTGAAAATGCGATCAGCGTAATATCTCGTACGTTTTGTAATAACGCTCTTTCCAAAGGGGACATCTATAATATAAAAGCGTTGTAGATGAAACCCACAAGGGAGACGTGTAATGTGAATTTCAAAAGCGAAAGTCTCTCGACTAGAATATGAAAATATTTCCCTCAATACATGGCATAGATATTGGAAAAACCGTTTCATAATCTCCAGATGAAATTTGCATATGCGATAATCTCTTTTGGCCCTGCTCCTATTCACCAATAAAGAGCAATAGCATTATTTTGAGTGGTGAACAATATATGTATTACAAAAGATTTAGAAGAAGAAAATGCATACAACAGGATTGAATTATAGAAAGGATAGAACACCTCATGCATAATCTAACGGAAAATGCGACAGTCAACAATTGCTCTTGTTAGAGATTGTGCTGCTGAATTCATGCTGAAGGTACTTTTTGTATCTAACATAATGAAATAAACCGCACCAATAGCAAAAGCAATTAAAATATCTAGTAGAACTTGAACTAGGAGGGTACAAAGTAGAAGATGCAATGAAATTAAAAAAATAAATTTCCATGAAGAGGGTCAAACGCAGTTTGTAATAGCCATACTTCAGTGGTAGCGTATACTCAGGTCAACACACACACACACATACACACACATACATACATACATACATACATACATACATACATACATACATACATACATACATACATACATACATACATACATACATACATACATACATACATACATACATACATACATGCATACACACATACACACATACACACATACACATACATACATACATACATACATACATACATACATACATACATACATACATACATACATACATACATACATACATACATACATACATACATACATACATGCATGCAAGCAGGCATGCATGCATGCATGCCTATATACAGACAGACAGACAAACACATACATGCGCGCTGTTATTTTCCAAATAATTGCCAGCATAGAAACAAAACGTTGTTAATGTTTTCTCGAACTGTATTTCATATGTTGTCTAACAGAAATAGAGGATCTCAAATGGGTAACGATTTAATATTGAATTTATGAAAGAAGTAGAATAATGTCCAGCTTTTGCGTGCCTTGGTGACCAAAAGCTGGACATTATTCAACGAGTTTCATAAATTTAATTTTAAATCATTACCCATTTGAAATTTTTTTATCACATAGTTTTTATTTTAGATTGATAGAGTAACGAATAATTTCGTTCATTCTGACAGACCTTTAATTTGCTGTGCATAAAATATAGTCCCAAACAAAGGTGAACTAGTAAAATTAGATTGTACTGTTTTACAAACTATAAATCAAAGTAAAAGCTTCCATCCGAATAAACAGAACATTTTGTAACCACAAAATCATTTTTCAAAATAGAATTATAAATGCGATATGATGCCGCTACATTGTTTTACGGTAAACATTTACAGTACAGCAGGCCGACAGTAGAATATACGTGGACCCTAAAATGTGTGTCTAAAACGTTACTTAGTTGCGATTTTCATGTGAAATCGATTACCGGCCGCAAAAAGTCCTACATTTACTGCAATGCATTTGTGACCTGATATTTGTAGTGCTTGATTTGAAAAATAGACTGCAAAGAAGCCGTCAACAATTTTATTTTTGTATCCGATTTACATCCCATATATGCTACGTAAAGATGCTGAGGTTGGCTAAAGATCTGTCAGTTAGGATACCCATTCATGGCCAGATCATTATCCGAACAGAGGTGAGTTTGTTTACTTCGTTAATCTAACATTTAAACCATGCTTGTATATACGTTGGATTTTATATCTATGTTACTGATATATACTCACCCCACCCACCCACCCACCCAGCTATCCCATAGTTTTATTCGTTATTGTCGTTATTGTCTTGTTGTTTTATGCCATTTTTCGTATAATGATATTGTAAAACATGACATAATGGACCTCTGTGGGTGTAGCATATCCATACTGAGACAGCCGATATGATATTTCCTCAATTTCCATTTGCGAGTCGAGTTAAAAAATGGCCGCCAAAAAAATGTTGATTTAGATCAAAACATGCCTGAGGGCGGGGTTAAAAACGTTTTCGCAAGGTCGCAGCCAATCATTAATGACACTAATGCACAATAATTTCATGAGCTCATCTAGACCAACCAGAATCACATAAAGTGATATCTTCACACGTATAATATCAAAAATATGAACCTGCACTGTAGGAAAACAATACCGTCTATGTGATAATAAATCATATCAGAGCATGTGCAGTATCATTAAAATCAATATCATTTATCACTGTGGGTAGGTGACATCACAGTGTATGTCAGCATGACTAGAATGAATAATATATATCATATTGTCAGAGTATGTGAGTTCCGAGTATGTGACTGTGTCACTAGAATGAATATAATACATCCTATCAGAGTATGTGAAATTGTGACTAAAATGAATATCATACAGTATGAGCTAGTATGTGACTACCACTTGAATCAATATCATACATCGTGAAAGAGTATGCGACTGTTTCAATAGAATCAAAATTATAGCAGAGTATGTGACATTGTCTCTAGAATGAACATCATTCATCCTATCAGAGTAGGTGACTGTGTGACTAAAATGAATATCATACATTACGAAAAAGTATGTGACTATCACTAGAATCAATATCATACATCATGACAGACTATGCGATTGTTTCAAAATAATCAATATGATACATCATGACAGAGTATGTGACTGTTTCAATAGAATCAAAATCATATCAGGGTATGTGACTGTGTGACTAGAATAAATATCATTCATCATATTAGAGTATGTGACTGTTTCACTAGAATCAATGTCATACATCATGAGAGAGTACGTGACTATCACTAGAATCAATGTCATTCATCATGACAGAGCATGTGACTGTTTCACTAGAATCAATGTCATACATCATGAGAGAGTACGTGACTATCACTAGAATCAATGTCATTCATCATGACAGAGCATGTGACTGTTTCACTAGAATCAATGTCATACATCATGAGAGAGTACGTGACTATCACTAGAATCAATGTCATTCATCATGACAGAGCATGTGACTGTTTCACTAGAATCAATATCATACAACATGACAGAGTATGTGACTGTTTCACTAGAATCAATGTCATATATCATGACAGAGTATGTGACTGTTTCACTAGAATCAATGTCATACATCATGAGAGAGTATGTGACTGTTTCACTAGAATCAATGTCATACATCATGAGAGAGTATGTGACTGTTTCACTAGAATCAATGTCATACATCATGAGAGAGTACGTGACTATCACTAGAATCAATGTCATTCATCATGACAGAGCATGTGACTGTTTCACTACAATCAATATCATACATCATGACAAAGTATGTGACTGTTTCACTAGAATCAATGTCATACATCATGAGAGAGTATGTGACTGTTTCACTACAATCAATATCATACATCATGACAAAGTATGTGACTGTTTCACTAGAACAAATGTCATACATCATGACAGAGTATGTGACTATCACTAGAATTTAACGTCATTCAACATGACAGAGCATGTGACTGTTTCACTAGAATCAATATCATATAACGTGACAGAGTATGTGATTGTTTCACTAGAATCAATATCATACATCCTGACAGAGTATGCGACTGTTTCACTAGAATAAATATATCATATATCATGACAGAGTATGTGACTGTTTCACTAGAATCAATGTCATACATCATGACAGAGTATGTGACTGTTTCACTAGAATCAATATCATACATCATGACAGAGTATATAACTGTTTCACTAGAATAAATATCATACATCATGACAGAGTATGTGACTGTTTCACTAGAATAAATATCATACATCATGACAGAGTATGTGACTGTTTCACTAGAATCAATATCATACATCATGAGAGAGTATGTGACTGTTTCACTAGAATCAATGTCATACATCATGACAGAGTACGTGACTGTTTCACTAGAATAAATATCATACATCATGACAGAGCATGTGACTGTTTCACTAGAATAAATATCATACATCATGACAGAGTATGTGACTGTTTCACTAGAGTCAATGTCATACATCATGACAGAGTATGTGACTATCACTAGAATCAATGTCATTCATCATGACAGAGCATGTGACTGTTTCACTAGAATCAATATCATATATCGTGACAGAGTATGTGACTGTTTCACTAGAATAAATATCATACATCATGATAAAGTATGTGACTGTTTCACTAGAATCAATATCATACATCATGACAGAGTATGTGACTGTTTCACTAGAATCAATGTCATACATCATGACAGAGTATGTGACTATCACTAGAATCAATGTCATTCATCATGAGAGAGCATGTGACTGTTTCACTAGAATCAATATCATATATCATGACAGAGTATGTGACTTTTTCACTAGAATCAATGTCATACATGATGACAGAGTGTATGACTATCACTAGAATCAATGTCAGTCATCATGACAGAATATGTGACTTTTTCACTAGAAGCAATATCATATATCATGACAGAGCATGTGACCGCTTCACTAGAATCAATATCATACATCATGACAGAGTATGAGACTGTTTCACTAAAATCAATGTCATACATCATGACATATATCGTGACAGAGTATGTGACTGTTTCACTAGAATCAATGTCATACATCATGACAGAGTATGTGACTGTTTCACTAAAACCAATGTCATACATCATGACAGAGTATGCGACTGTTTCACTAGAATCAATGTCATACATCATGACATATATCGTGACAGAGTGTGTGACTGTTTCACTAGAATCAATATCATACATCATGACAGAGTATATGACTATCACTAGAATCAATGTCAGTCATCATGACAGAGTATGTGACTGTTTCACTAGAAGCAATATCATGCATCATGACAGAGTATGTGACTGTTTCACTAGAAGCAATTTCATACATCATGACAGAGTATGTGACCGCTTCACTAGAAGCAATTTCATACATCATGACAGAGTATGTGACTGGTTCACTAGAATCAATGTCATACATCATGACAGAGTATGTGACTGTTTCACTAAAATCAATGTCATACATCATAACAGAGTATGTGACCGCTTCACTAGAATCAATATCATACATCATGACAGAGTGTGTGACTGTTCACTAGAATCAATGTCAAACATCATGACAGACTATGTGACTATCACTAGAATCAATGTCATACGTCATGACAATGTATCTGAATTTTTCACTAGAATCAATATCATACAACATGACAGAGTATGTGACTATCACTAGAATCAATGTCATACATCATGAAAGAGTGACTATTAAAAAACAATATCATACAACATATTGAATATGTGACTTTGTCCCTATTAAAAATGAATATCCTACATAGCATCGGAGTGTGTGACTTTTTCACTATCTAGAGGGCATATCAAACAAGCGTAAATCTATTACACCAAATTAAGTTTTATAAATGTGACTAATATGACGAACACAATTATTAAACGAAACAAAAGTAATTTGCTGATTATTTTTCAGAAAGAAAGTATAGGAAAAAATATATTCCTTTTTCATACATTTTCTTATCACTTGGTTTGAAAATACTTTTTACTGCCTTATTAAGGAACAAAGAAAGCGATTTAGTCTAATACTGACTGACCTTTCTAAAGTACAGCATTTGCAAAAGTGAAGCTTGATGGAGTCAATTACATTAGATTATAATTGAAAAATACTACTGTAGCAACATTAAAAGGAATTGCAAATAAAACGTAAACGTTTAGTGATGCTCCCTGCAGCGAAAACAATTCAACTAAAAGACCTTTGATAAAATATCGACCACGTAAAATGTCAGACTTGCAAAAAATAGTTTGTGCCCTTTCTTTCCGTCTTCAGCTATCATTTGGGAACAACACAACAATGATCAAAGTTACACAAATGTACTAAAAAATTGTCGTGTTTACACTTTTATTATTACACGGATATATCAGTTCATCAAACAGATACAACAGTTTTCCTTGTGAAACTTGCAGTTTCAGAATAATTTGGGAAAGCGTTTGCACAGTATTCCGCAACTGTATATGGGCTCCGTCATTGTACGGATCGACAATATACGACACAGTACTCCATCACTGTAAAGTACATCACTACTACACTGAGTACTTCATTCACTTCATACAGCTATGAATAAGATAAAGGCACTTCCGTATAAGACAGCACTCAGCACATCGGTGTAAAACGTAGCACCCCATGCATGTATGTATGTATGTATGTATGTATGTATGTATGTATGTATGTATGTATGTATGTATGTATGTATGTATGTATGTATGTATGTATGTATGTATGTATGTATGTATGTATGTATGTATGTATGTATGTATGTATGTAGGTAGGTAGGTAGGTAGGTAGGTAGGTAGGTAGGTAGGTATGTATGTATGTATGTATGTATGTATGTATGTATGTATGTATGTATGTATGTATGTATGTATGCATGCATGCATGCATGCATGCATGCATGCATGCATGCATGCATGCATGCATGCATGCATGTATGTATGTATGTATGTATGTATGTATGTATGTATGTATGTATGTATGTATGTATGTATGTATGTATGTATGTATGTATGTATGCATACATACATACATACATACATACATACATACATACATACATACATACATACATACATACATACATACATACATACATACATATGTATGTATGTATGTATGTATGTATGTATGTATGTATGTATGTATGTATGTATGTATGTATGTATGTATGTATGTATGTATGTATGTATGTATGTATGTATGTATGTATGTTGCATGTATGTATGTATGTATGTATGTATGTATGTATGTATGTATGTATGTATGTATGTATGTATGTATGTATGTATGTATGTATGTATGTATGTATGTATGTATGTGTGTGTGTGTGTGTGTGTGTGCGTGCGTGCTTGCGTGCGTGCGTGCGTGCGTGCGTATGTATGTATGTATGTATGTATGTATGTATGTATGTATGTATGTATGTATGTATGTATGTATGTATGTATGTATGTATGTATGTATGTATGTATGTATGTGTGTATGTGTGTGTGTGTGTGTGTGTGCGTGCGTGCTTGCGTGCGTGCGTGCGTATGTATGTATGTATGTATGTATGTATGTATGTATGTATGTATGTATGTATGTATGTATGTATGTATGTATGTATGTATGTATGTATGTATGTATGTATGTATGTATGTATGTATGTATGTATGTATGTATGTATGTATGTATGTATACATGTACGTACGTACGAAAATAGCTTACAAGGAATTAAACATAACATGTGCATCTGATTACGAAAAGCTGCTTTGTAAGCATTTTCAAAGCAAAGCACAACATACTGGATCATGATGATTTTTTACATATATACGTGTTACTTGCTATTTGTATATGTAGCATTGTATATGCTCTATGTATATTAGTTATGTTTGTTGTTTCGTTTCATGTCTTTTCATATGTGCTATGTCTTATGCCGTAAATTTTACGTGTTCCATTTTCACCAGATAAAAATCTATTTAAATAAAATAAACGCTATTACGACCTTGCTTTCTTGGGACCGGAAAGAGGTTTTCGCATGCTCTACTCTTTAACGATATGTTCGTTTAGGTTAGGAAGATGGAAAACATGCACACGTAAAACAGCAAAACAACATCAAAGATAATGATTTGTCACTTCCACTGAAGGGCAAGTTACGTAAATATTACCCATTATTTATTACATCAAGCAACCATATCAGGCCACTGACCACTAACCGATGACCAAGCATTCTGTTTCACAATAATGAGACTCATCACTGTTTGTAAACGTGGATAACGATAATTGTTTCGACCAGTAAACTACAATGGAGGTGTATGTAGTAAACGTTCTTGACTAATAGCCTTTACTGTGTAAACAAGCTATTGATTATCGACCAGCCTCCGTTGTAATGGGGACCTCATTAGAGCCTAATTCTTAACTAAAGGGACATAATTGGCACGAACTCACTCCACGTCAAATTACGAGACTCACCCAAAGCATCTGATAATAAGATCTAATTGACAAAGAAATTCCGGTATAAATGAGTGAAATGCAGTAACTACGAATATATTAGCATGTTAAAAATATATTCTCTACTATAAGAATTGTATCAAGATATTTTCGTTTTGAACAGTACAAACTGTATGGGCTCCGGATATTTAACTACTTCTTTACAAAACCAGTTGTTTGCAGTTGGCGTTCTATGGTAGTAATATATATATATATATATATATAATATTGTAAGTCTAATTGTCGACTTCAGTTAACATTTTGGATTCAACGTTTATATATATATTTATATATATATATAAACGTTGAATCCAAAATGTTAACTGAAGTCGACAATTAGATTTACAATATTCTGAACTATATCCCAAATGGTCGTAAATTCCCACCACAGGTCCGAAAATATAGCATGTTCCAAATGAATTTTGATAGTCTTAAACATAGTCATGAACGACATCGATGCAATCCATAGTGTTTGAATGACTTCATAGTAATCCATATAATGTTAGTCTCAAAGTCAATAAAGGAGCACTTTATTAATTTAAATGAATATTTTAAATACATAATCATTTTCAAATTATTTATCTACAAACGGACATGAAAAAAAAAGAATTATATAAATGTTTGTCAAGTCATTTCTAAACATATTTTCTTTTGACCTATAACGTAATGCAATGTGAAGATTTCTAACGGATAAACATAGTCTACTTGTAATCAAAACTGAAAATGAAATCCTGTTACATGAATAATGTGTTTAAAACTCACTATCATCGACAAAAGGTCAGCATACAACATAAATTGAAAAAAAAATCTTCAATTGATATGTTTATCACTAATTTCGCGAATCTTACATTTTCACCGTCAGTCGAAAAATCTAATTTATCGTGAAGGCTTTGTCAGTGTTACGCTTCATCGTTGATGTGCTAACGGTACATTAACTGTTCAAAATCGTATTCTGAAAAGCAAATGGGTAGTATAAACTTAATCCCCATACAATCATACTGACGGACCATTAAGCCCTAAGCATGATTTAATATGTACCTCGTTATCTCATCATCTCTGGCTGGTCCTTTCTCAGGGAAATAGTGCCTCCTTCTATAAGGCTATAGTGTTATAATTAGTGTCTTCATATAGTCCCCTGGCATTAGTATTTTCACGGAGGGAGTCCCCCGATATGTAAGGTACTGATCATGGTATTAATACCACCACTTTGAATAAAGCTTGGAGAACACAGCACAATTGCTATGATCTCTGGGTTTTTAAGTTATCTATACAGGTCAATCTAAGGTAATTACCTTACCTTGCCGCGCTCCTGCATTTCGTTACCTTTTTCTCATCCACATATTTGGATTTAGTGAGAGATTAGGTCAACCCATCCACTTATCTTTGATTTAGTGCCAGATTAGGTCAAACCTTTCTCATATCTTTGATTTAGTGACGGATTAGGTCAACCCTTTCTCGTATTTTTGGATTTAGTGACATATTAGATCAACCCATCCACATATCTTGGATTAATGACATATTAGGTGAACCCTTCTTCATATCTTTGATTTAGTCACGGATTAGGTCAACCCATCCACATATCTTGGTTTTAGTGAAAGATTAGGTCAACCCTTCCTCGTATCTGGGATTTATTGACAGATTAGGTCAGCCCATCCTCATATCTTGAATTTAGCGACGGATTAGGTCAACCCATCCATATATCTTGGATTCAGTGACCGATTAGGTCAACCCATCCATATATCTTGAATTAAGTGACAGATTAGATTAACCCATCCATATATCTTGGATTTAGTGACGGATTAGATCAAGCCATCCCCATATATTGGTTTTAGTGACGGATTACGTCAACCTAATCCTACTGCATTCCTAGGCCAGGTATTTTGTGTATGATCAGTTTATGAAAGTTCGCGAATTTACGAAAAGGGGATGGAGTTAGCGTGCTCCTCTAGAAAATGAGTTTAATCTTTTAAACTTCAATTTTAGATTAAGTTTTCTATACAATAAAATAAAAAAAAGACATTTTAACACGTGGTGCCATACGATCAAATACATCTGGCATTAATGTAGGAAAAGAAACTACTCTCTCTGTATATATATATATATATATATATATATATATATATATATATATATATATATATATATATATATATATATATATATATATATATATATATATATATATATATATGTATGTAAAGAATCTGACATCAATATATGATTGTTGTTATTGAAACGTTACTGATTTAGAAACGTTTATTTTGTCATCATTTTCCTATTTATGTAGGATCAGTAGGATCATAGGCAACGTCTTTTTTTTTTCTTCGACAGTTTCAGTCCACATTGGCTACCTTCTAAAACAAATAGAATTCGCAACCATGGAAAGGACACGTATTTCACCTCCTGTATGTGACCTATGAGAATCAAGCAACAGAAGATTATCTGAATATATCTTGTAATCAAGAACTATGCAGGTATGATAAGTTTGATAGGAGTTTTGTATATGCAGATCCATTTAATTGTATGCAGATTACAAAAAGTGATGTTCATTGTTTTTCAATATAGAATTTTAGCAAATTTTGACATTTTGGAGGCATTTGTGTTATTACAGTTTAGAGTATTTTTTGCTACATCTTTATATATGTAAACAAAATAATCGGGAAATCCTGTTTGCCGCCATAATACAGCGCCAGTGAAAACATTGCGTCACAGTATATAGTGAAATTACATTGATATAAATTAAAATATCCTCGGCCTTACCGTCTTTACTTTGCTGACGTTACGACATGATGTGATGTTATTACACGAGTTAAATATATGAAAATTAAGATATTGCATCAATAATTGATAGCAAACAGGTCGTGTGATAACTGAGTATCGTTATTTAGCCGTAAATAACAAAACTGCTAATAGCACAAATGCTCAATTACTTGTCGTGAGGTATTGCAATATAAACATATAAACATGTTCTAATTTCATCATCTATTTTTTTGTCGACCATTTCCCAAGCATATGTACATCATGATTTAGACCATTTATAAATGTATACATAGTCTGCACGCATATTATACTGTAATCATATCATGCACAAATCACTCTATCTTCAAAAATTGTAATATCCAATAAAAGCAAAATAGTTAATATAAATTGAACAATCGGTATCCCTCTAGTGACTTCAGATAATGGCCAAAATCTTTATCCCGCCTTTCACATTATGCAATTTCACACTCCAAAAGGTTCCGAATGGCAGTCTTTACCAAAGATACTTCTTATCTTATATTTCCAAATGACAACTCCAAGAATGGGAATATTAGCTTGAACTTAACATTGATTTACCACTTTCAACCATTCAAAAACACGCTTTCAAAAGTAACGTCATTTGTGAATGGTGGAAACATAATCTCAGGCGAAAGAGTTTTATGATTTACAGACACTCCATAATATCTTATTAATATGTGTTGACAAAGTTCCTTACGCTCACATACTTTTATTTCGACATCCGATAACTGGGATCCATAATGTTTGAAATGATGATTCCAGTTTTTTGAAATGCCTGAGTTAAATATTACATTGCTTAACGACAATCTTTCAATGATTTTTTTTATATAAGATATGTGACACATCTGTCAAAGATGTGTTTCAAGATAAGTAACACATCTGTGCACCTATACTAGTTACCTGGTAATTAGATTGTGTCAGAGCCACATCAAGGCCTTCTAGAGCTCTAAGCACTGAGAATGTTATGGTGACTCTCCACCACCTAAAAAATGTGAAACTTTCAAAAAACAATATTAGAAGCTACCACCGTTGAAAAATACAAGTGTTGCCATAATTCCAAATTAAAATACCCATACATGCAGGTCGAGTGCTGGCCAATTAAAGTTTACACACAGATTTTATCTGCTTAACAATTTTATTTCGAGTAAATACTGCATTTATATACAGATACCACAATTACGGGTATACTTGTTTAAAAAAAGTTTTCTTTAATGCATAGTTAACATTATTAAATGATTTGAAAGTTGTATTGCACTGAACCCCGAACAATTTTTTACCTTTGGATAATATAAAATCACAACAGTTTCTGTACAAATTTATTGTCGACTCGTTACCATGGAGATAATGGAATGGGCAATTACCTACGTTTGCTCATAGGATGTGCTTGTTTAAATAAAAGAATCATCTGTTATTTAACGCCTTCTTCTATGTCTTCATTTCCTAACTCTGTCAGAATTTTTCCTGCTACACATCAACCGTTTATTGGCCTTAATCCTTCTAAAGTGTATGTTCACAAACCAAAAGCAACATTTTATCTATGATTTGCTCCCTCTTTGAATTTATTAAATTTTCGAAACCGTAGCCTCAGTCGTAATTGAGTGCTTTGGTCGAACCTGTTGATTTTATATGAAAGATTCTAAAATTATTTCTTCCTTAATTAAAGTTATGTCATACATGAAACGTTTGAGACTTATAAATTTTGTTTCATAATTTTAAAAACATTGCTTCCTTAAACATTTAATGCTGAATGAGAAAGAAGAAAAACGTTTGTCCTCTCTTTGCGCGGACATTCCAATGCCGGTATATGTTCTTTTGGATATAATCATTATCTTGCATCACAACAATGCATAATTTAAATTTAAAAATGGTAATTTAAATAATCAATAATTTCAACCTTTATTAATCTAGTGGTTCATTAATTTATATTTATTAAATTGTTTCCAGTATTGACATTGATGACATAAAGGATGGTGTTGTTATGCACGAGACTATTACGATGTCTCCATGTAATTGTACTAAAAAAGCTTTAAGTATTAATTTTGGTGACCTATCCTGTGCCTCTTGATTTAAATATATGACTGGATCTGCTTCATGACACATCAAAGAATGAATCATCGGAGATACAAAATAGGACTGTTCTCAAGATTATTTAATGGTGACCAGAAAAGTATCTAATCTAGACTGGTTGTTTAAGTCCCACCTGAATGCCAAGACCTTTCTTTTTATTACGATGGGGTCCTCTGGTTCATAAATGTTACTAATGTGCAAGTTATTGACATTGCATTTACAAATGGGTGTCATGATCTTTATTTGGTTGTCTCATTATGAGCAAACTATGTCATTCTAATTGCACAAGAGAAACATTTCACCAAGCATCTGTCATATGTATTATTTATGAACAATGTGTTAATTAATGAGTTTTTGTTCCGAGGGAATACCCTTTCGAACATATTGGGCTAGGAAAGACAATGTCGATAGGAATAACCCTACAGCACTCCGTCATCAATGGGCACTTCGTTGGAACTTGAATATTGTCAGGAATACCGCTACATTATTATTATTTATAATGCATTATATGCAAAAATGTGACTTAGTACAGAGTTGTTTCAAATTAAGAGGCAACACTATGTGAAATACAAGGACAGCGTTCTAAAGAGGTATTTCTGTATATCATGAAAAATTCTTCGTTAACAAACACAAGTTGGTAGCAGTGCCTGAATAAGAAGTTAAGCATTGATGCCGTCCTATATTAAATAATCACAGGACGTACCTTTCAGTGCATTATTACAATGTTTTTTATTCAAAAGATTCCACAAAACTTTTAATATATATGGAGGGAGAGGGAGGGAGGGAGGAAGAGAGAGGGAGAGGGAGAGGTTAATGGTGCCATTGCTAAAGCAGAATAATGACTAAGATCAACTGTGAATATATTAAAATATTTTAATTACCACTTGTTGGTTCGTCATTTCGCTTAGTTTCTATTCCACAATAATTTCCATGAGATAGTAGGTGAATAGCTTAACGTTCATGTGAACGGCGCAGCAAATCAAATGTTTGTAACACTCTACCTTTTTATTATAACCATTTTTATGCTTAAATCATAGTGTATATTATATTGATTTAGTCAATGAGAAACAATAGAAACTGAAAAAGATAACAATGAACTTATTAATCTGCAAATGTGATCGTAAATAGACACAAAAAACATAGAACTACATTTCGTAGCGGACATACTCGGGGAAGTGAGGAGTTCATTCACGTGTTCATTTCATAGCTGCCTGCAGTAAGTCTTAACTCCGTTTATTGGGCAAATATATGTATTTGCATGTGACATAGATAAAATATATGTACAGTATGTACGCTGTAACAATGATATAGCACTATTTGTATAAATTCTTCATTAAAAAAATTCGGCAATCCTTGTTTCCTTTTAATAAAACATTTATTCATCTCGTGGCATTTCATTGATACAATGCACATACTATTCGTATTTTCTATGACCACATTAGGGAAATTTCGATGGCCCAAAGGCAGCACCAACATTGTTATTTCTTATGACTCCTTGTGACGCCAATCATTATAGGGGCCACAGAATATGGCTTGGCTGGCTGCATGCACCCCTCGAGCCGCGTGTTTGATACCCATCATGTACATTATCACATAAAAAGAGGGCCTCAAACGGAATGTTTGGGCACTTTAGCTCTAATTCGCCTCCACTATTAAAACATCCCTAAAATTTCCAATCGTCGCTTTCTGTTTGCAAGATAATTTAGGAACTCATTTCATAAGGCCTACAGTAGCATTCTTTTACAGACAAGTTTTTCGTGTTACACGCCATCAAAAGCTTAACTTAAAACGCTAACATCAACTATAATTTCCTAAGCGGTTTCAACCTCATAGTCATGCCAAATGTTTTACTGATTTTCATGGAAGGAATCTAATTACATATATAAAATAAGTCTCTAAAAATATTCATAACAGTATTTGAATTAGATATTTGCTTGCGTATAGATACCAATCATCCCAACTGGAGAACCACTTGCTTCTTACCAAGAATTTGGAAAGGTGATTACTTTAAGATGTTAAAACAAAGTAGATGAGGTAGATCATTACAGATAAAAACAGTTGATGACACTATCAGAATTAAAAGGACTTATCATTTGGAATACTCCTGAGAACCGCTTCTAATTGGATAGGCATTAGTTGCATAGAATATAGCTGACATTGGTATTAAAAAGGATATCTAGAAGATTAACAATTCCGGCTCGCAGGATTTACACTATAAAAAAAAATCCATAAATGCTTTAGGTCTTTGAACTTCAGTGGCGATAATGGAAATGATATCTTGGAGGGGTACAATAAAATGTTTGCCGTAAACGCTGCTAAATATCGGAAGGGATGACCATTGATCTTTAGACGCAATGGAGGATTCCATCTCTTGTGCTGATTTGTCTTTAGATAGCTGTTAGGATTCTCGAAGGTGTCGGTATAGCTCGTAAGCGTCGTTTCCGACTTTGTTGAAACTATCCTAGATTGTATAATACATTTAATTTTATTACTTTCAATTATTTTTGTCTCAAGTTAATCGAGCGCTTCTTGTAAACTTGTGATCCAAACCGTTGCTAATGTGTTGTACAACTACCCTTTGTATTATATGCCGAGGGCGCAAGGCACCAATTAACTATCCCACTGTAAAATTTGTAACAAATCCTGGATATTGAATCAAAGCCAGTTATGGATATTGACGTCACTGCGCCTCAACACAAAAAACTTCCCTCTACTTAGTGAAAAACTTTTAAAGTATGTTTTCTCTAAGATGTGGTGTAATCTCTCTCTCTCTCTCTCTCTCTCTCTCTCTCTCTCTCTCTCTCTCTCTCTCTCTCTCTCTCTATATATATATATATATATATATATATATATATATATATATATATATACCAGACAGAACAGACTGTGCTATCCCTGGATTCTGTAGTAGAATCTTGATAATAGTGGGCAGAAATAATAGTTTAATACAAACAATACTATCATACAGGTTAAAGAAATTAAATTCGTACTCTACCGAGTTTCGAACCCAGGTCCGCGAGTAAATGGCACCCATCGCCTTGCCTGCACGCACCAACCCATATACCGTCACGACTAAGCACGCATCACCAAAAAATGATGGCACTGAATCGGTGTTATATAAGCTCGTGCCATCATTTTTGGTGATGCGTGCTTAGTCGTGACGGTATATGGGTTGGTGCGTGCAGGCAAGGCGATGGGTGCCATTTACTCGCGGACCTGGGTTCGAAACTCGGTAGAGTACGAATTTAATTTCTCTAACCTGTATGATAGTATTGTTTGTATTAAACTATTATTTCTGCCCACTATTATCAAGATTCTACTACAGATTCCAGGGATAGCACAGTCTGTTCTGTCTGGTATATATTTATAATTATTTGTAATACAAAAATCCTATATACCTTGATTTCTTTCATAGGAATCTGGAACGACTGTGTACATATATATGAGAATTAATTACTAGGTCGTCATGCGAGTGTGTCTGCTACGCACGAGCTTATATAACACAGATTCAGTGCCATCATTTTTGGTGATGCGTGCTTAGTCGTGACGGTATATGGGTTGGTGCGTGCAGGCAAGGCGATGGGTGCCATTTACTCGCGGACCTGCGTTCGAAACTCGGTAGAGTACGAATTTAATTTCTCTAACCTGTATGATAGTATTGTTTGTATTAAACTATATATATATATATATATATATATATATATATATATATATATATATATATATATATATATATATATAAAGTCTTTATCAAAATTTTATTTAAATTTCATTTTCGACGGGTTATTTATTCCCTAACGTATCTGAAAGGTTCGTTCATCCGATTAAGTTTCAATTACTTTCTCGGAATCTCTCCCCTTTGTCAAAGCTTTTGTGACATTTTCCAAGGGTCTCATATGTCCTGTGTGTGCTATGTGCAATATGCTATTATGTGTGTTTGCTATAAATTGTTTTGTATGGACGGCTTTTTAGTCAAATTAAGATATATCCCAAACTTTTCTATTTCATTTTTTCCATATATATATATATATATATATATATATATATATATATATATATATATCTATATATATATATATATATATATATATATACCAGCTGTGAAACCTACACTTTTATACCCTATACTCCTTTCATGCAAGTATCTATATCTATAAATATTCATATATACGATGTTGCATATACATTTAATTCACTTGAAAGAAAATATAGATTTAACATTTTGGAATATAAATCTTATTTTTGAGAGTGGGACTGTGCACTATTGTATTTGTTTTGTGTCGTCTCCTCTTTATATTTATATAATAAATTAAATATAGAAATTAAGTAAAATTTGATAATAATAGTTATTATCGTGAAACTGCGCATTTGGATTGCATCCTTCGGTGATTAACACTTCTTTTATTATTTTTAAATTACTCACTTCATTTTGCTCTCAAATCTCACGTAGTACTATATAGAATTTAGTTTGGAGTTAGACTTGGTCACCCTTGTTAGTATTATATCCCTATTTCCCATTTTTATGTCCTGTCTGTTCATGTGCTACACATGGATTTTGCTGAGGCTCTTTCGTAGGTCTGTCCACTTCGCCTAGCGCCGTGTGGCATTGCCCCACGACGTCTACTTCTACGTCTCTTACTCCTTCCATGTCTAGGTTCACTGTTCCAAAAAAAGAAAGAGAAAAACAAAGTTAGATTTTATATAAGAAGTTAGGTAAATCCAGGTGAAGTATTGGGTATTATTATATTCCAATCAACTTGTTAAACATTCCGTATATTTTATTTTTTATTTATAATTACTTGCCCACATGTCTTTATTGTTGTAATTATGTATTCAGTTAACATTTTATGTTTCTTTGGTAAAGTTTCCATCAATATATAATAGCATATTTTTCTTGCATTGCTCAGTTTTTTTTATATTTGCACTATAATTTTATTCTGTTCTATTGTTGTTTGTTTTTTTTTTCACATTCCGTTATTGCGTGTATTTTTGTATAATTTGCTTTCTTACACATGGAGTATTTAAGCATCTCTTTGATCATATGCCTCCGCATGGCTACATCCCCTGTTTGATCATGTGCCTCCGCATGGCTACATCCCCTGTTTGATCATGTGCCTCCGCATGGCTACATCCCCTGTTTGATCATGTGCCTCCGCATGGCTACATCCCCTGTTTGATCATGTGCCTCCGCATGGCTACATCCCCTGTTTGATCATGTGCCTCCGCATGGCTACATCCCCTGTTTGATCATGTTCCTCCGCATGGCTACATCCCCTGTTTGATCATGTTCCTCCGCATGGCTACATCCCCTGTTTGATCATGTGCCTCCGCATGGCTACATACCCTGTTTTATCATGTGCCTCCGCATGGCTACATCCCCTGTTTGATCATGTTCCTCCGCATGGCTACATACCCTGTTTGATCATGTTCCTCCGCATGACTACATCCCCTGTTTGATCATGTGCCTCCGCATGGCTACATCCCCTGTTTGATCATGTTCCTCCGCATGGCTACATACCCTGTTTTATCATGTGCCTCCGCATGGCTACATCCCCTGTAAGCCATGCATTGTGTAAGTTTTTAAAAATAATACTTTGTAATTTGAGAGATTTTATTTTCTCCCATTGTCACCATATTTTCCCCCAGCTCACTCCCCATACGTCTTGTTCTATTTTATTTCTTGTGTATTTGGTGCTCACTTCTCTTATCCATTAGTATGTCCTTTTTTCATTTATTTGCCACAATTCATTGTTATCGCTGTATTGTGGCAAAATATTTTTTATATTCCTAAATTTTCTCGGCACTTTAATTATCTTGTGTAGAGAGTTGTTCTTACATATATCCTGTCTATTTATTGCTGCAAAGCCAAGCCAATTAATGTATAAAGCTTTCATTGCATGTTAGGTTTTGATTTTATAACTATGAAACGGTTTAAAATATTTTTTATAGAGTAATTGAATCTGGTAAGTTTAATCCCCCTCTATTTTTTGACTTGTATAATGTGTCTTTTTTATATAATGTATTTTATAACCCCATTTGTACTTTATTATTTCGTTGTCTAATGTCCTTATTTTTTACTTCCATGTCGGTTGATTATACGTATGTAATTCAAGTTTGAATAGAAGTAGGTTTTTGCCACTTTGGCTCGCTTCATTATGCTAAGTGGCGTATACGCCCAGATTTCCATTATGCTAAGTGGCGTATACGCCCACATTCCTATGCATTTTTTAAATTTTCTCCAGTCTTTGCTTGTAGTTTGCTTTTTCTTCTTTGAGTCCATAAACAATTCCCAGAGCTTTCTCTCCTGATTTTATATATTAGGGCGGTAAACCAGGGTGATTTCCCCTCCAGTTTTCTATATTTAGTATTTCCGTCTTATCGTAAATTGATGTTGACCCTGATGCTTTACCGAATTTCTCATATTCTTTTTCTAGATGATAAAAGGATTTTGGGTCTTTTATAATGTTGGTGCAATAATCATCCTGTTGAAGAATATTAATTCCATCTTTTATATTTTGTATATTTATCCCTTCTACGTGGTTGTTGTTTCTTATTTTTATACTCAGTACTTCTATTGCTATTACGTAAAATAGCATTGATAGCGGGCACCCTTGCCTCACCTATCTTTGTATTTCAAAAACTCTCCGTCACAGTCCCATTTACCTGTACTCTTGCAGTAATTTTTGTTTTGTACAGGATTTCGGTCCGTTTTGGGAAGATTTATCCGAAACCAAATATTTTTTAAATGTTCTGTATGTAGATTTTTTTTCTCAATTTTATTGAATTCTTTTTTTTTCGTCCCATAGGATCATAGCTCCCGTCTTTCCAGTTTCTTTAATATAATCAGTTATTGTTGTATTATTACGTATATTGTTTACCTGTACCTTTGCAGTGATTTTGTTGTACTTTTGACTTTTGTTTTGTTGTTTCTGTCCATTTTAGAAAATTCTTCAAAGCCAAATTTTTTTATAAAACCTTCTTAATTCGATCGAAAGCTTTTTCTTGGTCAATTAGCACCATTGTGTCCATTTTTCCAGTTTCATTTATAACTTCAATTATTGTTGCAATTTTTAGTATATTATTTTGTATGTCTCTGCCATTTGTCACTCAAGTCTGGTTTGGATTGATCATTTTCCCATTCAGATTTTAACTCTGTTTGCTACAATTTTGCTGGTAATTTTGTAGTCGTTATTTAGAAAGGAGATGTGCCTCCAATTTTTTAAATCTTGCCTCTCTCCTTTTCCTTTGTATAAAAGATAAATTAGACCCTCTCTCATGGATTTTGTCATTGTGTAATTTTCAAGCATTATCTTATTGTATAAAGAATTTATGATTGTCGCTAACTCACCTCGGAATTTTTCATAGAATTCCGCAGTGAGTCCATCTCTCCCTGGGGATTTTCCTTTCGTTAGTTGTTCTATAGTGTTCAGTATTTAATCAATGGTGATGAATTCATCACATATGTCCTTATGTACTGATGATATTCTCTCACATTCAATTTCATTTAGATACTCATTTATTAATTCTGGTTTAATCTTCTAGTTTTTGTATAGTTCACTATAGCATTCTTTTATTCTATTTAAAATTTCTCTTTTGCCTGAGAGTAGTTTTTGACAATTATCTTTTATGTTTTCCATACTTTTTCACCTCCTTTAATAAGTTCTTCTCTTTTATAGAGACCTTTTGCCTTTCCGTATATACGTTGAAAATTTTCCCTCTTATTTCATTACCATTTCTGCTCTTTCTTAATCTATTTGATTAAGTTTTAACTTTAATACTTTTTCTTGTTCTCTAGTGTTTTCCTTATATAATTGTAATTTTATTTCCATGTCATCTTTTTTTCCATATCTCTCTTAGCCTTTTTGTGTATTTCAACGCCGTGTTTTATTTTGTTTCTTTAAGTTATCCCAGATTTTTATTAAATCTATTTTTTCTTCTTCTATAATTTTTTTTTTTAATAATCCCTTTAATTTCCTCCTCAAATTCTTTATTTGCCAATATCTTATTATTCATTTTCCACGATACTTTCCCCCATTTGTATCTTTGAATAATTTTCACCTTAAGTTCTATCATTTTTTATCTTAAATTTTTACATTTCTGATTTTAGATTCCGTAAAATGTTTTCATTAATGTTTGTGGTATAGCATCTATCGAGTCTAATGGCCTGTCCATTTTTATAGTAGTAAGTGTATTCAGTCCTTAGTATGTTTAATTTTCTGTAAATATCAGTTTAATAGTTTAGACATTTTCCCCTTAAAGATAGTATCATTTGGTGTTAAAAATCATGTTCTATCGATTGGATATGCTGTCGAGTTAAAATCTTCCCCTATTATTAAATCATCCATATTAAATGCACGTAAATATTTGTCTAACTTTTCTATAAAATCTTGTTGTTTTTTGGGAATTTTTTCGCTGGAAAGTAGATATTCATTATATGAAAGTTTTCCAGTTTTATATCTAGTAATCTCCCAGACAAAATGTATCCTTCTCTCTTAATTATTGGCTGAATAGAATAAAGTTCGTACAAGTACTGATGGGAAAATGGACATAGTTTGAACAAATTACTTATTAAGACTCTGCCCCAGATTTTAGTCTCTCAATTTCGACTGGATACGGCCCAGTCTCTTTGAAAACCGCCCTAGGGTAGTTTAAACTTACCTGTTTTCTCTATTTTCCGTCCCCCAAAAGCACTAGATTGCTTCCAAGCTGGTTGCGACCATATGACTGATTGCAAAACAAACAGAGAGATCTCTACCTGGTGGTACTATTTTCTTTGAAGACAACTGCGGCCGGGTCGTTGCGTAATGGTTAAACGAAAGTTTCCGGCGTCCAGAATTGGGTCTATAGTCGTAGTCTTACGTAATACGTATCGATCTTATCCCGGATTATCTTAACTAAGAAATAATTATAAGATAGGCGTAGACGTGAATCATATAACCTCCGCAAATTCTCCTCACCTACAGCATTAAAATATCGTAATCCTGAAAGATCGTCCTTATAAACGACAATTTAAGACAAAAGTGCAGAAAGCAGACCAACTGTAACAGGTACTTTGCTATGTACGATATCAGAACATACATGAGGTTTTGTTACGAGTCTATTTTCACGCTATTATTTAATTTGCGTATTGGATATATATATATATATATATATATATATATATATATATATATATATATATATATATATATATATATATATATATATATATATATATATATATATATATATATATAGCCAGTCTAAACAATAAAATTTTCCAAGTAAAGGAGAAAATGTGACACTAATTTTAGTGCTTCATCAGGAAAATTCCTTTCTTTCAGTTTACGATTAAGATATGAAATCAGTTTGTAAATAAAACATGAATAAAATGATTTTCAACTTGTCAACGTGAAGTTCGGAGAAATTGACAAAATACTGTCGTACATGTTTCTCTTGGTATGTATAAAGTAATAAATCCATAAAGGTTTGATTCAGCGTTTACCTTTGCTCTTTTCTAGTACAAGACTTCCAATGACATAAAGATGCTTAGTTTTAGTATTAAATTTAGAGAGTTACGTTACATGCTGGATTTTATCTAGCAGTCAAATAATTTTCAACTTTTGGGATTCTCGGAGACAAGTTTCATCAATTTAATTTGGAAAATCACAAATGCTAGATTTTATTTTTAATGCTTGTGTTTTATGAAAACCTATAATAGAGTTGTAAAATGACAGTTGAATACATTCGTTGTTCTCGTTCACTATAATTTACTTTACATACGGTCACTATATTCGAACCCACGACCTCCAGCATCCGAGGCGAAGTATACCTGACCACTTAGGCCAGGAGAGAGAGAGAGAGAGAGAGAGAGAGAGAGAGAGAGAGAGAGAGAGAGAGAGAGAGAGAGAGAGAGAGAGAGAGAGAGAGAGAGAGAGAGAGAGAGAGAGAGAGAGAGAGCTGTTCATTTGTTGCAGAATCTGCTAAGAGATTAGTGGTTATTACATGTTACTGCGTTTTAATTAGGGTCAATTTTTTTTATAACTCCAAAACTTAATGCTGGAGGCACACACACACACATATATATATATATATATATATATATATATATATATATATATATATATATATATATATATATATATATATATATATATATATATATATATATATATATATATATATATATATATATATATATATATATATATATATATATATATATTTACATATATATTTATATATATATATATACAATTTATCTCTACCATATAATGTGGACATTATACTTTAAACTTTCGAATATGCCATCATTGCATAACCATAACATGACTGTAGTTCAAGGATGACTGTTTATTGTAAAGACCTGGATGGGAAAAAAAATCGTCAAGCAATCTGATCTTCGAAGCTATACCGGTGTGAAAGTGCTTACGGATCGTAACACATTTTGTTGAATGTTGAATGTTGGCACCGATTAGAGTAGGCATGTTAACGCAAACGTTACTGCTTAATACACACTTAATTTCGGCACGAGGAATAATCAAGTGGTATAACAGTTTATTAAAGTCATTATTAAAGAGCCACAGAGGTCAAGAAAACTTTTCTATTACAGCCAACATTCCAAAAGACAAGAATTGGTGGAATACGTTTTATTCGGTTCCGTATAAAGGTGATATGGATAGAAAATAATGGTAGCTCTAGTATTGCTTTATACATGACATACTGACTGCCTACAAATAGCTGTTGATTCTTAATTGGCGTTGTAGCTGATTAAATATTTTCTTTCCGTAATTGTGAATAAGAAACAATAAAATATGCATTTTGTAATTGTGTTGATATGAAATTTTTTTGGGGTTGTGTTATACATTTTTGTTGAACGGAGGTTACAATGAATTTTACCATTTCTGAAAATCTTATTTTATTTTTAGATGTACCAATCAAACTTTGGAAATCTAGTATTATTACTCGCAAATGTTATTATATCTAGATAAAAATTTCGAAACAAAACCCCGAATCAGCGAGAACTCTACGTTGATTAGAAATTTTGATTTAGACGTGTAGTGAGACATAGGAACTCAAAAATACAAATATTATTTACCAAATCACATGAAAATATATTTTACTGTGTAATGGAGTAGCGGCTATGAAAGTAGAATAATGTGATCACTCAACGAACAGTTGACTCGGAGAAAGTATATGCATTTATATGTCCGTATATATAAATTTGTATCATGCGCATATGAATTTTTATGTACATGAGTATGACTGTATATGTATGGTCTTATACGCTTTTTTTAAGAAAAAAAAGAACAATAATATTTTCTTATGTATCAATATGCTATCTTGCAATTATTAATACGAATTATTTCTTTGTCGATGCACTAGTTTCTCTCTTTTTGATTACCTTCTTTCCTTTTATACTCCCCTTGCATGTCTTAAGGTTTAGTTCCATGATATACGAATATAATTTCATGTAATATTTATCTCTATATCAATAAAATTTATTTTAAAACACTACAGCAAAATTCACGCTCATTTCCTTTTCATTCGTGTACTAAATGAAGTGACAATTATAAATTATGTGAACTTCCTTTAAATACGTAATTGATGGAACCATTGGGCGCACAACTGCATCAGCAGAATAGACAATAATCCTTACATATTTTTTCAAAAAATTTAACATAACTCCAAAACTTAATGTTGGAGGCAGATATCGGAAATGAATCCATACGAAGAAGGGAAAAACGTCACAAAATAAACGTCTATAAAGATAGCTTGTTCTTCTGTTTTGTACTGACATTAAACTACGTTAGATGAATGTTTAAAAACTGTGCTTGACAAATCTGTGAATAATACTCCTTGTAATACTTATGAACATTTTGTTACCGTGGAGACATGCCGAAAGCAATACTTGTATTATGTACATTGTATTAATGGTTTGTTTGAATGCATGCAAAGCTCATTTACGTTGAATGTATGAACACTGTGTTTTAATGTTTGAAACTGTTTGATAAAACATTGAAACCGATAATTTAAATAAATGGTATAGTGGTTTCAGTAGATTACCAGTTCATGTAAGTACAAGTGCCAGTGAATAAAGGTATAAGCATACATGTTGGATTCTTGAAGATTGCATAATAAATTATCGAAATGGCATAATTTATATTAAGGACAACTGATTATACTGGACAGATCTGTATAAAGCCGTTTTTATTACATAATTTAGAAGTCTTCAATTATCGAAAACTTGTTTGAATTTTAGAAAATGAGTCAGCCGTTGAGTCGCTACTACTAACTCTTACCTACCTGAACTACTTCCTTTGATAATCAAGCGAAACCATGAATTTTGTATTCAAGAACGTCTTTGAAACTCACTGTTGATTGATACCTAATACACTGTTTAATTAACTGTCGTCATGGAGCTCGAATCATATTTAATTAACTAGAAAAAAGAGACAAAAAATTATAGAGCAATAGAAGATATGAAGACTGCTGCAACGAAACGATAAGTGGAATAAAAGCACCTATTGGATAAAAATAGATGATATACCTTAATCTAACACAGTTCTAATCAAATACTTTTATAGTATGTTCGTGTATCTTCGTTAATGTTCTTCGTGAAATTATTTTCTTGTTCTGTCCATTAGAAGTAACAACCAAATTGAATATTATTAAATCAAAGCAAATATGGTAACAAATTGTGATGTATTCAGTTGAAAAACAACATACTTCAAAGAATCCAGAGTTATTTTCTGATTATATATGATAACATAACATTAACAAATTGATACAAATTGCTTTCATAGCAAAGCAAATAATTCGTGTCTATACAAACCCTTCTAACTAAAAGTTTTAACAAACAACAACAATAACCAATAAAAGAGAAGAAATTAAAAGCAATTATTGTAACAATTTTTTTTTTAAAATTCGACATTGGGGAAAATAAGATGAATTTGATTTATATAATATTTAAGTAAAAATACCTTATTCACAGCTCCTTTTTTCTAACATTTGCTGACGTTGATAGATAAGAGTATAGCTATACGGTAAAATCACGATACGATAATTATCGTGATAATCAGGCCATGCTATAATACCTATCGCGATATCGTGCTATACAGTCTAAAAATTCAGCTGTAAGAAAAAAAAAACTTGAGATTTATTTCAAACAAATGAATCTAATAATACCTTTAATGATTTGATCTGCATTTTGTCTGCGACAAGCTTAGAACTAGTAAAAGTAATGAATATTGAAGATGTCACCTTGGTAGGAATAGAGACTACAATTGTGATCTTCAAATATATGCGTTTGATCAGAAAATAAGTTAAACTTTTATCCAGTCTGGAGAAGTAGTTACTCCATATACATCAAACTTAACATAGTGGAAATGACAATGGCACGAAACCAAAACTAAAAGCAGAGAGAGAGAGAGAGAGAGAGAGAGAGAGAGAGAGAGAGAGAGAGAGAGAGAGAGAGAGAGAGAGAGAGAGAGAGAGAGAGAGAGAGAGAGAGAGAGAGAGAGAGACGCTATAGTATAAACGGAGAAATTATTAGTATGTGTAAGGAAATTGAGAAAAAGAAAAAGAAAAAGAAAGTTTCAAAGCTGATATGCTCAGATTCGAGCTTTTGGAATATCCTCTGTATATTTTATGATAGCGATATGCTGATGTTTTGGACAGGAATAGTTATTATACAATGCGAATTTTCCACAACCCATTTATAGAAATTATGATTAAGATATTTTGAAACGCAAATCACCGCATAATAATATTTTTAACATGGTTTTTCTTTTTGCCAAACAAAAGTTTACACTCATCAATTTTAATTTAGAGCAATTTAAACTATGCTAGACAATAATTTTTAAAACATTACCAGCGGAAACAATAAAATGTTATTTTACAACCACGCCAACAACATATATAACTTTACAAGTTTCGGCAATGATGGAAAAGAAGCGATGACGACTGTATCCATAAATACCCGTTTTATGGCAATATTTCATGAGCCAGAGGGGAAAAAAATATAACACTTTATTGTAGCTATGCATAGATCACCTAATACGGACAGAATGGTGGATGTACATACGGAATTAAAATCAATATCTGCTCTTGTTTTACTGTAGTTTGAGGATATTAATAACATGAAAGAATGGGATGCACCATCTTGCTGACGTAAGAAGAATACCTTCTACTCCCAGACAGTGACTCGGAGGTTGGATGCAAAGGCTAGTTGTGTGCTGATGTACTGATACGCAATTATCGCCTTTTCTACCACACTGCTCTGACAATTTTATTCAGATTGTTTAAGATACAAAGATTAGGTGTGTGATGTGCTGTTGTGCTCATGTGAAAAGAAACTTTATTGGTATCCTTTGGTCGCTAATTGTAAAGTCAACTGAATGTCGTCTGCCTTATCCATCACACGATAGAAAATAAACTTCGAATGTGCACAGTTGCCGTTTTAAAATGCTCTGAAAACCATGATCATTACCACTTTTTAAGTACTTCGTTGACCTTATACATCAAGTCGATGATGTGTTATCGATACATTGCTTGAAGCTATTGAAACCCAACGATATATTCCTTCTGATGTTCATTTCAATTCTGTAAAAATACCATTAGCTATAAAAAATATGTGGCTGATAACGGAAGGGTCATTCGAGTGTTTTTTTTTCCAAACCTACCATTACGTCAGGATTTTATTATTCGCTCATCTTACCTACGGGCAGTATCACTACGATCATAACACGATCGAATTCTGAGTGTTGCAGAATTTTAACGAACACGGACTCGAGGGTGTCCATCCTTGATGACTTGTAGATGTTTCCCCATAATGTCAAAAACACACGATATTCTGCACATTTTATGTGGACGATGGGCAACCTAATAATTGCATCCTTATCTAGCCACTGATATTGACGAGTTTGATCAAGGCACAATTAAAAAGACTCAACTTATGAATTAAAAATATAGTTACTAATAGAAAAGCTTGATTTGTGTTCTGTTTATGTATATATGTTGTGTAAAAGTATCTTGAGATTAAATGAATTTATTTCAACTTTCAAACATCATTTTAACTCAACTGTAAACCTGCCAACATACAACAAATATGATCGGTGATGACTTCATTCGGGATCTGTCTATTCGACGTTCATCGAATAGAGACGAGAATGTTCCGGTTCATAGAAAGGTATGGAAGATTGATAAATGCCAATAGATATTTAGACACGAAACACAAAATGCCATATAATTCTTGCCAATCATACACTTTGCATGACATAAAACTGCCAAAGAATCGCTAAAGTTTAAAAGGAATTTCCAGATCCGTTTATATATATATATATATATATATATATATATATATATATATATATATATATATATATATATATATCTATATATATATATATATATATATATATATATGTATATATATATATATATATATATATATTGGTGAGAATGCGTTGCCTCAGTAACTGACAAATCACTAGAAGTTAACGGCTTGTGATTGCAGTGCTAAGTTAGGCCGGGTGCATTCTCAGATATTTGTTATTCAATTTAGGCCGGGTGCGGACTTAGATAGTTTCAATCAAATTTAGGTCGCTTGCCAGTTTTCAGGTCTTGCGACTATGATCATACGATACCATATACCTAATGGTGTATGTGTGTGCTTCCTTTGATTTGGATTGCATGGTTTCCAGCGATATAGATATTTGTTACACTCTTGATGATAGGGTACCTTTGTTTTTGTTTTGTTTTAAATTTCAAATTTAGGTCGCTTACCAGTTTTCAGGTCTTGCGACTATCATTATACGATACCATATACCTAATGGTGTATGTGTGTGCTTCCTTTGATTTGGATTGCATGGTTTCCAGCGATATAGATATTTGTTACACTCTTGACTATAGGGTACCTTTGGTTTTATTTTGTTTTAAATATATGCTACACTTCCAAAACTAAGAGAATAACCGCGGTTGTAGATTGTATATTGATTTATACGTTATAAAAAAATAAAACATTAAGATTAACTGATCAAACAAAATGAAAGGTATCGACTTGATTTGAGCCTGAAAGGAAAATGTCAGAAGGAGTTGTAAACGAAATCTTTCAAAATCAATGATGGTATCTCAAATTTATCTCATCAGAAAGAAAATAATTCTCACTAGATTGGAGATTTAAGACACCTTAAGGAGATAACAAATCTATCAAGCGAAGAAAAATGCATCAATTTTATCTTTATTCTGTGTGCAAGCCTCTCTAAAGGTGATTACTGAGAGAAGACAACTGTTCATATGCGAGGAGTCACGAAGGAAGTATTATACATAGGGGCGATGCGGAGGAAGTGCCATGCATAGGGTAGATACTTAGGAATTACCATACATAGGGGACATACGAAACAGGTACCATTGAGTTCATTTGTGCTGATCATGCAACATGCGTTCACAATCATGAATACTTTAAGAATTTTTTTTTCTTAGTTTAGTATCGTGCACAAATTTTCTAACTTGATTTTCGACCATATCTTGTCGTTAGTTAGGTACTGTGGGTGTGTGTGGGGGTGGTGGTTTAAAAGCAAAGGACTATATTGTTTTATATAAACGAATAATAATTATATTAACATGTTTGCACAATGATAAATGTCATAATGATATAAGTCTCTGCCTCAATCCCACTTGTAAAAAAGGAACTTAACGGTAATGATAACATTGCATCTTTTACATACATATTAATAAATGTATTTACCAAAATATATAATAATTATTACATAATTACATCTGATTCTTGTATATTCATAATGGCAAGTTTTGTAATTTTAGCAGCTGGTTAAATGCATGCAACTTCTCAACGAGACATTTGATTTGATCTCGTGACATCTCGTAAAAATGAGGTATCAAGCGAGTTATGGAGTTTATTTTTCCGTTTCATAAATAGATTCCTATTATGAGATATATGTTAAGGTTCTATCACCTCTGCCAGGTCAGTTTACAACGATGAGATTGAAATACATTACAACATTAAAGTTTAGATATTTCTTCTTTCTTTCTTTCTTTCTTTCTTTCTTTCTTTCTTTCTTTCTTTCTTTCTTTCTTTCTTTCTTTCTTTCTTTCTTTCTTCTTCTTCTTCTTCTTCTTCTTCTTCTTCTTCTTCTTCTTCTTCTTCTTCTTCTTTTTCTTCAATATAACACTAGTTGCAAACCAAAGTTGATAGCTGATTTTTTTTTTTTAAAAAAAAAAACCATAACATATATCCTTGAACACACCTCCCCCACACATTGAATACATAAAACAAAATAATTATTTATCACACAGCCAACATTTCCGGCGCGTTACAAGCTGGTGATATAATACAAATGGCGATTAACAACTCAAGAAAAAACTGACTTCCGTAAACACCCGCTACCAAGATTTATCGGATTAATGATAGCTTGATCCGTTCTGTCTTATCACGCATATGTTGCGTGCTAATATACAATTTAGCGAAAAATATTATTAACTTATGCGCAGTTTGCACCTATTTGCATCGTACATGGACCTGAAGAATCATTCCGGACATACACAGGCTTACTCTAAATGTAGCCCACAATATCTCCAGCATAAAAGCAATTTCGCAATAACACGACCGTATCGAGAAATCTACTCGATATCGATATATAGTTGAAAATCGAATGTTTAACACACATACACACACACACACACATGAATATATTAAAACAATAAAATATATTTAAAGGATCAGTATTGTATATCGAAAAATTCAGTAAGTATATATAGACAAAATCAGTAATATCTATTGAAAGGCATCCTCAGTATATCCATAAATTAATTCACCAAAATGATTAGATTTCTTTCAAATATTTTTTACAAATTACATTTGTATGTATTGAAATTATCTAAAGATTATCGTAATTTAACGTTGCTCCAAAAAAGATGCCAGTAATTGCTAGTATATAAAGCCAAATATTATTATCCGACGCCATACAGGTAAGTTTGTCCTATCAAACACCCAAGGTCGTAAAGAAATAATATGTAGGTAAATTGTCCTCTTCAGAACCCTAGGTCCTTAACCAACACTGCAGGTAACATTAACGCCAAAGAAAACTAAGGTCATTAACCAACATTATGCAGGTAACTTGACCTAAAATAGAACCTAATGTCATTAACCCATTAACCCCTGGAGGTTTTTTTGGCGTTTTCACCTGAAATACGAGTAGGAAATCGATTTCGGGAGATATTTCTAAATACATTATAATACGTTGACTTGGAAGTCATTTTCGGTTAAATTAATGCCTGTTTGTGTTAGAAACGTCAATTTTCATTGGCTCCATTGCCTGAGCATGTGCAGAAGGGTAAACACTGGACTTCTTTTTTTTTTGCTTAATGGACCCATCATTTTCGTGTCGAGATCACTCTTCATCCTAAATGCCATCTTATCCTACTTTTTGCAAAGTTCCACATGTCTGTGTGAAATTCAGATTTGTTTGTCTTAGATCTGAGGCCAAAAGGTCTAAGATCGGGACAAACAACCGGAAACAACTTCGGGCGAATTTCAGCTAGAAAAAAACTCGGGTCCATAAATTGACGTTTTTTCCTCTGCACTTTGTAGTGCAACTATAACATCCATATTATTTGGTATCCTCGGAAAGCTACATCTGTCTACCTTCAAATAATTATACCACTTTATTGTGCCGCACATGACCTTAACCCTACAGAGCTCAGAAGTAGGCTGCCACCTCCTGCACCGTAAACGCGGCGCTAAGGGGTAATGAATTAACAACCGCTATACATGTGTGCATTCAATGATAAAGACCTACGTAAAGACCTCACTTGCGAATGTAAATAAGACACTTACGTAAAGTTTCTGGACAGATAATGTATTTTAATATAATTATTTTTTTGCATAAGTTATTCTTTCTAAAAAAAATTCTCATTGCCATTTTTGGAAATTCATTAACTATTCCACCGTTTTTGCAACTAATGTATAGCTAAAACATTTTCAGTAATAATCAAGCACAAACGCATCACATTATCAAGTCTAGATTTTACCGAATACAATTTAAATTTAATAATAAGGACTTCCCCCGATGTCTACATGCCATATTCCAATTTGTGGGGAATATTGTTTAGTAGGTGTCAGTATCGTAGTCCCGAAAACATTGAACATTGCAACTTTCACACACACACATGTATATATATATATATATATATATATATATATATATATATATATATATATATATATATATATATATATATATATATATATATATATATATATACACACACACACTTTTTGCAGACGACAATGTTCAAACAAGAGAACCGTTTGCCTACCTTAGATATAAAGATTATGCACTATGTTTATACATTTTGATCGGAAAAAAATTCGAAAAATATACTGACATGCTACGCTTGAAATTGGTTGCACCGATTCATTCTTGATTGCCTTGAACCAGACTGAACCCTTCAGCTAAGACCCAGTCATCACACCTCTTCCTAAAAAGTAAATCTATAACTTCATATCGGCCCATCAAGTCCATAAACAACAACGCTCAAATTTACAGCCACCGTCATATAGTTACAAATCTCGGCTTGTTCAAAGTAACAAACGAAAATAGTGAAGCCAACAAGCTTAGTAAATTTTAACAAAAGTATTTATTGCCCTACAAAAGACAGTAAAATATGAATACAGAACTTATAGTTTGTGATTAAAATCCAAAACTTAAGCCGAGAATTGAAACACACAAGTCTGATCACTAAAATGTCCTTTAAAAAATACAAGTTTGAAGTTCAAAGATAGTGGACAATGACGTCATACGAATGACGTATTGATGTCAAAAGTTCCACGTTGAATTTTATGAACTACAAAAAGTATTGTCAAACATTCCTCGTTGAATTTACATAATCAAAAACGAATATTCCGGCTTTAACATACTGAATAATTTACACTGAAGGTCTCTGTTCAAGGTTTTGATGAAGAAGCACTCATTTTCTAGAGTATATAAAATATTTTTAAATAACAAAAATCTCCAAATTGGCACGACATAAAATACTTCTGATCTCTTAAAGGGAATTTGTCAAATGAGTTACAAAAAAGTGATATTAAATATTAAACCCCACTAAGTTGTCATTCCAACACTTATGATAGGTCGGATGACAAATATAAACAAGGCGCTTGACACGTGCGCCCGAATAGTCTAAGATCTAATAATAGAAAAGAAAAAAAAAACGTTGCTGGCACAAGGTGATCAAGAAAGTAATGTTTTTATGACCTTGATCTTGACCAATCATTTAGACGTCATGCAACCACGTGTCTAAACGAGGTCAGTTGAAAATAATGCTAATGAAATACTTTTCAGTTTTTTTACAAACAGAATATACATTTTAGAATAAATATGAAATCCCGTGAAAATGATCATTTCAATAAAAGGTAATGAAACTATATTAAAATAAATTTTCAGAACTAACACTCAAGCAATTTATTTACATATTCATAACTCCTCCACATAAAGAAAAAGAAAGATTAATATAATAAAATTTATTTTACCATGTGTAAGTTATATAAAAACAAAATTACATAAGAAAACACACGAAGTACGCAAAGTGTACATGTAAAAAGAGTATTATACACGGGAAAGTGCATCTAGAATCAAATTGTCGTTTCCTTTGATGTGCCTGATGTTAAGATTATATACTTGCAAGAAAAAATTCAGGCATAACAATCTTTGGTTTTTATTCTTCATCTTGCCAATGAAAGTGAGAGGTTTTGATCACTATACACAACAACAAGAGAAGGAGCTAAGGTAATGTAAACTTCAAAATGATGTAATGAAAAAATTAAAGCTAAACATTCCTTCTCGATTGCCGAGTAATTTCTTTGGTGCTTGTTTAATTTCTTTGAAAAATATCACACTGGATGATCAACAATATTTTTATCCTCTGGAATCGAAATTACCCCAAACCCAACATCACTCGCCTCCACAGATAATTAATTTAAATGGCTTACTAAAATTTGGAGCTGTAAGAACTGGTAGACCTTTGAATATGGCTTTTAATCTATCAAACGCCTCCTGATATTTTTCAGTGCAAAGAAACTTGTTTTTCGTACTTAACAAGTTTGTCAGGGGTTCAGTAATGTTGGAAAAAATTGAAACAAAATGTTCAACAGTTTCCGGCCATTCTTATGAATCGTATCAGTTACTTCTAACTGTGACAGGCACAGAAAAATCAGAGATATCCTTGACCTTTGCATCTATAGGTTTAGCATCACCATGTTCTATAATATGTCCTAGAAAAGTTACACAAGAATGGCATAGCTCACTTTTAGATAAATTGATTGTCAAATTTGCACTAGTAAGTGGTCGAAGAATTTCTGAATCTTCTTTACTTTCTAAGAGCCGTAAAATCTAATTTAAAGAACATTTTAAAGAATAGGCAATAAAGAATGAACTCTTTCACAAGACTCAAAATTTCTCTCCAGTAAATAAAGTTCTATGAAACCGTAATTTCACGTTTGACTTAAATGTCTGAGGACCAAATTCAAGGATAACAAGCTGGAGAATTCCAGACATGAAAGTTGACTTTTGACCAGATTGAATTGATATAAGAAGGCCAAATTGAGTAAAACGCTTGGTCAAAGCTTTTGCTATAGTATTCCTCAAAGGAATTGCCTCTTGGAATCTTGCTGACACACACATAATGGTCAACATATATTGGTTATCTGACTTAATCTTAGGTAAGGGATCCTTACAATCTACCATTATTCTGCTAAATGGTTCGCCAAACGCAGGTATGCGTTAAAAATGAGCCTTATGTATCTTCTGATTGGGTTTTTCTAACATTTGACAAGTATAACATGATCTACAAAATTTACAAACATCACATTCAATTTTTGGCCAATAAAAGTGGTTCAAGAATATTTGATAATAATATTTATCCCTAAATGACTAGCCAGAGGAGTTTCATGGGCCAGACTAAATATTTACTGTGTGTAAGATTTTGAAACTATAATATGATAAATAACTGAGCACCCGTCACTAGCAGGTGCCTCGAGAGATATCCACTTTTACATAAGAATTTTTTTTTGAATGAGAAAATAGAAAGGTTCTTCAATGGCGTCAGTTTCAGAAATGACACGTTGAATCAAACAGGAAATCTCAGGATCGTTTTCATGTTCGACGGCACGTGATTGTCGTTTGTCACCCTGATTAGATAAAATTAAAAGGAGTAGCCAAAGAAGGGACATGGTGATCAATACCTTTTGATTGATCCAAATAAGTAGCGAAAGTGACCTCATCAAAATCTTGATCAGTACATGTGTCAGCCAAAGGAATAATTTTCTTATCAATATCATTCTCGAGAGCTTACTTTGCTATAACTCTGGTAACTGCACAATATAAGTGTAATTCGGGGTGTTCTTTTCAATAGGATCAATTTTCTGATCCAAAGAAGGTTTGTCCGTTACAAGTGGATTAACCGCATCCTTGTCAGCAGGATGGTTGATGTCTAGTAACAAACGAATGCCCTCGAAAGGTAAAGTATACCAACTGACATAGGTACTGAAACTCTGTCTGATGACGAATTTACAGATTGGAGAGGAACATTAACAAAGCCTCACCCTACTCTCTGAATGGGAACACTCATTAGAACATAACCTCTCAGGAAAGGCAAAGTACCTGATAATAAAAGACAATAAGATGCTTCAGTATCCATTTAAATTTTAATAAGGATAGTATTGGCGAAATCACCCAAGAGCGATATAGAACACTATGACATGAATGGTTAATAATTCACCATAATCAGACCGAACAAATGTATTAGTTTCGAAACATGACTGTGACCTTGTCCTATTCAAAATAAGAACATATGTCTATCAAGATTCTGGTTCCTATGCTACAATTTGAAGCAATCAGAACTGACGTGTCCGTTTTTCTTGCAATATGTACACGTAGGAATATAAAAGGATTTGAATCTAGTTTCTCAGAAGCTTGATTGCTAGAAGTTGTGCCAGAATAAGTTTTAGGAGGAGTCGTATAAGGCTAAAATAGCTTTCTACCACTGGCCTGCTGAGCGAAGTCTTGATTGCAGTATGACCTTTATGAGTTAAGGAATACTCAGCAGCAGCAAGAGCCGCATTTATCAAGGTTTCCCTCTTATCGAGATGATTGTTATATGGAACACAATTTATAAACTCTTCAACTAACACAAGTTGATCGAGACTTTCATAATAATTTTCAACTTTCTTGGTTAAGCACCAGCTTTTAAATAACTACTGTTTTATTTTGCAAATTCAACATATGTTTGTCCAGCTTATTTTATGTAGTTTACGTAGAGTGAGATCGTCCTTTTCACTTGCTGGCTCAAATTCTTCATTTTAATTTTAAATTCCCTTACATATTTCTCTTTTTGCATTTGTAAGTGCATTTGTTCTATTTACAATTGCATTTTGTTTCTTTCTGTAAATCCAATAACATTTATTTTTCTCTCTCTCCTTTTTGTCAAATTTCAATTGCTTCTCTTCAAATTACAACTGCAATTGTTTCTCTTTATGTCTTCCCTCTTTCATAAAGCTCTCTCTTCCTTAACTCCAGTTCAATTTTTTATTTCATTTTTAATTCTGTTATTTTAATGTCATGGTCTGATACCGACGTCCTCACCGAAGCCAAAACACTTTTATCAGGAACATTCTTCTGTACCATTAAAAAATTGTTATGATTGTGTTGTTTGGCTAAGGAAGATGTTGCTTTAGAAAGATTGTACTCTGACAAGTTCAAGCATTTCCCCTTTCTTCAAACAATCCAACTTCGTTTGTTGGACTAGAATGAAAACTCTACATTTCTGATGTCAGTATGAATGAAAGCCTATTGTTGTCACTATAGATTTCAAACAAAATGCAACATAGTACATTAAGAAACATCTCCCAATTGGCACAACAGAAAGTATTTCTGAACTCCTGAAAGTACTTTTACGACCGAATTACAAAAACAGCGATACTGAGCATTAAACCCCACTAGAAATTTCATTTCGAAAAGACACATGATCACTGCAAGGAAAACACTTAACAGGTGCGCCCGAATTTAAGATCTAAAAATAAGAAACTTTGATGATACAAGTTGCAAGGTGATCACGCGAGTAATGTATGTATGACATTGATACTGATCAATCATTTAAATTTCGTGTAAATAAGTTTCTTAACGAGGTCAGCTAAAAAAATGCTAATGAAATAATTTTCAGTTCTGTACAAGCTTAATATACTTTTTTAAAAATATCGAATCCCGTGAAAATAATTATTTCAATAAAATGTATTGATAAAGTTAAAATAAAAAAAAGAATTTAAATTTTAATAGTTTCGCAAATACAACATTATGAACACATTTATGCAAATCTAACGATTGTTCTTAGCAATAAAAATAAAAGAAAAATCAATATTTGAAAATGATAGTTATTTACAGTAGTGACTTTTGATTGTTTTGTCTCATGTTTTTTTTGTTGTTTTTTTCTGAAAATAAGTACATTGAGATTATTTTGTGTAGTAGACTGGAACGTGAAATAAAGTTTTCTCAACCTCATTTTCAAATCTGGTAAAAATATCAATATTTTTATGTTAGCGTTATAAGTAGACTCTAGTTTCATTTTTACATTTCATCCATCCTTTCATCCTTCAAACAATGTTCCCCCATGAGCTCCGAGATGCCAAATAGGTCTGATTTGTCTCCTCTTCATCGTAACAGGCGACTAAACGAAACGGATATGGGGCGACAATGTGGTTAACATATCGTACTTGAATACTTCCATTTCATCGTTGTTTTTCTATGCGCAAAGCTGTTAACTCCTATGGGTTCCCACAAATTTTGTTTCTTTTTCAGAAAGTCACCAAACCCATTTAAATAATGAATATCTTCAACCCCCACCCCTTCCACAACGTTGTTCACACAAATCCAGTAAACTTAATGTCAGGCAGATTTTATGTGAACACTAAATTAAGACCATTCTTATCATCAAAAATGGAATTTTAAGATAAAGACAGAAATGAACAATTCGATGTTTAAATTAGACTTTTGGTGCTCATAATTAATGTTGATGGCACAATATTTTCAGAAATAAATATATAATGCTAACCCGGACCATTAGCATAAATAGTTTTCTCATAAAGTTCTTTCACAACCCTTCCCAACCATCGCCAGACCAACGGAGGTGGGATTGGGGGTCATAGACTCACTTATCCAATGTCATAAAGAGGGGGTCATAGACTCACTTATCCAATGTCATAAAGAGGGGGTCATAGACTCACTTATCCAATGTCATAAAGAGGGGGGCATAGACTCACTTATCCAATGTCATAAAGAGGGGGGCATAGACTCACTTATCCAATGTCATAAAGAGGGGGGCATAGACTCACTTATCCAATGTCATAAAGAGGGGGTCATAGACTCACTTATCCAATGTCATAAAGAGGGGGGCATAGACTCACTTATCCAATGTCATAAAGAGGGGGGCATAGACTCACTTATCCAATGTCATAAAGAGGGGGGCATAGACTCACTTATCCAATGTCATAAAGAGGGGGCATAGACTCACTTATCCAATGTCATAAAGAGGGGGTCATAGACTCACTTATCCAATGTCATAAAGAGGGGGGCATAGACTCACTTATCCAATGTCATAAAGAGGGGGTCATAGACTCACTTATCCAATGTCATAAAGAGGGGGTCATAGACTCACTTATCCAATGTCATAAAGAGGGGGGCATAGACTCACTTATCCAATGTCATAAAGAGGGGGTCATAGACTCACTTATCCAATGTCATAAAGAGGGGGGCATAGACTCACTTATCCAATGTCATAAAGAGGTGGCATAGACTCACTTATCCAATGTCATAAAGAGGGGGGGGCATAGACTCACTTATCCAATGTCATAAAGAGGGGGGGCATAGACTCACTTATCCAATGTCATAAAGAGGGGGGCATAGACTCACTTATCCAATGTCATAAAGAGGGGGGGCATAGACTCACTTATCCAATGTCATAAAGAGGGGTGAGGGTAATCATTGTCCTCATAATCGTCACCGTATCTATCACCTCCACTACCATCGTCATCATTTTTAACGACATGAAAGGTAATCAGTTTTAGCATTCTACAATTTGATTTCTTGCTATACTGATGAAATTTTAAAGTACATCACATTCACTAATTTGCTTGTAGTAAAGCAGGAAAAATTCTGCGAACGCTGTTAAATATAAAACATTTTGTGAAAGACGCTTATAAAAATGTTTAGGCTGTGTCTTTACCATGCTGATACCACAGATGCGTTGGTCAAACTGGTCTCAAATTTTCAGACAGATCTCATATTTCCAGATAAGAAGAAATGTATTTTGCTCTTCATTTGACAATATTATCGTACTTAGATGAGGTAATCGTTATATAAAAAATAATGTGCATCTATCACTGAAGGAAATGTATGAATTGTTTGTTTATTATTAGAAGGCGCTGTTGAGTCCATTTAAATGTGTGTACGGTTTAATAATGGTAGATGCAGATTTTGAACATCTTGGGTCTAATACACGTGTTCTCTCATAGGAATTGAAATCGTTCCTTTAATTTGTGTGCTGAAGTGTGGGCTGTGTTTCTATTTCACTTTCTAATTCATAGTCTTTAATTATTTACGGATGTCAGTAACATTCGTGTGCATGTTTGACAGTGGTATTGTAATTTTCAGTAGAACTCGTGTCCGTGCTTTTCATTGTGATATTTCAATGATCAATAACACTTGTGTGCATGTTGGACGGCATTGTTACGGTTATCAACAATACTTCTGTGCATGTTTGACTGTAATATTGCAGTCATTAATACCATTCGTGTGCATAATTAACTCTGAAATTGTCTGATTACAAATATTTCCGGTTTTGGCTTGTGTTGTTCCATCGCTTAATCAAGTATGACATCTCATCTGGACGAAATAAAGAATACAAGCGTATTAAAGTACAAATGTTAAGCTATGAAGTTATGAAAGTGAGTTCTCTATACCAATTCTTTTCTTTCATGGAATGTTCATTGGTCGTATAAGCAATAAAAACATTATTTCAAAAGCAATATCAGTGAGAATAACACAAACAAAAATTGTAAAGTTTGATCAAAAAACATTCAGTTAATTTTAAACTTATGCTTATGATTATTGACTGTCACTGTTTGCCTGAAAAGTATCAATTTTAATGGTTATAAGATCCTTCATTGTATTTATATTTGACAATACAAAAATGCTATATAAATCGCATGGCAATATATTTTATAAAAGCTCTCATAAAGTCTTAGAACTTTTTCGAACGGTCTTAGGATGTTTTGTTATACCTGGGCCTGATATTTGCTGTTCCGCAGCAATTTATTGATACATGTTTTTTTGGATTGAAATAGCTATTCATTCTCGCCCACCTACAACCCTCCTTCGACGTTTGCTTCACTTAAGTTTTCCCGTCAATAGATGGGTCAAGTAACACTATCATGTATACACATCGTGTCTGTTCTTATACAATAAATTAATAGGTCACAATTAACGGTCAACTGTAATAATTCAGAAATCACACATAAATGACAAGTAATCTTCAGTCTGTTAACGTGCAGCATCTGCTAAATCAAGTAAAATATTGGAGAAAATCGTTTAATGCACTTGGTGATTTTCATTATGCGAAACCATATCGTGTACACTAAAAGCCCTAATTAAATCAGTCCGTCACGTAGTCGGCCTTTATTAATAAATATTTTTTGCCCTTTACTCTTAAGACATTTTCGTAACTATGCTGTGGATTCTCTGAAAAAAGGATATTCCCAATACTCTTTTGAGATGTCTGCCCACCCTTAAAATTACGTAATAATCATTGTCCAATCCGGTGATGCAATCGGGCAAAGGATGAAACGAATTCTTAACTTATAACGAAAATAAGAGAAGCTATTAAACTATTTCTTGTTTTCTTCCTCTCTTTTTTATTTACTTATACTCTCTAGAATATAAAGGGGAAGCAATAGTAACTCCTTCTTGCTGGTCATGAAAATTATTGAATGGTGAGAAATTGGCTATGCAGTCATTATTCCTGATCTTTCTAACTACTGGTATTTTGTTGCTCTCTTTTATATACGCCCTATTGATTCTTCCCCATTGTCACAAAGATGCACGTAAGAACGTAGTGGGTGGATATACTTTGTTACGTAGGATATAAAAGCAGCAGAGTAAATCCGAATGCTTCGAAATCAATTAGTATCTAAGACAGCTCTTGCAGTTTCTAAAAGCGACACACCATATGCGGACAGTATGTTGTTTCCTTTCGCATTGTATCATGAATGTTGTTAATCACTATATAGCCTCGAAGTCAGGTCTTCACAGTTGATGACAAGCTGTTCGAGACGATCGCATGTGCAACAGGACAGAGACATATGAAACCAGTATGATTTTCATGTTTGCTCCTAAATGAGAAACAATATCTAGAGTTTTTCTGGACAAGTCTAAAATATTTCATAGAAGAAACACCAAAGGATATTTATGTACATTTAGTCACGTGTCTTTTTCCTGGTAATGATAAAGCTGGGACTTCATCAAATCGAGCAATAAGGAATTGAAATTAACTAACACCTGTTTTATAATTAACATTATACGAAATAACGCACGTTCTGCACATCTTGGATGGTAAGTTACTTTCAACAGTTTTTTAATTCTTTGTTCAGTTTATTGTAGTTTCTAAAGAGGTTTCTACGTCTTGCTCTTTACTGGCTTGCTCATGCCTTATAGACTTCATGAGCATTTAACAGCATTTCTTCATTTCTCAGCATACTTTATATAGTGATGCATATTGAAGTTGGATAGTTTTGAAATATTTATCCTCTCTAATAGACTTTAAAAATATCGCAAATTTTTTCAAACCCCTTTTTTTTCTCGAGCAGAAACAAATCTTTACTTTTTGTTAAAATTTATTTCTAAATTCCTTAGTATTCCTTTTTTCTAATCAGTTTTCAACAGTTCTTTATTTCTAAACTTCTTGACATTAAACTTCTCACACAAAAATGTTTTTGTTTCTATGCAATATACTTCCGTACATTTATCCAGTTATCAGTTAAATATTTCTTCTAACAATTTTATTGTAAAATCACTTAAGAAGGTAAGCTTGCAAATTTTGGGACCCATAGTTGGAGATTAGAAATGCCGGCAACTTACTGAACTTATTCGAAACTGAAAAGAAATAGATGAATAAGACAAATATTAATTATTTTTGTTGTAGGGTTTAACGCCATTTTTAAAATATTAGTGACCTCACAGTAATGCTATTGTTGTATGGTTGTTACGTTGAAATATTAAATTGTGTATTGAACGAGGGAAAGAGGGTAGATGTAATGATTCAAGTTACTATATATATATATATATATATATATATATATATATATATATATATATATATATATATATATATATATATATATATATATATATATATATATATATATATATATATATATATATACACATACATACATACATACATACATACATACATACATACATACATACATACATACATACATACATACATACATACATACATACATACATACATACATACATACATACATACATATCTGAAACGACACTGACTATTCAAGATGTTATCGATCCGTTCGTTGATTACTAATATAATAAGGACATGTGGACACGTGTCTCGTAGTTGCCTAGATTTGTGCATAAAGTATTTCTAGAACTATTGTAAATGTCAATTTTAAACTAAAGTTACTAAACAAGTGTATTCCAGAAACATTTATTTACAGGACGGAATTTTTTTTAACCGCACTTAAAGCCCTTAATTGTTTTGTTAATAGTGTAATCTTAAGTTTTGGCATTTGCTCATGAAATCAAACAAGCAGTCGCCTAGGAAACGTGTGCTTTCTTGATCAACGCAATGGCCTGCACTTGTTCCATTATTGCTATCAAATATAATTATTTCTTAATACATACCAAAAATGTCTACAGTGTGTATTCCTATCCAGATTTCACTAATGCAAAACTCTTTTTATCAGTCGGTCTATCCTCTCAACCGTTCAATAGTCACGCTTGGTTTTTGTTACGAGTTTCGCTTTTTATTAAAACGATCCGATATAGGTAATACAGTATTTTGTTCCCAACACACATTAAAATTTCTGAGCAGTCGTCTGAAATGATCTTTATCAATACCACCTTATCCTTCATAACCACACAACTTCTCTCTCTCTCTCTCTCTCTCTCTCTCTCTCTCTCTCTCTCTCTCTCTCTCTCTCTCTCTCTCTCTCTCTCTCTCTCTCTCTCTCTCTCGTATAAGTCCCAATCAGTGTCATGCTTGATAGCTTGTTGCATTCCGACGATACAAGTGCAGGCGATCAATAAAATGTTCTATACCAGCTAAACGTGTTTGTGACTGTACTTGAACATATATCCTTCATGTACAATTACAGTGAATCTTGAAGTTAATAGTTTACATGTATATTGTTCTTTTTGTCTTGTAAACATGGTATCGTCCGGGATATTTACACGCGTGCTACCAAACAATTGATTAAGATACTAAACGTGAGTAAACTGACATTATCCAAAATGGAAAATAAATAAATACAAATAAAGAATATTTTTATTATAAGCTAAAAGGTTGATTGCTACAGAGCATTTAACTTGATCTATGTTAGGAAATGGGGTAATTTGAAATTAAGCATTAGACTGGTTTCAAAGACCTTTCATGAATTTTGATCGGTTGGTTGCACCTGTACAGGTAACATGGCAGTCTGGCTATCAAATATCAAATATATAATTCAGCAAATAAGGTCTCCAGAGTATGTATACCACATCCTATATTACAATCATGTTTAAATTTAATATTTAGTCATTCAAAATAATATTTATGTAAGTGTTTTTCTCAAGTTTTGAAATATGGCAACGAGTGGTCTACCCAGAATAATATAACAACCCTTCTTGGAAGAAAACATGACAATATCAGTTTTCCAAAAGTATGTGTCAGTTCTATGCAGAGATACTGAATCGAATATGGCTTTATGAATCTTTCGACTCATGAACAAATTATCCCAAACGACAAAGTTTTAGATCTCACATTTCTAGCCGCAGATATGTATCATGCCGACATCGATATGCAGATGTTTGAGTTGTTTGAGTATAAATCAAATATACATATTATGAAATACCTACAAGCCATAATTTAGAAGCGAAAGAAGTCTTACACATAGAAATCACGATGTTTTGACAGCTAAATTAGTCTAAATTACACTCAAAGGAAAACATATATTTGAGTATTGCTCGGTGTACTAGAGAGCTTTGAAGCCTTAATTCAAAATGATTCACCAGTTTCGTTCAAGGCATAACAACCTTTAATTCCTAGCGATATCTTAAATTATCACTATTTTAAAAAGTTGTGTTCGTTACAAGGTTTCCTAGTACTTCAAGACTTCAAAGAAACGAGTTTAGGTAGTCTTCTTTTTTACATACATCCTTTTTTATTTGCACTCATGAATGTGCTGTAGTTTTAGTTTCTCTTGATTTAGTAAATAAGTGAGAAGTAACAATATTTACTTATACGCTTTCTGGCCATGTTTTTTGAAAACGCGAAGGAAATGTTAAATATTGCAGACACAGAAGTAACATAAGGTATGTGTTTTAACAAATACTATATTATAGCAGTCTTATATCAACAACTCCATTACCCTAACACTCACAGAAAAGAAACATCTAATCCGTATTTCACATTTCTGCACTAAATCATCGTAGCTGCCCACCAGAGCACTTCTTTGCGAAGAACGGCTCATCGATGACATAAAAAAACCAGAATGTACTTTAATAATCTGAATGTCGTGATCTTTCGGTCTTACTTCCATATGGTGCATCTATGAAAGCCTGCGTGTGTCACAAGTTTTAACAAGTAACATATTATTCTGTCAATTATCTTTCTGATATCCACATGAAACACATAAAAGGGTGGCGAGCCAAAACACCAGTAAAGAGCTACAATGAATCAACTCAGACAGTTAACAAATTCTGTATGAGCTTTATGCCACTTAAATTTGTTTTGGACAGGCTAACAAATTTTTACAAATGCGCTTTCGGAAACGGATATTCTGCTTCCTCAACTAATACATTCACACTCACACTCAAATCACGAAACTATAATACCCTTTCATAATAATTTCACAAAGATCACGAATTTAAAATAACTTCAAGCCCATACTGACGTCACGAAAATATATTAAGATTGTATTTAGCTAATTCATCAAGCCTTCTACTGATCTTCATCTGAGTTTCTGTCGGCTTCACTGTTCTTTGAAAATCAAGATCGATTTTGAACTGAACGTGAAAGCTATCTGAATGTATGGAAAATGATCCAGTCTGATGTCCATCCTTTTATGTTATCCCTGACCATGGATATAAAACAGCTTGATGAGGTCTACAGGAAATATATTAAAATAGTATTCAAGTAAACAATATTTCAAAAAATCTTCATAAACAAAGAGGACAGATAATAATTGTATCGCAGACTCAGTTATTGTAATAATCAATCATACGTAGGGCAGAATATTAAAATCTGTTCAAGGTGGTTCATAATTTCTTTGCTGTAAAACTTATAGAAGATAAAAAGATTTAAATTCTTAAAACAGAATAATAAACCCACACATTCTTCGGAAAACAGTCATAACCGATTGTAAAATTGAATTGTTTTGCTTCAGCATTCATCAGTTTGTCTTTTAACAATAAAGGGACTTTCAGGTCTACAAGATGAAACTGAAATGTTATTTTTTAACTTTCGTATTATATAAGTCAAACACGAAATAACTCAGAAATATAAAAAAGTTGTTGTAAAATGAGAGTTTGTATGCAAGTTTTGAGATATTTAGAGAAACGAATACAGGTTGAATATAAATGTTTGAGACACTTAGTGACAGTGAATACAATTTTAATGCAAGTTCTGAAATATTTAATGAAATTGAATATAGTTTTAACACAAAGTTTTGGACATGTCCTGAAAGAGTATATATTGTAAATACAAGTTTGGAGACACTTATTGATAGTGAATACAGTTTCAATACAAAGATTGGAATATTTAGTGAAATAATACAGTCTGAATACACGCTTTCAGACATTTAGTAAAACTGAAGCCAGGTCTTCTTATGCCAAATCTTTAAAATGTAATTGTGCTAACCATCTGTATTAAACAAGCAACCAACTATTCCCATGATAAATTCCAAGAAATGTGCCAATTGACGTTAGGCAAAACATTTGCCCTGATAAATGCCAATAATTATGCCAATTGATTTTAGGTAAAACTATTGCCCAGATAATGCCCAAATATATCCCATAAAATTTAGGTACAACCATTGCTCTCATAAATGTCTAGAAATAAGCCAGTTGAGATTAGGTAATCTCTCTCTCTCTCTCTCTCTCTCTCTCTCTCTCTCTCTCTCTCTCTCTCTCTCTCTCTCTCTCTCTCTCTCTCTCTCTCTCACACACACACACACACACACACACACACACACACACACACACACACACCGTTCATGACCCATATAAGTGACCATGTGTTAGTAATGGGTAATATAATTTTGACTTTCCAATACATTTGGAAAAGGACCGAAACTTTGAATATTCACCTGATAATGAACTGTTGGGTAACCATACTAAGAGACATTTAGACTGAAAGTGCCACAAGGTGTGATGCACTGATACAGTACCTTAAGTTTTCACTTGGTTACTACACTCACAGGAATAAGAAATGTTGTGTACATTCTGCATGTCCAAATATATAAAGAGTTGATCTTTTTAAATTTTTTGTAAATAAACGTTAAGTAATGATCTCCAATTTGATCACATGTCGAGCTCAAAGAATTCGAAATAGTTTCCTTTAACCACAATAATAGTTATAGTATACAGCATTGCAATTATTAATGCTCTTTGTAAGTTGTTGTTAATGGAGTCACTTTGACTAGTGTCTATAGATAACGTATTACATTCTGAGGTTGAACTTGCAAGAACTTGAATGTATTTTATCTCCGAGGTTCGTGTTCGTCATCGCAAGGGAGGTAATTTGTTCAGAACTAGAACTTTCGCTTATTAGAGAAGGTCGGCGTAGAGATAGTATAGTAAGAAAACAATAGTATGAACAAATGCGATGTCTGACTAGTAGAAAACTGATAACACTTAATTGAATTAAAATGGTTTATGTGGCGCTCTACAGTTTCGTATTTAGCATAAGGTTATAATTTTAAAGGAAAAGAATTTCCCCAGGTTTCCTTACTAGTTGTACTGGCTATTTAAAAGAGACCTTGTATATCTTAGGTATTGTTCAAAGATCCTATAATTCTCTTTTTTATGTATGATTGATGGGTGTAATATGGGTCAGAGAGTATACAGCTTGGCCATACTCCAGATGTGCACCTTTTAAAAAGGTGCTAGCTCTACTTGCTCATTTTCATTTCTCGAATTTCAGAGGTAAATTGTAAAAAATAGAGCCGATAACTTTTTTTTACATGTTATGTATTTGGTAATTCATTCATTGTACTTTTAGAAGCTGGTATTGTCTAGTTTGGCAAAATTCATTTTCCATATTTTAATAGCTGCCAAGAATAGTGTACTTTAGACAAATTTAGGTTGATTTTTGGAGCACAAGGGAGTAGTCATTTTAGTTAACAGTGTCTTAAGGTCATTTGAAATTTCTAAAAGTACAATATCCAAAGAAATTTCAGCCACATTACATGAAAGTAGTATATAGGTATGTCAACATTCTCTCCACTATGCATGTTTCAAATGCAAACAACTTCACCTTACATACATCATTCTCGCAAAAGTACATAATAAATGGTGAGCGCCACCTTAATAGGAAACACTGTACATTAAAGCATCTTTATGACTTTCACTGTTTTATATTTAGTTCGCTTCGTCTAAAATTCTAGCTCTGCGTGATATAGTGTCACAGCTCTTTATGGTTCTACTCAAATGAATCCGAATGATTAGAAATGTCATCTTCGCTAGACAGATCAACTTCGTTCCAAATTGACCCTTAGCAGCTGTAGCTTGTAAAATCAGTATTTTAAAATCGCTTACTCTAGCGACTGGAACTGACATTGCTAGCACCAGTCGAAATCAGTCGACCAATGGAAGTGCGCGCAATACATGCTGACAAGCGGTCAGTATTCAGTGAGCTCCACTCCATGCGCTGTGTGTTTGTGTGTCTGAATAGTTTTAACGGGATAACGGACACGTGATGTACGATATTGTGCCTTAACCCCACCATTAGAATTCCCTACAATCTTCTTAAGGGAAATAAACCGATCTCTCTGATTGGGTGAGTTTATTTCAGCTGCATGCACTCAGAGAGGAATGGTAGCTATTGTTTCGAGTAGCCATATAAACCGAAAATTGACTTTCAACGAAATGAATATCTGTGTGTGTGTGTGTGTGTGTGTGTGTGTGTGTGTGTGTGTGTGTGTGTGTGTGTGTGTGTCTGAGTGTAAGTGTGCGATTCGATTTTTGAAAATTGTTCAGTCTTAACTCAATAATGTCTGCATTGTGGCAGTTTATAATGATGTCTAGCATTGGAGATCATGACGCAGACTTATAGCATGATGTTTCACCCAGTCACATTATCCTGACACCAGGCCGATCAGTCAGTCACAACACTAGCCTCTTGTTGTTGTTGTTGTTGTTGTTGTTGTTGTTGTTGTTGTAGGGTTTAACGCCATTTTCATCACAAGATAGGCTTTACATGGCCGCCAGTATTAATAGTGGAGGAAGAACCCTGGAAAACCCAGGGAAAAACCACCGACCAACGAGAAGCTAACCTCTTAATACTTTTTCTTATTGTCTCATTATAGAAAATAAAATAAAATCATTTATGTTCAGCGTTGTAACAACATTGTAACCATTTTGCATAACGGATATATTTCATTGCGTGGCACCCATAAAAGTGATGTTTTAACGAGTTAAAATAAATAGTTTTGGGTAACGCAAGATGAAATAGTATCAGCGTAGCTAAATAACATTTTTCTATTATTATAAACCAAACTTGCTACAGAATCCTTGTTTAGAAGATTCAACTCATTTTCCGGTACAACACTCAAATCTCCACCCCATTTTTGTATTTGGCATGACCTACTGTCACAGTAAATTGCATGACCCTATCTAAAACAAACGCGACTCCGTTCAGCATTTCATCGCGTTTGGTTAAATTTCTTTATCAAAGATTATTCATAATGTCGGTAGTGTAAAACAGGTTCTAATTTGTATATCTTGCTCATAAGCTAATCCTTTGTTGTTTTTGCAGGCTTACACATTTCCAGTAAAGTTGCAGACAAAACTGATTGAAGCGAAATTAATACCAGTTTTGCATACTTGCATTAAAATCAAGCATACTGCATATGTCAGCGTAACTAACTGACGATTTTGAGTCTATTAGACTTGCAGCTACTTTCCCATCCCTCCCTCTCTCCGTTCCTCCCTTACACACTCACACGCACCCACAGATTGGCGCAACACACCCCTACAGCTACTATGATTATGCTGGTATGTAAAATTATTCATACTAGTCTACGTTCCTCAAATTTATGTAATAATTCGTGTACACGATAAAAATAGATCGGATCCAGTTCACTTGAAAGGACTATAATTTTTGCCTTTCATGCAAACGTAAAAGCACAGACGTGTACATAATAGCAAATGAAACTAAATGAGAGTTAACACAACGACTCCGTAAGTAGCAGTTATAAGTTACAAACAGAGGCAAGATGGTGAATCATTTATTTTGAAATTAAATTAAGAAGTTAAAGACAGATTTTGTTTTAAAATAGTCGCTATGGTCTGATAGATATAATAAACAAAATGGAATTCATTGATTGAGTGCAAACAATATTTAGAATGTTCTCTCATTTTCAAAATGGCAGTCGACATTCAGGAAATATTTATTCAACTACTCTACTTCTCTAAGATGCATGCAACGTCATCTATAATTCTAATTCACTTCGCAAACTGCTCAAACAATGAAGATTCAGTTAGCAAACATCACATATAATGCACATTACATTAGCAAACTTCACATATAATGCACATTACATTAGCAAACTTCACATATAATGCACATTACATTAGCAAACTTCACATATAATGCACATTACATTAGCAAACTTCACATATAATACACATTACATTAGGAAACTTCACATATAATGCACATTACATTAGGAAACTTCACATATAATGCACATTACATTAGCAAACTTCACATATAATGCAGATTACATTAGCAAACTTCACATATAATGCACATTACATTAGCAAACTTCACATATAATACACATTACATTAGGAAACTTCACATATAATGCACATTACATTAGCAAACTTCACATATAATACACATTACATTAGGAAACTTCACATATAATGCACATTCTATTAGCAAACTAAGCATATAATTTATGTTGTTTTAACTAACTTCACATGTAATGTACATTTAATTAACAAACATTAAATATAATTCACATTCAATTAGAACATATCGCATGTAATGCACATTTTATATAGAAACGTCACATGTAATGCACACTCAGTTATTAAACTTCACACAAAATGAACATTACATTAGGAAATTTAAGAAACATCACATGTAATGCAATTTGCAACAACACATATAATGCACATGTAATTAGAAAACTTTACATATAATGCACACTATATTAGGAAACATTACATATAATGCGCTTTGTATTAGGAATCTTCACATATAATGCATATTCAATTAGCAAACTTCACATCTAATGCATATTCAGTTAGTAAACTTAATATATAATTCACATCATGTTAGCAAACTTCACATATGATGCACATTATATTAGGAAATTTCACATATAATGCACACCCATTTAGCAAACATTACATATAATTCATATTCAATTAGGAAACGTCAAATATAATGCACATTATATTAGGAAGCTTCATTTATAATTAATATTCAATTAGCAAACTTCACATGTAATGCACATTCGATTATCAAACATTACACATGATTCACATTCAATTACAAAACATCACATATATTGGACATTCAATTAAACTAATTACCGCATATAATGCACATTTCCGTTAGTTAGCTTTACATATAATGCAGATTATATTATCACACTTTGCATATAATTCACATTCAATTAGTAAACTTCACATGTAATGCACATTCAATTAGCACACATCACATATAATGCAATTAGCTATATCACATATAATGCAAATTCAATTAGCAAACTTTACATATAGTGCACACAATATTAGAAAGCATCACATGTAATGAACTTTGTATTAGGAAACTTCATATGTAATGCACATTCAGTTAGCAAACTGCACATATAATTGACAGTCAATTAGCAACATCACATATAATGCACATTTAATTAGCAAACTTCATATATAATGTACATTGTGTTAGCAAACTTCACATATAATGCATATTATATCGACAATCTGCTTATATAATGCTCAATCAATTAGCAAACGTCATATATAACGCATATTGTATTAGAAAACTGTACATTTAATGCACATTCAATTAGCACACTTCACATATATTGCACATTCAATCGGCAAACATCACATATAATGCACATTCTATTAGCGTTATTTTGATTGCTTGCATAGCCTATCTACCCATTATTTATTATGTTATTAGCATTTCTCGCTTACAAGTTTGTTCTCCTAATTGTGCTCATGTGATCAAAGTAGTCTTATATTTTAAATTAATCGTAGACATACTTATAGTTTGTATTAAAAAGGAAACGAATTTGTCCGACGTCTGGCTCAAATATTTTCTGCAATGATTTCAGATTTTTGTTTCCAAGGGCAAACAATTTTTTTGGTGTTCATTAAGGACTTCTTTCATTTTCATGAAAGTTTTAATATTTTCAAACACTTTCTTAATAATAATAATAATAATAATAATAATAATAATAATAATAATAATAATAATAATAATAATAATAATAATAATAATAATAATAAGCACTTTGTACAGCGCCTAATCTTTAGAAGCTCTAAGCACTTTACAACATTAGACAAACATATATAATGATATGATTACAAAAGGCAAACACCATTTGATTAGACAACATAAAACATGTTCAGAATATATAGGCTAAGGAAACATTATTAGGTCTTTAAGTTTGTTCTTGCAGTCGCAATAGGTGATTGTTAACTACGCTCTTGAATGAGATCACTGCGTTTTGTGTCTAAGTTCATGTGGGCAATTCGTTCCACACTGCTGGACCCTGATATGCAAAAGAACGTTATCCATATAACTTCATTTTTATACTGGTGTGTACACATGGGTGTGGTCGGATAGGAGTCTTTGACTGGAACCCGTCAATAAAATGGATAGCCAGTTTAGGATACAGAGTAGGGGGATATGTGCACTAAGGATGATCTGAGCATCTTTATTTGGAACTGTTTGAAATTTCGGAAGTAAATATTGATCGTAACCAGTCAGAACTGAGTTAAGATAGATAAGATAGTCCAGTCTTGAAAGTACTAAGGAACACATAAGTCTTTTTAATGGCATCAACTGAGACATAATTGCGAATGGAACTATTGCTTCTCATCTCAAGATATGTATTGTTTGAGATTAGGAATGCGAAGGAGAAATTTTTATGTGGTGCTCAGGATGGCTTCAGTTTTATCATCATTAATCTGCAGCTTATTATATGTCATGCATGATTTCACAGAGGAAATGCACATCTCTACACCTTGGATAATAGCACCAACTTCATTTGGGTGGCTAGATTTGTTTATTTGGATGTTATATGGTACAATTGGCGAGATACTGAATGATGATCTAGGACGCCTAAGAAAGGCCGAGTGTGTAGAATGAAGAAATCAGATCCTGAGCAGACTCTTGTGACACACCATAAAATATCAACTGAGCTGGAGTGTATTCCATTTGTGGACATAATTTGTGTAGTGTTGACCAAGTAGGACTTGTACCACAGTTTGGCCTTATCGTAAATGTCAAATACATGTTGCAGATTGTGAGGTAATATATGGTGTCAAATGATGCAGCCAAGTCAAGGTAACGATTCCGCTGTCCAAAGCATAGAGAAGGTTATTAACTTCTTTCAGAAGAGTAGTTTCAGTAATGTGGCAAGGGAGATATGCGGAATCTATATTGCTGAAAAAAACTGTTTAAATTCAGATTAGATACGAGTTGGGATAGAACAAATATTTCTTAGATTTTCGACACGAATGGGAAATTAAAAACTGGAATGTAGTTCTTTAAATTAATATGGTTGATTGCTGGTTTCTTCAGCAGAGACTTTGCAATGACAGTTTTGAAAAATGATGGGAATTCCCCTGATGAGAGAGAATTCTTAATACTATCAGTTAGTGAAGGTAATATTGGATCCAAGCACTCAAGCACTCAATGTAGGAATCAGATCAAGTTCACATGACTTTGGTGCATTCCTCATCACGATTGTAGGTACTAAATCCATAGAGACAGATTAAAATGCTGCTAACGGTTGCCGCTGAAATTCTGTATCGCAACTGTATGGTGACTAAGAGTCAAATGAAATTGTATTGACAAACTTATATAAAATGGTTTGTACCTTGTCACGGAAGAAATTTGCAAACAGATCTGGAAGGTCGACTAGAGAGAAAGTAGTTGGAAGTGATGTATATCTGTTACTTGAAATTAGCTTGTTATCCATCTCAAAGAGCTCTTGCAGTTGGAGATCCTTGGGCAGTCTTACAGTAAATACTTAATTACTTTGAAAACACTTGTAAGGGAAATACATTACAGCCGATTCGCGTATGTGTTTTTTTGGTTCTCATGCATATATATATATATATATATATATATATATATATATATATATATATATATATATATATATATATATATATATATATATATATATATATAAGGTTTATTAACAACCTGAAATCAACACAAATATTGATAATCAATGTGTTTCCCCTTGAATTATAGATTTCATGACATAAACGTGTTAGTCTGACATTTTCGTTTATTTTTTTTATTAAAAACTGTTCTTCAATATTGTGGTGTTCTTTTAGTACCAGATCAAATTCTGTTGCAATGACGTGATTCAATTGTTGAGACGAAAGCTTCAACTGTTCCCCGCCAAATTACATTCCATTGTTTTTGCTAAACCATGGTCCTGCACAAGCCATATATTAAAATTGAAGGAGATTCGCACCATTTATCATGTCAGTTTTATATAAAAATATATATGTTTGGATTCGTAGCATATTCAGCTAATAAAACAAAGTAAATTCGGAGTCAGCGAAAATTTCTCGATGATAGGTATTTTTAGATTTTATGTTCAGCATTATGCATTTCGAATGAAAGACGTGCCTCATTAGATGAATGAATCCTTTGAGTATACACTTTACAGAGACACTAATGAAAGACAGACTTGTTCCAGAATAAGTTATTCCCATGTCTGTCGTTGGATGGACTATATGCCTCAATAGGTTGCCTACAATCATGTCCATATCTCTTATCGTGTTACATCTAAATAACCAAGAGACGAATGAGTGCCGGAGATGGCGTAATTGCTTGCTTGAGACTCAGCAATATAATCAAATGGGTCTTCAATTGAAATCCTTGACGGATCCTATAAGCACTTAGAGTCTAAGTGGAAAAGCTTTTTTATATGCATCTTTTCAAAATTGAATACACTGTAATGTTTATTTTGTCACTGAAGTGACAACTTTAATATTGTTACCCAGTAATTCAATTTTAATGTCTTGATTCAACACAATCAATAATGTGCATATTTTCTTTGTTTATTGATTGGTACAGGCAAGATATAATCATATGCAGTTATGGTTGTGTTTAAAAGGTTCACTAATAAAACTGTACCCTGAAAACACTATCAAGGAACTTATTGGACTTTTATTACGAAACAAGTCTTAAGTGCAGATGAAATAAATGTCTCTACTTATTGAAGTCAAGAAGAATAAAAATGAATGGCTACGATCAGCCATTATTATTGCATATCATGTCTTATAACACGTAGTCAGCATATCATATCTTATAACACATAGCCTGCATATTATGTCTTATAACACGTAGCCAGCATATTATGTATTATTACACAATCTTCATATTACGTATTATCACACATAGCCAGCATATTACGTCTGATCACACATAGTCTGCATATTACGTCTTGTCACACATAGACTGCATATTATGTCTTATCACACATATCCTCCATATTTTGTATTATCACACGTAGTATGCTTATCATGTTCTATCATACATAGCCTGCACATCATTTTCAATCACACATAGCCTGCATATCATTTTCAATCATACATAGACTGCATGTCATTTTGAATCATATATATTAATGATATAATTGTTAATAACTTAAAATCTGCATATCATACTCAATTACACATAGTCTGCATATCATGTCTTAACATATATATCCTGTATATCATGTCTTATTATACACAGTTTGCATATCATGTCTTAGCATACATAGCCTGCATATTATATCTTATCACACAAAGTCCTCATATCATTTTCAATCGCAAATATCCTGCATATCATGTCTTATAACACATAGCCTGCATATTATGTCTTATCACACATAGTCTGCACATTACGTCTTATCACACATAGTCTGTATATTACGTTTTATCACACATAGTCTGCATATTACGTCTTATCAGACATTGCCTGCATATTACGTCTTATCACACAGTCTGCATTTTACGTCTTATCACACATTGCCTGCATATTACGTCTTATCACACATAGCCTGCATATAACTCTTATCACACATAGCCTACAAAAAATGTGTTATCAAACATAGCCTCAATAATTTGTATTATCACACGTAGTATGCGTATCATGCTTTATCATACATAGCCTGCATATCATTTTCAATCATACATAGATTGCATATCATTTTCAATCATACATAGATTGCATATCATTTTCAATCATACATAGACTGCATGTCATTTTGAATCATACATAGATTGCATATCATGTTTTATCATACATAGCCTGCATACCATTTTCAATCATACATAGATAGCATATCATTTTCAATCATACATAGACTGCATGTCATTTTCAATCAGACATAACCTGCATATCATTTTCAATCATACGTAACCTGCATAACATTTTCAATCATACATAGATTGCATATCATGTTTTGTCATAAATAGCCTGAATATCATTTTCAATCATACAAAACCTGCATATCAATTTAAGTCAAACATAGACTGCATGTCATTTTTAATCATACATAGACTGCATGTCATTTTTAATCATACATAGCCTGCATATCATTTTCAGTCACACATAGATTGCATATCATTTTCAATCATACATAACATGCATATCATTTTCAATCAAACATAGACTGCGTGTCATTTTCAATCATACATAGACTGCATGTCATTTTCAATCATACATAGATTGCATATCATGTTTTATCGTACATAGGCTGCATATGATTTTCAATCATACATAGATTGCGTATCATTTTCAATCATACATAGACTGCATGTCATTTTCAATCATACATAGATTGCATATCATGTTTTATCATACGTAGCCTGCATATCATTTTCAATCATACATAGACTGCATGTCATTTTCAATCATACATAGCCTGCATATCATTTTCAATCATACATAGACTGCATGTCATTTTCAATCATACATAGACTGCGTGTCATTTTCAGTCATATATAGATTGCATATCATTTTCAATCATACATAACCTGCATATCATTTTCAATCATACATAGATTGCATATCATGTTTTATCATACGTAGCCTGCATATCATTTTCAATCATACATATCCTGCATATCATTTCCAATCATAAATAGACTGCGTGTCATTTTCAATCATACATAGAATGCGTGCCATTTTCAGTCTTACATAGATTGCATATCATGTTTTATCATACATTGCTTGTATATCATTTTTAATCATACAGAGCCTGCTTATTATGTTCAATCGCACACATTCTGCACTACTTTTTTAATCACTCAAAATATGCAAATCATACTCAATTACACATTTCTGCATATCATGTCTTATCATACATAGCCTGCAAGTTATGTCTTATCACACATATGCTGTATATTATGTCTTCTCATACACAGTCCCTATTTTATGTCTTAACATACATATTCTGTATTTTACGTCTTATCACACATAGCCTGCATATTATGTCTTATCATACATAGCCTGCATATTATCTATTATCACACATAGCCTGAATATTATGTCTTATCACACATAGCCTGCATATTATGTATTATCACACATAGTCTGGATATTATGTCTTATCACACATAGCCTACATATTATGTCTTATCACACATAGCCTGCATATTATGTCTTATCACACATAGCCTGCATATTATGTATTATCACACATAGCCTACAAATAATGTCTTATCACACATATCCTACAAATAATGTCACACATAGTCTGCTTATTATGTCCTATCACATATAGTCTGGATATTGTCTTATCACACATAGCCTGCATATCATGTCTTATAACACATAGCCTGCATATTATGTATTATCACACATAGCCTGCATATTAAGTATTATCACACATAGCCTACAAATAATGTCTTATCACACATAGCCTGCATATTATGTATTATCACAAGTAGTCTGTATATCATATCTTATACATAGCTTGCATATCATGCTAAATTGTACATAGTCTATATATCATGTCTTATCACACATAGTCTGCATATCATGTCTGATAACACATAGTCTGCATATCATGTTCATTCATACATAGTCTTCATATCAAATTTGATCACACAATCTGTATTCAATGCTCAATGAAATAATCTACCTATATTTTATTACACTGTCTGTATATCATGTTTTATCACACACAGTCTGCAGATCGTGCTAGATGACACCGTCTGGATTTCATGTTTGATCACACATAGTCAAGGTTGAACGTTTCTATCAATACCCTATTTGTTTTTTTGTACGTTTAACGTTTTTAGGGTATCAAAAATAGTTACCATCAAGCAATTCATATAACTATTTTCATTGAAGAAATGCGAACATGTTCCGATTGTTCTTTATTTTATGACCGAACCATATAAATATTAATGTATTCAAAAACATGCGAGCCTTAAGATTGTCAAATTGGTGAGTTAGCATAGTTTTAAGAACTTCACAAAATAAATAACTGCTAATTGTTTATTAACAACAAGCAAACAAATTTATGTTGAATCTTATATATAAACTAAAAAAAAAAACAACCGACTTATATGCTAGATTTCCCCCTATCCTCCTCTCTCTCTCTCATACACACACACACACACACACAGAGCATAGCGTAGCAATATATTTCAATACATAAATATCTTTTGTTTACAGAAACGTATCAAGTGATATATACGTAATTGCGATTATTTGGTTTCTAGAATATAACTGGATAAAATTTCTCGGAAATTTACAGTTTGAAGACAGTTTTGAAATCTGATTTTATATAAGAGATAAAAATCACCTTTCATTAAGGATTTAATAGCAACCCTATTTTATCATCCAATACTTCGACCTTCCTACATTGCCAACCCCCCTTTTCCTCTTACTCAGCCATTAATTTTATCAAGAATTGCCCCGGTTAGGTTAATTTGCGGTAAAATGCTACAAAATGCTACAAAAATTTAGCTAAAAAAAATCATCAGACGGCAAACCTCAGCCACCTCGCCCGAAGTCTGGGACATTCCAACCCTTCCAATTCCTAACTTTATTTAAAGTCTTATTATACAATTATCGCTTCATTTATACATCCATACATATCCATTGTTCGTTTTCTAAGAGAATAAATATTCTCCTTTATTATATTCTCACGGATCATCACAAATTGAAATAACCTAATAAAAAAAATTAGGATGCTCGTTTATTCTTTACTTCATGATTCTGGTGGGAGGGAGTGACCAGAAAAAAAAGTTGTCGATCAATGTGCAAGCTTTCCTAGTATGCTCAAGAAAATGTAACTATAACTAGGTATAATTAAAACCGATCAGACTTTTAATTAAAGCATATATATATATATATATATATATATATATATATATATATATATATATATATATATATATATATATCTGTATATATATCCATTTGTTTATCTATCTATCTATCTATCCTTCTATCTATCTATCTATCTATCTATCTATCTATCTATCTATCTATCTATCTATCTATCTATCTATCTATCTATCTATCTATCTATCTATCTATCTATCTATCTATCTATCTATCTATGTATCTATCTATCTATCTATCTATCTATCTATCTATCTATCTATCTATCTATCTATCTATCTATCTATCTATCTATCTATCTATCTATCTATCTATCCATCCGTTCGTCAATCCATCTATCCTTTTTTATATATATGTATGTATATATATATATATATATATATATATATATATATATATATATATATATATATATATATATATATATAAAACCTTCCATTAACGATCAATGGCGGATTATATTACTGCCTCAAGAAGTTGTAGATGGAAACAGATGACTTAACACAGGTTTCTCTTAAGAGAATTTAAAATTTATTGCCAACATATCTCGCATTGCGATAGTATAAAATTACTGGTGTGCTGCTTGATAAACATTTCTTATGTTTGGGTGGATAATTTGTTTTCCTTGCTTGCTTTTACTTGTTTTGCTGAAAGGTCAGGTACTTTATTAAAATCCTAGGAAATTGATAATGATTGATATCGTTCATTAAAGAGATAAAGACCATAGTTATTGCGTCGCCACGTTTAATAGATGATAGCATTAAAACGAAGCTCTCATAGAAACAAGCTTTGTGTCACATTATTGACTTTGTCTAGGAAAACAGATTAGTTTGATTAGCGGTTGATATACAATGATATATCGTCAAATACAGTGAGAGCACCAACACAGGAACAAACAGTATTCCAGTCAACTGAAGACTCTGGATTTAATAAATACAGTAAGACTGAGTTGATTGAAATGACAATTTATCTGTGATCATTTTTCTTCCATCATAATATTTGTTATGACGTTAGAATGCTATCTTAAAGTCCCTCTGTGCGCGACTCCGTCTGTGTTTGCATGATTTGGATTTTTTGGTTAGCTTTAAGAATTTTAGCCATATCGCTACGATGTCTGCACCGTGGCAGTTTATAGTGGTTTGTAGCACTGGAGCATCATGCCGCAGAGATGTAGCATCATGTCCCACCCAGTCACATTAATCTGATATCAGGACAAGCAACCCTAAAACTAACCTCTAAATGCTGAGCGAGGCGAGGCAGAGGCTAGTATAATTTTTGAATTCTTATGTATGTCTTGGCCGTAGTTCAATCCCGCAATCTCACGAATTCGAGGTGGACGCTCTTTTCACTTTGGCCACATTAACGGTTTCCCTTTGCGTACAAAAACAAGCCTAGTTTAAATATGGAAGAACAAGATTGTATACGTGCATATGCATTAGTATTTGCAAACCAGATTATACAGACTAATCATTGATCTCACTAGAATGATGAATGGGGCCTGATTCGAGAGGAAAGGAAAATAAATATCTTCGGGCTGTATTTCGACTTATTTCCGGTTAAAGATTATGTCCTATTGGTAAGTCGTATTTACATGAAATTTTAATATGTTCAAGTAATCAAGATGAAATCTTGTAACAATTGATTCCGTTTTGTAATTTATATTATTGTAAACAAAATATCTGACTCAGTAAATTTCTTTAAGTAATTCTGCAATTTAAAGTAAAACATGATGATTGTTTCCTGCCTCACCAGTTTGCAATACAAGGACGCGAAAAATTTAATTAAAAAAACTGGATAAGTTGTTTTGGTCTGAGTGGGGCGAAAGAGTAGAACATGAGAGACGTCTTTTGAATAGTATTACCGTGAGATCAGTCTTGCAAAACACAAATGTGATATTTTATTTATTACATAACAACCGTTTTTTTATAAAAAAAATTCTTTTCACAAATTAGTACGAATTGAATTTGAAACAAATTTGGATTTGTTGAAAACAATTTCTGCACGTGAAAGAATATAGACACGCAAACATTAGTGAAACACCTAAAATATCCCCACTAAGGATGTGCGATATGAATAAACTGAATTGAAATTCCTTATCGATTACCAGATCAACATTTGCTAATAAACGATTTTATTATATACTATAAATTTTCTAGCCCAGAAAGAGATAGTATTTTACCGCCATTTCCGACAGATATGAAAACGAGACTATCGTTTACTGGTTCCGTATCACCATAATCTCGAACGAGATTAGAACTACTGTAACATAGATGTTTCTGGGAAATAGTAACATCATCCCATTAGCAATGTGAGACAAATACTAGCGGTAAATAAAGATCTAACAGCCTCTTTACAAGAGTGGAGTGTTACGACCTCCAATCTACACGTACTCAATATTACAATGTGCAAGACATGAAGGAGCTCTTTGATAAAGTTAATATTTCTTATGTTATAGCCTTCCTTAAAGAATTAAACCTATATCATAAGTTATAACTTCTATTTTATCATCTTAAACATTTTTATGTGCTTTATATATATATATATATATATATATATTTATATATATATATATATATATATATATATATATATATATATATATATATATATATGGTTGCTAGATTTTAATTATCTTTCATATGTTTTCGTTGTCATATATTATTTGTGCAATCCACGTTGATCGGGAAACTATTTTTTATCACCGTTACCATTCTTATAGTTTTGCCTTTAGCTATTTGGTTTCGTATCGCTGGCCGATACAGACCCTTTTTTACCATTTGTATATAATAAAGGATATAACCTTTTGTATGGCGCTAAATGGCCTCTTTGTGCTGGAGCGCCGTAAAAATAATTCAACCAACCAAAGTTAAGGAAAACAAGAGTTATATGTAAACTATATTAAAGGTCCAAAATCAAGGTTTTACCAAAACAACATTAAAAATTTTAGTTATTCAATTTTAAAGTAGATAGTGTTGTAGTCAGCAACAAGAAACATCTCGGAAATCGCTTACAAAACATAATTGTAGAGAAAAACTGTTTACAGATGGCAAAAATTAGTAACTTTGCTGAGTTTTACGTATAATTAACTTGACATTAAAAATATTATAATTTATCTCAAAATACGATCAATATCATTAACAAAGTAATTTGATGTTGATTGATACGTTATGTGTCGTTGTTTTCGTGTCGTAATGATTTGAATTATGATACATCATGTGTCGTTGTTGTCGTGTCGTAATGATTTTAATTATGAAACATCAGGTGTCGTTGTTTTCGTATCGTAATGATTTGAATTATGACACATTATGTGTCGTTGTTGTCGTGTCGTAATGATTTGTATTATGATACATCATGTGTCGTTGTTGTCGTGTCGTAATGATTTGAATTATGATACATCATGTGTCATTGTTTTCATGTCGTAATGATTTGAATTATGATACATCATGTGTCATTGTTTTCATGTCGTAATGATTTGAATTGCGATACATCATGTGTCATTGTTTTCATGTCGTAATGATTTGAATTATGATACACCATATGTCATTGTTTTCATGTCGTAATGATTTGAACTATGATACATCATGTGTCATTGTTTTCATGTCGTAATGATTTGAATTATGATACATCATGTGTCATTGTTTTCATGTAATGATTTGAATTGCGATACATCATGTGTCATTGTTTTCATGTCGTAATGATTTGAATTATGATACATCATATGTCATTGTTTTCATGTCGTAATGACTTGAACTATGATACATCATGTGTCATTGTTTTCATGTCGTAATGATTTGAATTATGATACATCATGTGTCATTGTTTTCATGTCGTAATGATTTGAATTGCGATACATCATGTGTCATTGTTTTCATGTCGTAATGATTTGAATTATGATACATCATATGTCATTGTTTTCATGTCGTAATGATTTGAACTATGATACATCATGTGTCATTGTTTTCATGTCGTAATGATTTGAATTATGATACATCATGTGTCATTGTTTTCATGTCGTAATGATTTGAATTATGATACATCATGTGTCATTGTTTTCATGTCGTAATGATTTGAATTATGATACATCATGTGTCATTGTTTTCATGTCGTAATGATTTGAATTATGATACATCATGTGTCGTTGTTTTCATGTCGTAATGATTTGAATTTTCTGATGATGATATTTTGGCGCGATCGAGCAATTATGCTGGCGAAAATAATACATACATACATACATACATACATACATACATACATACATACATACATACATACATACATACATACATACATACATACATACATACATACATACATACATACATACATACATACATACATACATACATACATACATACATACATACACATAAATACATACATACATACATACATACATACATACATACATACATACATACATACATACATACATACATACATACATACATACATACATACATACATACATACATACATACATGCATACATTCATACATACATACATACATACATACATACATACATACATACATACATACATACATACATACATACATACATACATGCATGCATGCATGCATGCATGCATGCATGCATGCATGCATGCATGCATGCATGCATGCATGCATGCATGCATACATACATACATACATACATACATACATACATACATACATACATACATACATACATACATACATACATACATACATACATACATACATACATACATACATACATACATACATACATACATACATACATACTTACATACATACATACATAACAGCGTTTCAGCATTCAGTGTGCACGAGTCTTTTGTTTATCTTTCCAAGAAATGGATAAATTTGCATTGCTGTGGTAAATCCACTCTTTGAAGTAAGATCCAAAAGTGACTCTTCATTGTGTAGCAAAATAAAAAGCGTTGTGATATTGCATCGATTAAATACTTAGGACATTATATTAATTCCGCGATGCTAGAATGGAAACTCGATACAGCTATTGTTCAACCCGTATGTCCCTGCTCAGTGGTTTCCTCAAAGGAGATTAGGTACATAAATAATACGTCATAATATGAAGCAGATCACGTCA
>JAEAOA010001600.1:1135000-1167500 GCA_016746295.1 Potamilus streckersoni | reverse complement strand
AAAAACAAATGTGAACATAAATCCTCGGAGAGAGAGAGAGAGAGAGAGAGAGAGAGAGAGAGAGAGAGAGAGAGAGAGAGAGAGAGAGAGAGAGAGAGAGAGAGAGAGAGAGAGAGAGAGAGAGAGAGAGAGAACGCATTAAACAAATTTATGTAAGTATTTTAGCGTTATCAAATTTTCATTTTGGTGTAAACTGGTTTGTTCATGCTTGGTTTCTGCCAATAATACGGATCAATTTTAGACTTTCTAAGTGCGAGGTACAAAATAGGTGGAGGTTAGATTATGACAGAATGGTAATTATATTTGATCTCATTATTTACACTAAGGCCACATTCTCTTTTATGTCATTCGTTTCCAACATGTCTTCCAATCTTTACATTTAATAGATGTGATGAAATCCTTAAATTGCTTCAAGATTTTATGTGCCTGGCATTAGGAATCATTCTAAGATAAGAAATGGTTTCGAACATCTTTTACATCTTTATGCGTGTACGATGTCTTCGATGTATCATGTGAAAGCCAGTCAGGATGAAATATGTCTTTTAGTCTTTGGTTAAAAGCAATGAAAATATATACACTGACTTAGTGTTCATATACAGAATGCATGTAACTCATCTAAGGACGCTTGCAAACCATTTGCTATTTTTTGAAAATATTAACGTATAAGCAAGAGAAAAGATATAAAGACATATCTTTTAAAATGATAACCACTTCTATATTTGATTGTAATGGAATTTCCATATCATTTTTATAAAGAGAAAATATAGGCGTGGATAGGCTTTCTCCTTGAAGAAGCAAAATGTAAACAGTCGAAATAGTGTGTGTATAATTGATTTATACCTGACTGTACTGAAGTCTAAATATATCTTATTGTTGCTAAAAATTTTCAAGTTATTCCACAACTTACTGCGTTATGCCATATATGTTTCAATTCATCATAATCAAAAGCTTGCTTAAAATCAATACAGGTGCAAGAAAACCTTTTCTTTTTCTTTGAGTATTATTTTAATCAAAACATTAAATATGTACATGGCGACAACTGTTATTTTGTTCTTTGTTAAATCAAACTATGCATCAGAAATTCCATCATATATAATTATCCAAGAGACAGTCTTAATAAATCTCAAACTTGTGCAATGCTGCTAAGCAATGCTATTCCTCTATAATAATTTTGATCGTATGAATCATATTTTTAAATATTGGTATAATAAAACTTTCTCCAATTTGAAGATTACGTATCACACTAAGAAATTTCAGCATGCAAGTTGACAAAAGTAGAAGTGACTGGATAACATATTCATTCAAAACTATTTCAGGACTTGGTTCTATAGTTATATTGCTTTTTAAGTTTTTCACAGCATAACTACGTTCTTCGGTTGTAATTGTAGCATAAAGGTTTGAAAAATTCGGTTCGCGTACACGCACACTTTAGTCTTTTATGTTATTCTCTGCTCTAATCGACCAGATTTCGTTTGAGATAAGTTTTTTGCTAGTTTCTGAAAATGTTCATACAAACGATAACATGATTTCAAATAATTATTAAAGCATGTCCAAGTTTAAAACAAAATTGCAAAACTTTATGTAAATCATGCAGTTTTTGCCAATTTATTATATTGTGCAGTAACTCGTTCAGCATTTTTCTTCCTTATGTAATTATTTATTTTTATGCTGTATTTGAAGGTATTGTAATGTTTAAAAAAAACGTTCATTTGCATTCCATTTTTCTTCACATTCACCATTATACCAAACAACATTATCTTGAATGCAAACTTTAAATTTCCCGTCCTGAAAATGCTCAGTTATTTTCAAAATATCGATTTGCAATTTTGGAGATAAAGAGCTTGTTGCTTTAGACATCTCATCGACTAATAGTGCATGTATGCGTCAAATAGTACTGCAATTAAAGTGTTCTCCCAGAATGCCACGTTTCATATCAGCAAGGAATGGAGTTTTACAATCTGGATTCCATTTATGTTGTAGAATTAGAAATGTCTTATCCTTCCAATGATTGATGGTTGTTAGTGAAGACAGTGAACTATGTATTAAATTCTGCAAAACTACGCATTGTAAAGTTTTTAACGAAACAGAAACAATTCTCAGAGGTCAAAACATAATCAGTTGTACTTAATCATTGTTTACTTACCCCTCATTGTTACCTAATCTCCCATTTATAAACGAATATTCGGGTGGTCTTAAATACGTATGGTAGTTGATTTTTCCAGACGGTTAATTACTGCCCTGGTCACAATTCGTGAAATGTTAAGGTCTGTAGCTTTCATCTCGTCATACGTTTAAAGTGTTACGTATCGGCTCCTTCAAAGTAACACAAAGAAAGAGGGAAGACAACAATATTTGTAAATTTTATCAAAAATAATTTATGTCCCTATAAAATATGGAGAAAAGATAAATATATGAAACAAGACTTACGATTTACGAAAGAAATCCAAAGAAGTTGTTCTAAAGATATGAAACACATAAGTCCTGTGAACAAACAGTTCTAAATTTACGTAGTCTGAACTTCAGTTCTTGTCAAAGATGGCGGATGATGACGTTAGATGAAGACTAACACAAAAGTCCCATAATTTACACTGTGACGTACATTTTATATTGTTCTGTTTCAATTTAGAAGAATTTCTGAAAATGTCTTTGTCCAAACCAGTAGTGATGTTCTCCGTGAAAAATAATTATTTAAAAAAATTGATGAAGTACAATTATCTCCTCTAACAAAACGAATTTTTCTCTAGGTAGACACACATACAACTTCTTCCAGAACAAAAATATCTTTCTCAAGGTAATAGGTGCTCTGTGACAATCAAATATCTTGGAAACGGTGAATTAACTGCTCTTACGGCTATAACTGAACTTTCTTACAGATAACTAAGCATATAAAAGATACTAATACGTCGTTTCATGTACACATGCACTGAGGTCACGTGTAATTTCGCAATGCATCTGGACATTAGGAAATTCTCAAAAAGTATTAGTCAATCATTTACATACCTACTTCTGAATGTTTACTTGCGACTAATTTACTATCATACAAAATTTGTGCTTACACGAGTCACACTTCGATTTAAGTAAACAAGATGTTTCTAACAATATATTAGACCCATGCTAACATAATCATAATAATAATAACTACATTTAATGATATAAAAATGAAAACATTTATACAGAATTCATTCCTAAACACACATAATTTAACTACAGGATTGTAATAAATGGAAGAATTGTTTTCTATAAAAACTTCTTGTAGACCAGTTCTGTTATTGAAATTTTTATTCACAATGACGGTTCCATTATTCCTGCAATGATTTACTTCGTCTGTAGTTTATCAGAAATATCTAACTTAATAATATTATGTATAAGCGATTATTCAGTGGAATAGAAACAAACAATATATAAACACCATCTTCATAACAAAAATACACATACCATACAAAAAGTGAAAGTATAAACAAAATTTAGAATCGTAACTAGACAATGCAAACTGATGACTTTGTACAACTTGTATACCTTTTACTAAACGTACCTGTACCAACAATACAATGCCTCCAATGACACATTTTCCTGTTATTTTAACGAATTTTCTCGGGAAATGATACATCAGGTACCCACTAAAATCTATGCGATTATTTTGTTTAGTTCATGTTTCTAACAAGTATATGCTTGTCATTTCTGAAAAAATTCTTAAACTGATTTGTTTCTTTCTTATTCGTCCGTGAGCCCTTCTACATTCCATGTCAGGATATTTGCTAATCCTATTTTCTCCTCGCGCACCTGTTCTAATTATCTCTCTTTAGTAACCAGTTATATGCAATAATCCTCTGCTAAGTAATAATTGTACTCATAATATACGTTACTTCCTTTGTTTTGGTTGGTTCGTTTTCTTGCTGCTACGTTACTTCCTTTGTTTTGGTTGGTTCGTTTTCTTGCTGGTACGTTGATTCCTTTGTTTTGGTTGGTTCGTTTTCTTGCTGCTACGTTACTTCCTTTGTTTTGGTTGGTTCGTTTTCTTGCTGGTACGTTGCTTCCTTTGTTTTGGTTGGTTCGTTTTCTTGCTGCTACGTTACTTCCTTTGTTTTGGTTGGTTCGTTTTCTTGCTGCTACGTTACTTCCTTTGTTTTGGTTGGTTCGTTTTCTTGCTGGTACGTTGCTTCCTTTGTTTTGGTTGGTTCGTTTTCTTGCTGGTACGTTGCTTCCTTTGTTTTGGTTGGTTCCTTTTCTTGCTGGTACATTGCTTCCTTTGCTTTAGTTGTAACATTTTCTTGCTGGTACGTTTTTTTTTCCTTTGCTTAGGTAGGTTCGTTTTCTTGATGGTATCCTCTCTGAAATTCACTTAGTTCACACTTTGCACGACCGGTAGTGTTACTTGTTTTCTTTGTAAGAAAAGTTGATCCCTCACCTGAACCGCTGTATTTTCGTTCGCCTTCGCCTTTTAAATGTCTTTAATGTTTCTATACTCCACACCCTTATTTTGGAAAATGCTAACTTAGTTTGAAAGGTACATATTTTAACTGACCAGCGTATTTTCTCCTCTTTTAGCTAAGTGCAACGTATACATATTTTGCGATGATCTGACAATTTATTATTCAAGGGATTTTTTGAAGGCGATGCGACTGGTCTTGTTGCTGTTGAGACCTTATGACTTGTTTGCTTACTGCCACAAATTTTTCCACTCAGTTTTTCTCTTTTTCTTCAACGATATTACAGCAATAATTTTGATATATACTAAAATAATGTCATCTGATGGCTTAATTAACTACTTTTATGTTTTGTTCTATTTCGTGTCCTAGGATATGGTTGCCTAAGTTATTCGAATGTCCTCCAATGTATCAATATAAAACGGAAGACTTTCCTCAATGGCGCGAACTCTCTTGTTAAATGCAGAGATTTAAGTTTCGATCATTTCAACCCTTATCTCAATATTGTCTAGTTTCGTTAACCTTTATTTCATTTCAGTTCAGTTTCAATACCTGTTACAATTCGTTTTGGTGCTTGTACACGTATATAATCACTTAATGTGTTTGATCCATAAAGCACGGGTGGGTTGGTGTGATGGAGAGTAAACGATGATAATTATGAGGCTCGATCGCAAAGAGCGGCATGAAATGCTGGCTCAAAAATTCGGGAATACTGATAAATGCTATTTGTTGATTGTGTACAGTATCAGAGGGAAGAACCGTCTGATCTATTTTGAGTTTCTGTGCGGTTTTGTTTTCAGGGTTCTTTAGACTCCTATTAATAATGTACTATTAATTACTTACATTATTTGCACAAGACAAATATTCTATTGCTATCCTCCGTGAACTTTACCCACAAAATTGCACGAGAAAACGATTTTTCCTGCTGACACTGGATTTATCATCATAACCAAAAGTCTTTAAGCTTACGTTGCATTATGATGTAATTAATGGAAACAATCCAATTCGTTTTTTTTTGGTATTAAACACAATATAATACGAAATGAATACGTTCCTAAGTACAAATTTACAAATAGGATACCCAGTTAGATTCATTTTAAAATAAATTTTGGTCTAATGAACTGTAATTTGTCGTCAGTCGAGCATGATGAATTTGTGACTTAACTCTGCCACAGCATATATGTTTGACAAAATGAATGTCACTATTATTCAATGCGCTTTGGAAGTAAATAATGTAGTCACTTTGAAGGATAACGCTAGATAATATATCCCGTTGTCGAATGGCTGACGAAAGTAGTGAGAGTTTACTAAACGTCTCACGCAAGGTTATTTACACCCTCGGGAGCCTGACCAAGAGGGAGGTTTTAATAATATTGTACTGATCCTCAGGCGTTACTTATTATTTCGAGCGTCCACATATAACGGGAAGGCTTGCATTTGTTGGGTGTAATACATTTTGCTTTCTAAATGTTGATCTAATGTTTCAGCTTTGTCAAGTACTTGAGTGATAATCAAGTCGCTGTGTTGCAGGTATGGAACCGTATTTGTACCTTTTTCCTAATTTGCCAGTATGCAGCTGTTTTGGATTATCGAATCGTAGTGATTGTTTTGTTTCTCTTATTTACCGCAGGGAACAGATTTCGCATGAAGCATCTTGTTATCAATTAGTAACATGCAAGTAGACATAGTTAAAGATGCAGTGTGCGATTTAGTTTTCTTAAGTTTTCGTAGGACCTTTTCGACAAATACCTTGTGACAGATACTTGTTGGCACTAAAAGCAAGTGTTATCTCACTGTTGGTGTTATGATACTGAAAGCACGTGCTATTTCTTTATCATGAAGATAATTTAATTAACGGTTACAAGGACGTTAGCTACGTCATTCTATTATTTAATATCACTAATGTTAAATATGCCTCTCCAACAATGTGTAAAATGCATTTGTTTTAGGAACGGACACTAATCGATATACGTGCGCAAAAGAACCAAATAATTGTTCTGCATTGTCATGCTTGAATGTGCTATTTTTGGTCAACATAAAGCTGGTTAAAAAGACGATTCATATCTACACCAGGTATAAATTTCGACCCGCGCTTATCAGTAAGTTCTACCTTTTATCCAGAAAGAGGAGAAAACATTCAACCATCCGCCAATTTTGTTTGCTGTTATCGTTCTTCTTCAAGCGTTGGTTCGAGTTCTAACCAAACAACAAAGTTTGCATTTTTTAGAAATCTGTTCTTTTAGTAACAATCTCTATGTCATAATAAGGACAAATAGTGATATACAACAGTTTTAAAATATCTTTCTATTTTCAGTAACAATGTAAACGGGTATCTTGATTAAATACGAGTTTGTATAGGCCTTACAATCAAAGATTCTGAAAAGCAAGAAAACAAAAACTAAGCTAATTCTAGTAAAACAAGCACACAAAATTACGATAAATGAAACAACTGTACTTTGGATAAATTCGTAGTATAAATACTTTAGTGTTCTATTCGCTCGTTATCTTAAATTGTTTGGGCATACCAATTTTCATTACAAACGACAATGACACTTCCTGGATCGAGTATCTTGTTTCCTGTATTACTGTTTCCATGGTAATCGTGTTTGTCGCCCAGAAATGGTAAAATTAAAATGTCTACACTAAGAGCCGTTACCAACACTTGAAACTATGTTTCACAAAATTTCCATTATACAGGATTAAAGCAAGATTTTAAGATTTAAACAAGATATAAATTATAGCGACGTTGTTTCAGTGAAGTAGGTTCCATAATAATGTAATTTGGGTCAAAGGAGACAATCAGAACTTTAAAAGTACACTTAAGTGCGACAAATTGGAATAAATACGAACACTCTCTGGCCTTTATTTAACCAAAACCAAATTTATCGTGGAAATATTTTTATTAAGTGTTACATCATGAAATGATGTGGAAATCGCTGAAGACAAATGTCAGATAACTCAGTGCGCTTGAAAGGGTTGTTACTCGCCATATGATTTGTATTCTTTGTATATATATATATATATATATATATATATATATATATATATATATATATACATATATATATATATATATATATATGTGTGTGTGTGTATGTGTGTGTGTGTGTTTGCTTGGAGCCTGAGTTTTTCATGGTTAAAAATCTTTGTGAAGATGTAAATACAGAGATAGGTATTAAATAAAGCTCTTATTGGGTTTCATTTAATTGACATCTATGATTTTCTGTCAGTCCCTGTTAAACATCGTTATCACCATCAAGACGAGCTTTCTAGCCTACTCGGAAATTACCAGTTCTTTGGTATTAAAGTAAAACAAACTGTAGTTATGGTTACAGATATAGGCTTATATGCAGTCACGTTCAACGTCAAATACGGGTATATTTTGGTTAAATTGGTAGGTACAACTCAGGTATCATTATTGTGGAGTCAGAATGCAATAATTTCGAAATCGATTAATAAACACATTGTGTTATCACTTTTCCATGCCAAGTTCGATAATATATTATATATACTGACCTCTTCTGCAAATAGAAAATAATATTTTATGAAAGGCAAAATTGTCATTAGATATAATTTCATTACGAAATCTTCATTAATTAAAATAGAAAGGTTTAGAATTCCATATATTGACATCAAATATTATAGATCAGAAGGGTATGTTAATGATCCATGATTTCATGTGAAATTCGTTGTAAATATTGGTAAATAATACAATTCTTTTCTTCTGATTTTATTTGTCATACATCATGAAATTATTCATGAGAAAAAGCAAGGAAACCGGCAAATAGGCATACATACATACATACATACATACATACATACATACATACATACATACATACATACATACATACATGCATGCATGCATGCATGCATACATACATACATACATACATACATACATACATACATACATACATACATACATACATACATACATACATACATACATACATACATACATACATACATACATACATACATACATACATACATACATACATTCATACATACATACATACATACATACATACATACATACATACATACATACATACATACATACATACATACATACATACATACATACATACATACATACATACATACATGCATGCATGCATGCATGCATGCATGAATACATACATACATACATATATAGACATTATTCCAGATACCGACCAATTCAAATTTAGCAACATTTTAATCTAAAACAGCAGATAAATAACATAAATACATAAGGATTTGGTTTGTTCATTTTCTTTCTGTTAAATGCAGATGAAAATGTATTATCAAACTAGCCCATATTAGCATTGCTGTTTTCTGTTCAATGATAAAATATATTTAAAACACAAAATTAATTACACAGTTTATATCTGTATAAATAATGTGTTGTACGGTACATTTTCGTTTTATATTTCTCTATATTCAATCTCGTTGGAATAATCTTTTTAAAATTTTTTATGTGATTTATATTACGGAACTATATGATGATGTTTAAAGAAAATCTTGGACGTTTTGAGGGAATGTGCTTATAAAACAATTGTAGACGCATATTTTATAAAAGTTTTTCTCTCCTTTATCTGGTATGTTTTCACGTTTTGTAGAATTTAACATCTTAGCATCTTAATTTTTTATCGTTTAGCATTATTTGGAAGTTTTCACATCTTTCAAAATTTTAATATAATTTTTAATATAGCATTTTTAGACATTTACTTATTTGTAAGCAGAATCATATAGTCACGATTGTGCTGATGTGCCACTAAAACAAATTACATGCATATACACATTTTTTTGATAATATCTTTGAAACAACTCAACGTCATAAGATATTCAGTAGGTTGAGTTGTGTTATTCGGAATGTATCAATCATCTCCGCTTACCAAACATAGATCTCGTCTTCTAATCCGAGGTTTAGATTTACAAAATCAATAACAGAGAACTCAAGGTAGCAAACAGCGATTTTGGGTTAGAAAATTTATTTTCCATCCAGATACGTAAACTGAGATAAAGTTTAAAAGTATGTATTTATGTATGTTGACTGCATTAGCTTTTAACGGCAGCACAACTCAGTATGGACTAAAGTTCTAAAAATACAGAAATGAACGACTTTTACAAAAGCATTAGTAACACAAACCCTTTAAAAAGGTAAACGTTATGTACTATGTACTACAAGATACAATATAATGCTTAAAGATGATTTTGCTTTTAATAGATTCCCTGGTGTTAATTAGGCAAGAAATCATTATCTAATGACAATGTTTTGTGCATTGAATTCACTGCATGGGTCACGTTCATGCTGATTTCCGTTTTTAAACTCCGTAGGCGGGTATAAACAAACGGTAGGGTAAGAGAAACCATAGTCAGGTCAGAGTGTCAAACGATATCAAAGTAGTGATTGGAGGAACATTTATTACTACGTATGAATTTTTTTTTAAAAACGTTATTGATTTTTTCCCCAACATTACTCGTGCCTCAGGGACTTGCTGCTTTCGCATTCGTTGTTTTTGCTTTTAACACATTTCGATAATTAGAAACCAAATCTTGTCCAATTTTAACGTGATCCCCTGCTGAAGCATCGTTTAACCGAGACAGAGAATAACAGCTGGAGAAACATCCTGCTGAAGAAAAACTACATACATTTATGTATGCAGAGTGACATGTAAAGCCTGTCATATGGTCTATTTGGAGTGACTTGTAAAGCATGTCATATGGTGTTTGGAGTGACCTGTAAAGCCTGTCATATGGTGTTTGGAGTGACTTGTAAAGCCTGTCATATGATGCGCTTGGAGTGACTTGTAAAGCCTGTGATATGGTGTGTTTGGAGTGACTTATAAAGCCTGTCATAGGGTGTGTTTGGAGTGACTTGGAAAGCCTGTCATATGATGTGTTTGGAATGACTTGTAAAGCCTGTCGCATGGTGTGTTTGGAGTGACTTGTAAAGCCTGTCATATGGTGTGTTTGGAGTGACTTGTAAAGCCTGTGATATGATGTGTTTGGTGTGACTTTTAAAGACTGACATATGGTGTGTTTGGAGTGACTTGCAAAGCCTGTCATATGATGTGTTTGGAGTGACTTGTAAAGCCTGTCGCATGGTGTGTTTGGAGTGATTTGTAAAGCCTGTTGTATGGTGTGTTTGAAGTGATTTGTAAAGCCTGTCGTATGGTGTGTTTGGAATGACTTGTAAAGCCTGTCATATGGTGTGTTTGGAGTGACTTGTAAAGCCTGTCGTATGATGTGTTTGGAGTGACTTGTAAAACCTGTCATATGGTGTATTTGGAGTGACTTGTAAAGCCTGTCGTATGATGTGTGTGGAGTGACTTTTAAAGACTGTCATATGATGTGCTTGGAGTGACTTGCAAAGCCTGTCATATGATGTGCTTGGAGTGACTTGTAAAGCCTGTCATATGATGTGCTTGGAGTGACTTGTAAAGCCTGTCATATAGTGTGTTTGGAGTGATTTGTAAAGCCTGTCATATGTTGTGTTTGGAGTGACTTGTAAAGCCTGTCGTATGGAGTGTTTAGAGTGATTTGTAAAGCCGGCCTATATGGTGTGTTTGGAGTGACTTGTAAAGCCTGTCATATGGTGTGTTTGGAGTGACTTGTAAAGCCTGTCATATGGTGTGCTTGGAGTGACTTGTAAAGCCTGTCATATGATGTGTTTGGAGTGACTTGTAAAGCCTGTCATATGATGTGTTTGGAGTGACTTGTAAAGCCTGTCATATGGTGTGTTTGGAGTGACTTGTAAAGCCTGTCATATGATGTGTTTGGAGTGACTTGTAAAGCCTGTCGTATGGAGTGTTTAGAGTGATTTGTAAAGCCGGCCTATATGGTGTGTTTGGAGTGACTTGTAAAGCCTGTCGTATGGTGTGTTTGGAGTGACTTGTAAAGCCTGTCGTATGGTGTGTATGGAGTGACTTGTAAAGCCTGTCATATGGTGTGTTTGGAGTGACTTGCAAAGCCTGTCCTATGATGTGTTTGGAGTGACTTGCAAAGCCTGTCGTATGGTGTGTTTGGAGTGACTTTTAAAGCCTGTCGTATGGTGTGTTTGGAGTGATTTGTAAAGCCTGTAATATGGTGTGTTTTGAGTGCCTTATAAAGCCTGTCATATGGTGCGTTTAGAGTGACTTGTAAACCCTGTCCTGTGACGTGTTTGGAGTGACCTGGAAATCCTGTCCTATGACGTGTTTGGAGTAACTTGTAAAGTCTGTCATATGATATGTTCATAGTGACTTGTAAAGCCTGTTATATGATGTGTTTGGGGTGACTGTCATATGATGTTCTTAGAGTAACTTGTAAAGCCTGTCATATGATGTGCTTAGACTTGTAAGGCCTGTCATATGATATGCTTAGAGTGACTTTTAAAGCCTGTCATATGATGTGTTTGGAGTGACTTGTAAAGCCTGTCATATGGTGTGTTTGGAGTGACTTGCAAAGCCTGTCGTATGATGTGCTTAGACTTGTATAGCCTGTCATATGATGTACTTAGACTTGTAAAGCCTGTCATATGATGTGCTTAGACTTGTATAGCCTGTTTGGCTACAGATGTGAGTTTTGGAGTTGAGGAAGAATTTTGCGATTACATTGTTGGAACTTTTAATCAGAGATTTTATCGAGCATGGCTGATTGTGATGTGAATTTGGGAATGGGTTGGGGTGGGGCCTGAAACGTTGGAGGCTTGAATGTTATTATGATGATCAGAGGGATTGTTATAGACATGCTATCTCTAAAGCGCATTGGAGGCTGATTGGGAGCCGTAAGTTTCAGAGTTTACCGACGTGAAGAAATTCGATATCACAATGGCGTGAACGTTTATTTACAATGACTTTGTAGAAAACTCGGCTAGTTTATAACAAATGGACTGATGTGGTGGTAGCCGTACATCAGGCAGGTGAATAATGGGTAAACCATTATAAAAATTCTTGTATTCGTGTTATTCTAAGCGGTTAACAGAAGTTGCAGTAAGTGTGAAGCACTTGACGGCGATACATCTCAGTGGCGAAAAGTTTTCCCGGAGATCTCGGCCTTAAGAAGGTCTGGAACAAATTAATTTTCTTTGTGAAATTAGAACGGGGTTTTCTAACATATGGGCAAGTGATCTGACTTGCCGAGGAGACAAGGGGGTTTAAAACATTAAGGTACACCACCCTCCTATTTTGGTTTCTGACAAGAAGATAATGTTACATATGATCTTTGAGTGTCGACAATATTAATTTTTATTTCATATATTCTATATTTCATAGTGAAATATTGAACTATATCAGTGGGAGAAAACATATCTTCACTATAGCGATGCCACTTTTATCGCAAAAGTGACGATATCACTTTTAGACCTATTTTCCAATCATCCTTAACGTGTGTTACTCAGTCTCATATTTCCAAACTTAGGCCTATTTCATTTTACTTTCTCTATCTACTAACTCCTCCCCCTTCCACATCAAATGTTCAAATCTTAAAATGTGTTAACAATAGACCTTTAAATGCACATTTATGCAATCAATGAGTTGACACCATAAAATATGTAAACAGATCTCAAGACAGAAAAGTATTGACTTTATTTACTAACTTTTATATAATTAGTTTTCTTCATGACTCATACAGACTGCCAAAGATTAAGTATACGTGACCTGTTGCTATGTCACTCATTGGGGACAGCTTCGATGGCCTAGTAATTACAGCGGCCGCCACGGATGGGGAAGGTTGTGGATTCGAACCACGATAGCGTCATACCAAAGACATAAAAATGGCACTAATCAACCTACTCACTAGGAGCTCAGCATTACGAGGTTAGTGTTAGGACTGGTCTTCCTGGTGTCAGGAAAATATGACCGTATGGAACATTTTGCTACATGTATGAGGCTTGATGCCCAAGTTCTAGACATCAGTATAAACTGTCAAACTGCAGATATTGTTGTGCAATAACTGAATTTGTTTAAAAACTATGTTAAAAATCAAAATCACACGCATATACACATACATACATACATACATACATACATACATACATACATACATACATACATACATACATACATACATACATACATACATACATACATACATACATACATACATACATACATACATACATACATACATACATACATACATACATACATACATATATGCATACATACATGCATACATTGGATACATTATTGTATGCACCAACTACTCTACCACACGCGGTATACATTTTTGCAAGGAATGCACAGATAAAGAATTACAACGTCTGCTACTAAGATAGACTGCAGCCATGCCAATGCCATATAAAATTTCCGTTTGATTATGGAAATAACAAAATGAAAAATTGGACACCCTTACAAGTAAACCTTTGATCGTTAGGCTTTCTTGTTAAAGTCGTTTTGCTCAGAAGTTTGTCAGGCACATGCAATCTCATTATAGTTACCCAATCATAACAATATCAATCCGCGCATGACATATGTTAACAAAAAACAAAATTTCTTAATTTTCGTATGAAAACGTCCATACAGTGAATGAATACACCGTTTAAAACATGATATGTACAATGGTCATTTGTAAAAAGTCGTTTTCCCAATATTTTTGTTAAATTTAGGAACTTCATTTTACCTATGTAGTAATGCATTCGTGAATCTCATTAGCATATAATCGAGAAAACCCATTTAAATCGACTGCTTTTGCTTTTAAGAAATATATAATAAAAAGGAAACTCTACATTTATTGAGTAAATATACGGAAATACTTCACTCATGAAGTTAAAACACTTTTGCATTGCCCCTCGTGACTTCGCCGCTCATGAAAATACTCTGTTTCAATTTTATTTCGGCTATTTATGGCTATCTACGGCTTGACTTATGGCATAAAGCATAACTAGATGCACTTGGAGATAACGAGATATGCAATAGTAATTTTACAGACATCAAACTGGTCCAAGCTCATTCTGTCCCTAACAGTAATGCCACATATTACCAGACGATCGTAAAGCGGATACCTCAGGGAACGCCATAGACTGGCTGACCGAAACTCAAATGTTGTTATGACGTAATAATAATGACGTGCATGAAAGCAGTTAAAATATAGCATTCGATACATTGTTCGCTTGGCCTGTATGAGTGAAATGAAAATCAGGCTTTCTAAATTTGGGGTGATCGACTGCACGCCGTGTGTTGAATGAAATAGAAAAGATAATAATGAAAACAAATCTTGTCAATTCCCAACTTTAAGATAAAGAAAATTAACGTTAATATCAGTCAGGAAGTATATTTCTTGAATATTTTAGCCTAGTGCCTTTTTGACGCCTTACACATTCTGACGTCATAGTGTAAATGATGTCAGCACTTTCTCGACGAAGCAATGCAATACTTATATGACTTATTGCAAGAATTCGTAAAGGCCGGAAATTTTTGCAGTTTGCTTACCAGACTGTAAATGTTCTGCAAAAATGCAGTATAGTCAAGCCATATGTATCATCGACGGAATTTGCACATGACGTTCAGGATGAATAACTGGACACATTTTATTTGATGATATCTGCGTAGTGAGTAATTTATATCATTGTTTACATCCATTAGCTTAACGGAAGAGGGCCTTTAATATCAAACAAGTACTTTTGTCGTTGTGTTTCTAAACCTTCTAAATAATATGGTGTAATAAAAGCCATATTTGTTTTTGTTTTAATAAATGCTATTATATTCCGAAAAAAGTACGATGAAATTCAATTTATCTAATTATATAAGCAATGTAAAATTAATATAAGTTGTGTGCATGTAGATGATGTCAATCTTAATTTAATTTCAATGTCTTTGATCTTTTTCTTTTGAATTCGAAAGTTCATCTAATTTTTTTTAGATGTAGAGAGAATTTGTTGCATATTCAGTCACGTATGGAGTGTAGTTATTGCATTTCTTTGAATAAGACCTTCCTTCGAATATACGAACCAAGGTGTTGCAATAAATAGTCCTTTTCTTTTTGATCGTTTCGTTGTTGATTTTTTTTAAATAGAAAAACATGACTTAAATTCATTCCATAACATAATTTTACTTTTAAATGAGAATTTGGTGACCAGTTCATGGAGTGGCTTACTTGACTTATCACTACTTGTCAGTCATGATGATCGATTTTACACTATCGAACGTAAATTAAACACACCTCATGGCGTTGCTTTTCTTCCGACAAGATGAATTCATTATGATAATTATTTACAAATTTTCCAATGATTTGTTTATGTCTCCATCGAAAACAGTGCAAAGAAGTCAGTGACAATATTGTAATTCCTACAGTCGATGTACAGATCGTCTAAATAGATGAATTGAATTTATCCCTTCCAGGAAACATGAACAAAACTTTGATGATAAAAACTATTTTGTGGTCACGTGATCAGCTGAATATGGAAATAATTGATGGCAATAACATGTTTCTTTGCTTAAAATTATGTAGAAAAGCATTTCCGGTTGATGGTTTGAAGAAAAATAATTGAAATAGAAAATATATACTTAAATAAACGTTTCTAGTTTATGAGTGGAAAGCTCCCTAAAATTTTGGATTATTATAATTTTATTGAAAAGGAAGTAGTAAGCCCCCAAACTGCATGATTTGATTGAAAGTTTAAAATTTTTTACTTTAATGTTGGCTTGGCTTAAAAATAATGATTTGCCGTCTCGATGTTTCAAACACTTGAGTGCCTCTTTACTTTCTCATTGGGCTGAAGGAGGGGTGAGGATGTAAAAATGTAATAATAAAAAATATAAAACCTATGATTTCAGATAATTATAGTTAGATATAATAAGCATGCATTTACGTGTTTCCGTCAAGATAATTAATTGATCAAAATTCAATATGACGAACAGTAGAGATTCAAAAACTTTTTATGAACAACAGTATATTTATAAATAGTAATTATTTAGGATTTTGTTATTCATTTATTATTCGTTTTCTTTCCAAAGCAGCAAAAATATAAGCAAGATAAGTTGAATAAGAATAAGATTATATACTAAATACATTGGCATTTTTTTAAGCGAGTTACCTTTCCATTAATAATTTCTCCAACAAACTTAAATTGGATTTTATTACTTACTAAAATAAAACATTTAGGTGTTTTACTATACGAATTTGAAATACAAATATAAATATTGTATACTACAGTATGATATATGTTACTTTGCAATATTACATTTTTAGGAATAATACAGATCAATTTTAATAAATATATCACTTCAACTGAAACATATCTTTTTGCCCAATACTGCTTGTTTGTCGGAGGTTAACAGGTGGACATGTCACGTGATTCGGTAGGCGGAGCGATTTATCATCTCGCGTGAGGTCAATTGCCGCCATATCCAGAATTAATTGCAGAACAGAACAGAAAACGTTATCTCTAGATTCTATAGTACTTGTTAATACCAAAGCAGAATTAATATTTAATACAAATAATACTATTATACAGGTTCGATAAGTTTGAGTTCGAACATACATATAATCAAAACCATGTCGTTGGGAAAACGGCACGCCTGCTCGCACCGGTCCATATGCCCTTTGCTAACTGAATACACATGCACTTGTGCGTAGCAGACACACTCCCATTATCGTAGATACAATTTTATCCCTGACCTGAGTATATGTCTGGACACTTTATCCTTTATCGTATATAATCCATTACATGTATATATGCTTGAGACCGTTACATGCGTATTTATTCTTGGATATTCACCGAGTGTAATCCATTACACCATAATACTGGCCGCCATGTATAGGCTATCTTTTGCTGAAAATGGTGTTAAGCCCCAGAACAACAACAACAATAACGACATAAAAATATAATCCATTACATAATATTTGTCAGGAACATTTGCCGAATATAATCCATCAAATACATATTTATCTAGGACATTCACTGAGCCATTACATGCATTTTTATTTTGGGCGTTCATACCATGTAATCCATTACATTCATTTTGCTCAGGGTTTTTAAAATATATATTCCGTCCCATGCATATTGGTCTGGGATATTCACTGTGTGTAATCCATTACATATATAATGTCTGGGATATTCAACTGAACATTTTAGCATGTTCAGTAGAATACGTTCCTTCAAACAGAGATTTATAATCCTTCTACGATGTAACTATTATGATGTTTGCTATTTTGTGACCCCAAAATTTCAATGTCACGTGCTACTTAAGTACATGTACATTTACTTATTTTGTTGGTGGTTGGGTGGTGTGTGTAGATATTCTTTCTTGGAATCTTTTCTTAAGTAAATGTTACAAAATTTTGTATGTGCTAACTGACCTTATTAGAATAGAGTTTTATACTAGGTTTTGTGTTTCATATAAGTGTATTACCTTTACATCGTTATAGTTTCTGTTTTTGAAACTGGTCTGATTTATTCAACTTTTGTTTCCAAACAGCTTCGTATTTCCTTGACTAGAAATTCTGATCTGATCAATGCATTAAAGCGCGAGAATGGAACTGTAAGGAAAATAATCTTGGTCATTCAATGATTTGAAATCCTTAGCTAAAGCCAACAGCAATGAACATTAAAAATATAACAACCTCATTACCCGTCGCTCTTCTGCAAGCATTAGTTTATATGGATAAATTTATTATGCCACCATTTAAAGTGTGCACTGAAGGAATCAATCATAGCCAATTTGACATTAAACATGATTGATTGATTTATTGAAATGAATATGCATTGATTGGTTTCATATTATTTTGAATGTGTGCTCAACAGAAATGTTCTTACGCAGCAAATTAAACAGTGGGAGATAGTGTAAATTTGAGTTTATGATAATCATACACTGAGACGAAACTATTTGACTTTAAACGTTATCCGCTTAGTAGTTTCTAAGCTACACCACACCGTAAGACTGATAGACATTATTGTGTTGAGAGTTAAAAGAGTATTCGTGTCGTATATTGAGTATTATATGAAAAAAACGAGAAATCTGTCAAGACGCCAATGATGTCAACGCTGAGATGTTTTCGATGTTTTCATTGAACATAGATATGCTCATTAAGGAAGTGAAGACTTAAAAACGTTGATCTTTACAATGGTTTCTTTAGATACGACGGTTCATAATGAGTTTAGTTTTGCTTTTCATACAGCCTTTAGAAAGTAAAGAACTGCAAACGGAATGCATGATTCAACTACAAACTTAAAAATAAAGCATTGGCTATAATTGAAACAAATAATGACTTAGAAAGGTGATAATTAAAAAGTACACTATTTTAAATAAATGTACTCTATTTTTACCAAATTTACTTTAAATTCGTTAATTTCAACAGGCGTTAATGACGGGGAACAAAATTTGCCGGAAGCCAACTTGCGGACATGTAGATGTACCTTATTAACATTCACAAATAGAAGGAAAGATTCAAACGTTTAGTTTGTAACTGAATATTTTCTTATGTAAACAATAACTGAAAAGGCTTTTAATTCGTGTAGAATAAATTATCCGCCTGGAATGCAATAAATCCAGAGTGATTGCAAATGTCCAGAAGGAATGCAATAAATCCGGATGGGATGCAAATGTCCAGAAGGAATGCAATAAATCCGGATGGGATGCAAATGTCCAGAAGGAATGCAATAAATCCGGATGGGATGCAAAATGTATTGAATCTTGTATCAAATGCTTTATTAAAATGACTACTAATTTCATTCTTACCAAGTTGTTAAATCTTTCTGTTGCTTTATGACGCGTCAGCAGTATCAGATGTACATTGTGGTCGACGTTCATGCTCGTTTTTTTTGGGTGGGTTGTTGAAAATATATATTATCCTTCGCTTTTTCTTCGCGATTCAATAATCACTATGTGATTTAAGGAGTGACTTATGAAGTAAACACTAATGAGTCGCTCCACTCATACTTCTCCAATTCAATCATTAGGCAATACCAGTACCAGTCGGTTATAATAAACAAATATTGTAATGCATCAATCCTCCATTAGATATCGTGATTTAATTTGTTGAGTTTCAACATCTTTTTTTCCCTTAGAAGCTTCCGATTCATTGTGATATAAAAGCAACTAAATTAAAACTTCATGTTCCTTAAGGAGGTCTAGGTTGGCGTTTTAATACCTTCCGGTGGAAGACTACATTTTTGTAAAAATATCTCTTGGCAACGGTTTCCGCTCCGCGTTATCTCAGGGAGAAATCGTTAGAAAATAAGTGAGTCCATGGGAAATGTTAGTATTTTGATCTTCCATTTGCACATTCAGAATAAATCCCCTATAAGACCTAAAACGTACTCCAGTCTGGATAAAGTCAATGCATTATCATGATTAAGAGATCATATCCAATCGCTCGGGCCAGCAGCTTTGAAATAAAATGCCCCATTTATATAAGAAAGTAACAAGATATTCTTTGAGTAAATGCATCTTGTGTGTTCAATAGACATCGTTATTAAGTCATAATAGCTTATATACTCACTGCGCAAATACATCAGTCACTTTATTGGATTTATAGCCGGCGGGGTAGACATAGAAAACATTGCAGAAAATTTTCATTATGAAATGACGGCAGGTATGCAAAATACGAAAACTAGAATCTCAACATTGTATATAGATATGTCATGCGATCATAATAGCACTGAGAGAATACTCAAAATAATGTTTTCTCTCACTACTTGTCGACAATGTTACATGCCTTAATATACAAATGGGATGTCAGTGATTAAAAAAGTACATTTTGCATTGTAGTGGCCTTTTCTTGATGCACTATCTATTCGAAGATTTTGGATGACACAATGAACTGGCGAAACAGGCGAGACAAAGCCTTGTACAGAGTTTTCAGTTTATTCTTTCTTAATTCTTATCGTAGATCTTCAAATGTGAGTGATCTTGTAAACGTGAAAGAATGGAAAGGTGTAATTTGGAATTATTTCATAAATGTAAACACAGTAAAAACTGTTTCATGCAACATTTTCACCCAGCATCATCTATTTCCACTTTGCCAAGATATCAATTCAATTCTTGAAGTGTTAGTTCTCAAATTGTCCTTGATTTACAACGAAAATATTGACATAGTTGGCAAAACAAATGTCACATTACTCATTAGCACGAAACTATTGATGTCTTTGGCACAAGAACTGTCACATTACTAATTTAGCACGAAACTATTTATGTAGTGGGCATGACAACTGTCACATTACTAATTTAGCACGAAACTATTGATGTAGTTGGCACCACATCTGTCACATTATTTAATTAGTTCGAAACTATTGATGTTTGGGCCAACAAGTGTCACATTACTAATTTAGCAAGAAAGTATTTATGTAGTTGGCACAACAACTGACATATTACTAATTTAGCACGAAACTATTGATGTAGTTGGCATAACAACTGTCACATTACTAATTTAGCACGAAACTATTGATATAGTTGGCATAACGACTGTCACATTACTAATTTAGCACGAAACTTTTTATGTAATGGCATAACTACTGTCACATTACTAATTTAGCACGAAACTTTTTATGTAGTGGGCATAACAACTGTCACATTACTAATTTAGCACGAAACTATTGATGTAGTTGGAACAACATCTGTCACATTATGTAATTAGTTCGAAACTATTGATGTAATTTGCACAACAAGTGTCACATTACTAATTTAGCACGAAACTATTTATGTAGTTGGCACAACAGCTGTCACATTACTAATTTAGCACGAAACTATTGGTGTAGTTGGCACAACAAGTGTCACATTACAAATTTAGCATGAAACTATTGATGTAGTGGGCATAACAACTGTCACGTTACTAATTTAGCACGAAACTATTGATGTATTTGGCACAACTGTCACATTACAAATTTAGCACGAAACTATTGGTGTAGTTGGCACAACAACTGTCACATTACTAATTTAGCACGAAACTATTAATGTAGTTAGCAGAACAACTACTACTGGGCAGAATGACATCTTCCACGTGGTTACATTATTTAAAACGTACTGAAAGAAGGCAAGCGAAAATAATTTTCATTGAAGTAGTTTGTTCTCATAATGTATTTTCGGATTACTGCCCTTTATGCCTTGCCATATTACGGGGGTGGTTGAGTGAGGGGGTAAAGTGGTTCCCAAAAGTACATGGAACATTGATAAAATAGGACCTGATTAATCATTAAAATAAAAAAATGAGCAAAATGAACGAGATGTATCGCAAGTCTGTCATACCATACTTTCATAATACATCAAACGTACGCATCAAATAATGTTCTGTGAAACGAAGCGAACAGGTTATAATGTTGTGTTTTGCGGTGGGTGGCGGAATAAATATCGTTTTACGCATAAAATTGACTGTCATGTCTGCTTGAAAACAGCATAATCTTTAATGCCAAGCACGGGTCAAATGTACAATAGACTGCTTCATTGTTTGAAGAATACGTTTTTGATTGCAATCATAAAATGCAGTCTAAGGAAAGATAAAAAGAAAATTAAGCGTGACCATTGGAGCAAAAAAAAGTAGAAATAGGAAAACCATATGCTTCTTCTTTAGTTAATTTCATTTCCTTTAGCTTTTGGGTCTAATTTTACCTATTGTTTTATTTACATAGATCACTTATGCGAAAATTTGATAGCAATGACGGGAATTTACACCACACGTTTTTATTATGACTTTAAACGTTTAGGATCGTGTAAATAATGGAAATGAAATAAACAAGGTACTTTATTTACCGAAAGATACCGTCGTGCCTCAGACTAAAACACAGTTTGAATACTGACTGGCTAACTATAAATATTATACCTTAAAGCTAATTTATTTACCGAATTTAATTTTGCAAGCTGCGTTGATAATATGGTCAGTTTTAATGAAGACCAATATAGTGTTGCTGTACCAGAATTATTTTCTTACTTCTTTAATATATCTTGCATTCATTAACTTTAATTAAACATTAATTTATACTAAAAGCGATAACCTATACAATGTATTTTATTTTTTGATTTTTTTCTTTCAGAGTTTGTTCAAAATGATGGTCAAATGGCTGATCGTTGTAATCAGTTTTACACTTGCCTTTAGCGAAAGCTCTAAATCATGCGACTCCGAAGAATGTTTCGAAGGTGAAATAGCCGAAGAAAAATCCCAATTTGTGGGACAGAATAAAAGGACACAAACTGTAACAAGCGATTTGGACACCTTAGCTGACATGATATATTCCCAGGAACGACGTCGACGTCTAAACCACATGGAAGGACTACGCTCACATCTTTTGAAGATTGGCAAACGGAGTTGGAGAAATCCAATTTTGAACAGACCCTACAAGGTTATACAGATTCCTAAGATTCCAGTTGTGACCCAAAGAAGAGCTGATCAGCTCTCAATATCAGGTCCGCTTTCGAATTTGGCCAATATGTTAGCCTCTGAAAATAGGAGACGGATGCATGCGGAATCATCACTCAATCGACAACGGCTTCTTGAGCTTGGTAAACGAGGCGAGTTTAATGACACTGAGCGGTAACCAACAATATCAGAGAGGCACACGTTGTATATCCTGCAAACTGTGAATGTAAAATGTAATGCAAACTATAATGTACAGGGCATATTTCATTAGCAAAATATAGGTCATTACTTTAGACACTTGCTCATAAGTTAATGAATCAATTAATTAAATTATTGATTTATTTCCCTCATTCAATTAATCTCTTTCTTTCCCTCTGACCTATCTATCTATCTATCTATCTATCTATCTATCTATCTATCTATCTATCTATCTATCTATCTATCTATCTATCTATCTATCTATCTATCTATCTATCTATCTATCTATCATCTATCTATCTATCTATCTATCTATCTATCTATCTATCTATCTATCTATCTATCTATCTATCTATCTATCTATCTATCTATCTATCTCCTTACATGCTTGCCATGTGAACAGTTTAGCAACAATTGTCCGATCTTTCTGCTAATACAATTTATAAAGTTGTATAAACTGACACACTTGTCCAAGAAATGCATTAAAATTAATATTTGTTATGTAAGTAATAGCGCTAATTTGATTATGTTTTGAAATGTCCCTCTGCTATAAATAGAAAACGAGAGAATTTGGTTCTTTCATCTCAACCTAATATCTACTTGCTTCTCAAAACAAATGCTTGTGAACAGCAACGTATATACATGTATTTATATTCATCGTCCAGTTTTGCACTGCAGAGAAACGATGGTATGCATTTGTTTTTTAAAGGCGTTTTTAGTGCAAAATATTCTCTAGTTTCCCTTATAGCCACGAATTCTATAAATGTAGTAAACAAAGCGTGGGAATAATTTGTGTAATGAGTTTTCATTCAAAGAGTATTAATCTGAGTGACAAATAATCCAAAAGTCCACAAGCCCCCCCCCCCAAATATAGTAGTAATGCTATTCGCCTGGGCCTTTAATCTACCAGTAAATATGCTAACAAACATTTGTTAACTAAATATGGTTCTTTGACCCCACTAGACTGAAAGATGGGTCGCTGACTCCACTTGATATGAAGAGATAGGAATATTAAGTTATAGTTACATGTTTCATATATGTACATGTTTGAATGAATAAAGCTTTTCTTCTCTGCTCAGAAGGTTTGTAACTCATAATTATATGAAGGGTTGAAAAAAGAAAACAAATGATTTTTAATAAGAACGGTGCAATCATGGAAGTTAATTACTCTAATTGTGACTTTAATTTCATTCACGCTATGCGAATTATGTGTAATCTATTTGTCACTCGATCTACCATGTATGTATGTATGTATGTATGTATGTATGTATGTATGTATGTATGTATGTATGTATGTATGTATGTATGTATGTATGTATGTATGTATGTATGTATGTATGTATGTATGTATGTATGAATGTATGTATGCATGCACGCGTGCGTGCGTGCGTGTGTGTGTGTGTGCTTGCGTGCGTGCTTGCATGCATGCATGCATGTATGTATGTATGTCAGGCAATCCTTCCAATGATGCACCCATCTATACCATCCATCCATTCTGTCACAATAACAAATTAAGTGAGGTATGAACAAGTGAAGAGACGAAGACCAGTTATAAAAATAACAATTATATCACAATTTATATGAATATATAAATGAGTGCTAGTCCATTCTAACATAGCCATTCTGTCCTAGCCTGCCGAGGAAACCACTGAGCCTCGCGTTTAGCAGACGCAATCCTGGGCGTGTCACGTTGACCAGTCAGACTTCAATCCGATCAAACCTAACTTACTACATCCAACGCCATTTGTTGCAACCAAGACTACTCGGCCAAGCCTGGAAATTAAAAAGAAACACAGCTAAATCGTGTAAAACATGTGCTATAAACATTTAGCGAGTTTTGATACCGACACCATTGCGTATATTATATATGTATCTACACATAAAAAAGAAACTTATTTAAACATCAATACTATTTGTTGGTAAGAACGACTACATGGAATTACATGATTACCAGGTTCACACATTAAACTATCTATGACAGGAAAATTAACATTAAATTTTAAATAGCTTGAACCCTTCTCATAATTTTCTATATATAACATACATATTTCAACCTAGCTTGAGTTTCAACACAAAATTACGACTATAATCTTAAACTATGTCACATCTGACTGAATTATTGATAAGTGCAATAATGGAAATTTAGGGAAATATTCCTAATCATCAAAATTAACAAACTACTCGGTCATTGAAGGATAATAGAAACAAAAGACGTATATACACAATTATTTCATTTTTAGCTGTTCTATTGCTATTCACACTTACTATCTCTATAACTGTTATATTGCTTTTATTCACACTTACTATCTCAATAACTGTTCTATTGCTATACACACTTACTATCTCAATAACTGTTCTATTGTTATACACAATTATTACCTCTATAACCGTTCTAGTGCTATATACAGTTATTACACTTATAGCTGTCCAATTTGCTATCACGGTTCCAATTGTTTTTCCATAATCCTTAATGTTGATGTTTGGGGAAATAAATATATATTTTTTTATACTAATTGTACATGCACATTACACACTTTTCAAGATAACATTGTTAGACTGTCAATTTGACAATGACCGAACCAGATACTTCAGTGCATTTAAGAGAGATAACTCTGTTGGAACCAGACTGGGGTATGAGTTATCTGACACATTTTCAGTCATGTGTACATTTTCAAAAACAATCATATAAAATACAAAATATGATCTAGATATGAATTAACATAATCTCACATGTTGCGAAGAGCCTCAACTTTTTTTTAAAGCCTAGCAGAAAGTACAACTCTTACAAAATGCACGAATCGCAGCTAGTGTTGTTGTTCCCTACAGCTTAAGTTCAATCCACCCGGAATTGCGTAAATGGTACCGTTATACCCATTGCTATCACCTAGGAGACGGGATTCTGACAAGGCAACTCTTCCACGTGACTATATCGGAAACAGTGTATGCTAATACGTACAGGCACCACTGACGTAAAACACAAGGGACGTTCGCTTCTAAAGTTAGCACATTCTACATAAGCAGGTCGACCAAAGCATCAGGGATGGTGAACAGACCATTTCGCTTGAGACCATATTTTTAAAACATGAAGCTTCATAAGAAGATAAAATTTCGAGGTCAATAACGTTGAACCAAAGTCTCTAAACCTGACTCCCTAACTCTTTCATGCTTGCTGGGTTAGCTCATTCTGTTACGTTATCGACGATGTTTGTATTTCATTTGTTTATACGTGTCTGTTTACGTGCTGGTCTCACACCGTTGGTCGCCAAACCTCCCTGCTGTTGTAATTAAATCATTATTATATCAATAGTGGAATCTCCTACAGCTAGATTAGCTCGAGAGCGACTAGAGGCAATTCAAAACTTTCTAGCCGCCCTTGATTCTGTCAAGCAACAACTACTAGCTACTCAAGAATGTCAGATAGAATTTACAGAAATTGAAGAATATTTATTTAAACCAATTAAAAAGACTACCAAAAGTCTTCTTCCCGCGTTAGAGCAAACCGTTGAAGCAACTGGAAAAATAGCAGAAGGAACAAAAAGAACTAAAAAGAAAATTCTAAAGGAACTTTCAACTGAAATAGCTGTAGCTTAGCCTCAATTACAAGACCTGTAATAAGTACTTGAGAGCGTTGAAAATGTTCGTGAGGAGGTCGATGACGTAAGAGACGTTGTTATGTCAAACCAAAAACAAAACCACCAGCTTGCTTCACCGAAGAGAGTCGTAAACTACTTCGAACGAAACCTATAGATCTTGTCGCAGCAAGATGTCTACGTCGTGATGAATTATTAGGTCTTAACACCGCCATTATTTCAAAAGAACTGGGTTCCTTTTTTATTTTGAAAGTCTGAAACGATATCCAGAATCAATGGCAAATAAAGGGATAAATATGCAGAATTTGAGAGACGAGTCGAGAAGGCTAAAAAAAAAAGAGTAAAAGAGTGATCTTACCCGGGTATATATATATATATATATATATATATATATATATATATATATATATATATATATATATATATATATATATATATATATGCAATAAACTGACGACGAACAGTAAGAAACTAGTAACTAACTAGCCTAAGCGCTTTCGACTCTTAATGAGTCTTTTTCAAAGGCAAATACAAAACATATATACGACAAACAAATAAACACAAAAACGTTGTGTTTGTAAAGTGTGGCCATCACATGTAAGATCTGTGGCCTTCAGTACGTGGGAGAAACTGAAAAGCTACACATAAGGATAAACCTTCATAGATCTGATTGGATGACAAAAAAGCTGTACAGAAGCCCGGTCGCAGAACACTTCTCCTCCCCTGGCCACACTTTCAGTGATATAATACTTATCGCTATTGTTAACAACCACAGCTGGAGTTCCGAAACCAGGAAGGAAAAGGAATCATACTGGATACGCCGCCTTAGAACATTGAAACCAAGCGGTCTAAACCGAGAAGACTAGAAAATGAAAACTATGCACTAGTAGAATTTAACATTTTCTAAATCTTCTTATTATCCTTCAATTTTTACTATAAGAATAACCGGTATAGAATCAAATATCCGGGATATAATCTGCGTTACATATGTACACAAAGTAAAAATAGATGTCGCTTTGGCTTGTAGACTTTTAGGGAATTATACGTTTTCATTTTCCGCAACTAGTCTATACAAGCTGGTTGTATTTATAGTGTTAGCACATGTGAAGACAGAAATGTAGAGGTTTACAAACACAACGTTTTTGTGTTTATTTGTTTGTCGTAACTATGTTTTGTATTTGCCTTTGAAAAAGACTCATTAAGAGTCGAAAGCGCTTAGGCTAGTTAGTTACTAGTTTCGTACTGTTCGTCGTCAGTTTATTGCATCTATATATATATATATATATATATATATATATATATATATATATATATATATATATATATATATATATATATATATATATATATATATATATATATATAAACTGACGACGAACAGTGCAAAACTAGTAACTAACTAGCCCGAACGCTTTCGACTCTTAATGAGTATTTTTCAAAGTCATATGCAAAACATGGACAAAACAAACAAATAAACATATAAAACGTTGTATTTGTAAAACTCTCTACGGCTGTTTCTACATGAGATAAATCTATAGATACATTATGTCTCAAACAGCCTCAAAAGACTTGTTGCGAATACTGAAAAATGTTTTTATATCCCCAGAAGCCTATGAGCCATAGCGACATTTATTACTTTGTGTACATTTATCTAATGCAGATTATATCTCGAATATTTCATTCTATACCGGATAATTTATTCTTTTATTAGTAATTAAGGATACTAAGAAAACTTAAGAAAGTGTGATAAGAAACTTTGTCGGCTGCAAAGACTAATTCTACTAGTGCATAGCTTTCTTTTTCTAGTCTTTGTTTAAACCGCTTGGTTTCAAAGTTTAAAATCGGCATATCCAGTATGATTCCTTTTCCGTCCTGGTTTCGGAACTCCAGCTTGGGTTGTTAGCAATTGCGACAGGTGTTATATCACTGAAAGTGTGGTCAGGGCAGGAGAAGTTTTATGTGACCGGACTTCTGTACAGAGTCTTTGTCATCCATTCACATCAATGAAGGTTTGTCCTTTTGTTTAACTTTTCAGGTTCTCCGACATACTGGAGGCTACAGATCTTACATGTGATGAGATAAAAAAAACATTCTCTGTTTTACACGTTTTGTTTGGACCATTTATGTTTAGTTTTTTTCTCTAGTCACTGTGTTAGTGAATGTCCTGGTCTCTATCATATATGACAGGTTTTGCATCTTTTTTTATCGCCAAAGGGTCCAGATTGACTAGTGATTGGCGTTAGCTTTGCCCTGACTAGAATGTCCTTGAGTTTTGTTGGTCTTTTGTAGGCTACTACAGGTTTGTTCGGAAGGATTAGCTTTAGTATGTCCGACGATTCCACGATGGGCCTGTATTCCACGATGGGCCAGTATTTTGCGATGATTTTAATTATTTGGGGTAGCTAAATTAGAACATTGAAACCAAGCGGTCTAAACCAAGAAGTCTAGAAAAAGGAAGCTATGCACTAGTAGAATTAGTCTCTGCAGCCGACACAGTTTCTTTTCACACTTTTCTAAATCTTCCTAGTATCCTTTAATTACTACTATAAGAATAAAATACCCGATATAGAATGTAATATTCTGGATATTATCTGCGTTACATAAATATACACAAAGTAATAGATGTCACTTGGCTCATAGTCAGTTTACAGTTTATTGCATCTATATTAGCCAATCCCTGACACACGTGATCCCTTGCTGGATCCAGTGCACTTAAAAGGGTTGTTATTCGCCATATGGTTTGTATTATATATATATATATATATATATATATATATATATATATATATATATATATATATATATATATATATATATATATATATATATATATATATATGTCATCATCATCATCATCATCTTCATCATCAGAAAAATTGCTACTAAGCGTACCCAGTATTGAAATAGAAGAATCAACTGGAAAGGATATTGGTACGGGTGCCAGGAAAAGTGGTGTTATTACTTCATGCCCCAGTAATATTCTTGCCGATGTTGTAAGACTAGAAATTTTGAAAAGGGGGAAAACCTTTAATAATTCCCCAGAAATCATTAATGACACAGCTGATATGCGCCAGATATTGTTTGTAGGAGGTATCATGGATATTAATGTTTATCGATCATTCACCGATGAAATCGCAGATGATTATCATATTGATTAAAGCACTGATAAAGCAATTATATATGATTACTATAAAATGATGATCATACATAATGCTCATCAAGGATCTGAAAAGGTCAGGATGAAACATTCGAGATTAGAGCGATCTACGGTGATGGACTCTGTGATGTTGCTTAGGGTTTATCCAGAAGAATAGCCTCAAAAGCGATGCTGATTGCGAAGCAACTGGGAATGAACGCTATTGATGATGTTCGTGAAAAAGGTACTGGTGCTGTTGGTGATGTTGCCAGTAAAGCATTGTCAGCAATCAATGATTGACTAGCACGTTTAATGCGACAAAAATCTCAGCCAGTAGAATTACCCAGCAGTGAAGTGATGCATGCCAATGTTAGTAAAATAATAAATCAATCTGCGAAGAAAAAATTAGCGGAGTTAGCTGGTGAAAAAGAATAAAAATATAACTGCTGGTCTGATAACAGGATGTAGTCTTTGTGTTAGACGATAGCAATTATAATAAAGATGGTCAAGCGCATTTCTGATCTCGCATTTGACATCCAGTTCTCCAAAATGAATCGGTACATGATTAACAGTATTATTCTTATGACGCACGTGCACCTGACGAGCGTGGAAGAATTGAATTACAATTTAAGGATACAAGAATATATTTCTAATCGGCTGAGGCATTCATCGAAGTAGAAGGGAGACTTTTAAATTAGATAAAACAGATTACGGAATTGGCCACCGAGTTGGTTTTGTCAATAATTGTGCTATTGCGTTATTCAAAACTGACTCATATATGATTGATGGATGAGAAATTGAGATTTGCCATAAAGACATTGACGTTGCCACAACTATACTTAGTCTTGCAAGATACGTTGGTGATTATTCGAGATCAGCTTTTCCATCGATGATGTTTACCAAAGACAACTGATCATCCAGAAAATAGAAATGTAACAATAAATGCATCTGAGGAAACAGTTGTATGAATTAATAAAGATTTCATTTTGGGATTTGCAATACCTTGAGCATTGCTGGGTGATGAAAGATTTTCTTGTGCGAGTCCAATGTCACACATCTTTGGATTCGGTAGAAATGTTAGAAAGATTACTTTTTGAGCCAAACACACAATTGTGCTCGACCGAAAAAATACTGCTGATGATGCAGTATTGCACGCTGAAGGAACTAACGCATGTGCACTGCGACACTTCATGGAAAATAATACTAACAAAACGTACATTGTGGATGCCAACAATGACACCGTCGTTAACCAAAGAACAACGCCTGCTTTCTTTTATGGATCAAGGTGGTATGTCTACAATGTCATGGTTGACTAATACCATATATAGTATTGAGAGTAACATTAATGGTTTATTCACATGGCGAATTGCGTCACAGCAAGGCGTATCTGTACCGCGACATATATTTATCGGTTTTCAAGATGATACGCGAGTAAACTCAGAAATACGAAGTGTAATGATATTTGACAAACGCAGTGTTTCTGAGGTCTCTTTAAGGACAAATGGACATCAAGAACCACCAGAGGACAGGTTGTTAAATTTTGAACAAAATCATGCTGCACATGCGTACCACAGATTGATGTCCTTTATGGGGAATGATCACAATGTTGATAATAGTTTTAAAATATCTCCTTGTATCGGATCTATTCATTTTTCGCTGGAGCACTCGGATTTATTTAGACAATCTGTCGTTGATATACACCTCCGATCTCGAGGAATAGGAGGAGTTATTGCTAATTACAGAGAAATTAATCAGAATATGTACTCAGCAATAACACAATGCTACTTGAAGTTGTTAGTGGACGAATAAGAGTCATTGATGCTTCAGTAGAGAACATGTAATTAGATCCCCCTGATTGACAATAATGATTAAGAAATCATGATGATATTACAATGTCATATCATCATGTCAATGTTACTCTGACTCCTGGTCAGATTAAAAACTACAATCAGTATCAAAGGATAACTGAGAAAAGATGGAAACATTTCTTCATTTGTGTTGGTACACAAGTCGATCAAGAGAAGACAAACACTGAAGGAATGGACGTTATACAAATCAAAAAATTTTAATCTGCGTACATTGACGAAACAAGGATCTAGATGTATTATATATTTTGACATATAAAGGTCAGATTTCAACACGGGTTACAGAAGAATAAATTATAGCCACAAGGCATTGCCTCAGATAGGGAGGTATTTGTTCAATAAATTACAAGGAAAGACCTATCTCAGTGATTGAACACCGGAAGCGGCTAGAAATCGGTAGCTGGAACTATATATTCTGGACGTTTGAGAAAATTTAAAATTCGTAGTCTGAAAGGAAATTTCAAAAAAATATTACCAAATGTGAGGTAAAATCATTTCTATAGCAGACAAAGGATCAGTGATCACAGTTATAACAATTCATAGCATAAATTGAAAAAAAACAAAAATGATCACGACATATGAAAAGAAGTCATGGGGATTTGACCAAAAACGAAAGAAAACAAATATAAAGCGTTTATTAGTGTGTTTGCTCAAAAAGGAGGAATATCGAAAGAACTCAGAAACGATCGGAAACCAAAAGACACCAGACTGGACAAGGTTTAAGCCAACACCAAATTTGCCAATAAAGAACAGATCTCTGAGAACCACTGTTAGCGAATGAAACCTTCCAACTGAGAACCAGTACAAATGTTTCGAAAATCAATTGGAAGGGCACGTGCAGAACTTAAAATCTTATGTTAGAGATACAACTTATTTCATAAATAAGGTAAGAACTACTGAAAGTCTAGTACTAGAGCATAACATATGCGAAGGTATCCGAATATTGCAAGGAAATGAGTGCAGAACACACTGTACTAATGGTATGGAAACTTGGGAACCATCGTGGATATGGGTGAACATTAAATACAG